>CM035168.1:91307245-91831725 GCA_020205615.1 Panax quinquefolius
GATATTGTCTAGAAGACAATATTCTTGCTAAAACTCTCAGCTTATGTTTTGTCGTATTTTATACGACAGTTGTATAATTAAGTTTTTATTTGTATTCTGTACCATGTATTTGGCGACTCAAGATGGGTGATGTAAACCTATTTTGGGGGCGTCACACATTACTCTATGGATTTGAGCTTCCAAATACTTAATTTAATCTACTCATGGAGTAGAACACATTAATATATGGAATCATTAAAATTAATTAATGACACCCACATTAATTTAGGCTCAAATTCCAACAATCCCCATATGAATGATATTGACTGCCAGCCTTATGCAAATGTTATGCAAACTCTTAGAGAGAGACATAATTAGAAATTATTTGTATCGAGATAGGTAGCTTTTGGCTTTGAACCTTCCCTTGTGAAAACTATCGAGTTTATTGGTTGTCTAGTAAACGTGATGTCTTGAACTGTCCAATCGTTTGTGTAAATCGAGACAATAGTAATTCACACAGAATCTTTTTTGACATTATTTGGTTCTCATGATTTTGTTCATTTTAGCCCCGAACAATCCCGGATTTATGAGTGCTTTAGAGAAGTATAGTCTTATCCTTCTCATACAATTGGCCCAGTTCACACTCACATAGGTGATTCTTAATAAGAGTATCCTGACATACTCCATATTTTTATCAAGATTTAAGAATCATTAAAAGCATAGCTTAACCTGTAACCTCTGCAGGTATCACTATCTCGTATTATAGGAATGAGCAGAAGAAATTAATTTCTTCATAGTGATTTGGTTGAATCATTCACAATTTAGTTGTCCCTTTGAACCTAGATCTTGGGATCTCCAGTCAACTAGGTTGGGTTTCCATCATGACGATCCTTATTTATAGGCTTTAAACACATTCCCCTCAAAGTTATTTTTACTTGCTCTCTAGTTAAACCTTTAGTCAACGGATCCGCTATATTTTCTTTCGACTTTATGTACTTAATAGACATAATGTCGTTAGAGAGCAATTATTTTATGGTATTATGTCTACGACGAATATGACTAGACTTACCATTATACATGTGACTCTATGCCCTTCCAATTGCTGATTGACTATCACAATGAATACAAACAGGCGACACAGGTTTAGGCCACATAAGAATATCTTCTAAAAAAATATGAAGCCATTCAGCTTCTTCTCAAGCCTTATCTAATGAAATAAACTCATATTCCATCGTTGATCGAGCAATGCATGTTTGTTTAGAATATTTCCATGATACTGCTCATCCACCTAGTGTAAACACAAAACCACTAGTGGATTTAGAGTCTTTTGTGTCCGATATCTAATTTGCATCACAGTATCCTTCAAGTACTGCATGATATCTTGAGTAGTGCAATCCGAAATTTTGAGTGTATTTTAAATACCTTAAAACTCTTATAATCGCTTCTTAGTGATCTTGTCCTAGATTGCTTGTAAATCTACTCAATTTATTGACAGATTGTGCTATGTCAGGACGTGTACAATTCATTAAGTACATAAGACTTCCAATTATTTGTGCATACTCAGGTTGTGATATGCTTTCTCCTTTATTTTTAGACAAGTGTAGATTTATATCTACCGGTGTTCCCATAGGATTGTTGTAAGACCCCAACTTTTATGAATAAAGATTAATTTTTCTCGAAATATATTTTTGAATATTATGGTGTGGATATGATATAATGTTATAGTTGTGGGTAATATTTACAAATTTTGCAGAGTAAGCAAGTTGTTATAAAATATTCGATTGGTCGGAGAATATTCGTTTTAACAGGGAATATTCGTACGATGGCACAATTATTGGTGGACCCCAAAACGGAAGTATTGTCGTAGTTAGAAAAGCGGATGAAATTATCTTTTATAAAAATAACGGCGAAAAGTTTTACCGTTAAACCGTTAAAATACCCTTGTTGTAAAAGTACAGATAATATGCGTGGTTTGCGATAAGTAGCACAAGATTGATTATTGATGCTTACGTAAAGAAGCCACTCGCTTATACTCAATTATTACTACGATAATTCTTTGCGATAAGATCTCACGTTATTTGATTCAATTATTGTCACAAAGATCATCCGCATAATATTTTATATTATTAAGTTAATAATTGAGACAACAAAATTATTCATATTATTATTTTCAATATCGACGATGTCTAGAAAGTTACATCGAGGAGAGGTTTGGTCACCTAATCAAGCATCAATAGGAGAAATCCTTTTCTGAAAGCCCCTTTTCACAGGAATGATCTGGTTGTTAAATATTATAAGTTATAATATTAATGATGAATAATTGTTGAAGTATTAAGAATGTGTTTATTGAATATAAGTGAATTACAAAAGTTAGAGGGAATAATGCAAACTTGGAAAACTTTAGGGGTACCAAAGTGTAATAAGTTAAATCAATCTGACCATTGGTGGTGGTTTTAACAATGAAATCAATATGGACCATCGATGGTGGTTTTAATAGTAAATCAATCTGGACCGTGGGTGGGTGGTTTTAATAGTAAATCAATCTGGACCGTCGGTGGTGGTTTTAATAGTAAATCAATCTGGACCGTTGATGGTGGTTTTAAAAGTAATCAATCTGGACTGTCGGTGGTGATTTTAAAAGTAAATCAATCTAGACCGTCGGTGGTAGTTTTAAAAGTAAATCAATCTGGACCGTCGGTTGTGGTTTTAATAGTAATCAATATAGACCGTCCGTTATAATAGTAAATTAATTTGGACCTTTCATGAATACTATTTAGTCCATTCTCCTATAAATAGAAGCTTAATTCTTCTTTCATTCTCACCAATTCACTGAGATTCACAAGAGACACTATAGAGAGAGAAACTATAGAGAGCAAGAAGAAGAGTATTCTGCTACTTCACTATTGTAGTATCCTGTCTTCTACTAAGGTAAGGGATATTATTTGTTATATTCGTAAGGGATATTATTTGTTGTATCCGTAAGGGATATTATTTGTTGTACTCGTAAGGGGTATTATTTCTTTCGTATTCATAATGAATACTATTTTTCATATTCATCCTTTAATATGTCGTAATAACCTGTCTACGTTGATTACGTGCCGTATGACAGGTGAAAATCCATTTGCAATCTCGTATGTTATTTCTTTTCATATTTTTAAATCTAAACTTACTATGGTAAGTATTGCTTCTATAATCCTTGAAATTAGTGGAATATCCTTGAGTTTTGCGCTTCATCCAGTATCATTTTATTGGAATATTGATATGAACTTTCTTATTAAATAACAATATTTTCACCCGGAGTACTATTCATGGGTTATTATTCACTATAATATTATTCACTCAGGTATTCGGGGCACTTTTCATGTCAGGGTACTATTCACGAGTTACTATTCACGGGATACTATTCACCCGATTACTATTCACTCAAATATTGTTCACTCAGGTATTTGGGGTACTTTTCATGTTAGGGTACTATTCACGAGGTACTATTCCCGAAGTACTATTCACAGGATACTATTTACGGGGTACTATTCACTGAAAAATTTATTTCTTTTCTGTCCAAATTATTTTTGATACATGGATATTATTCTTGAATTTTACTCCACAAAGCAGTATCATGTTGAAAATTTGGACATTATTGAATTCTGGATAAATTAAATTATAAATCTTTAAAAATTTATCCTTTGTTTTCTTTTAATTGAATTCTTATATCATTGTCATCATCCTCATGCTTATATTGAGATGAAAGTTATATTTGGCTTACGTGCATAGATGGACTGTTGATTGGTATGATTATGACCAGGGATAATTCAGTATGATCATGACCATTGATGATTACATGAATATTCTTGGCCCGTAGTGCAGGAATAATTTGTGGACATGATACTAATGAATATCCTCGTCCGTAGAAGTGCGTGAGGATGATTTGATGATGTGATTTATTTATTAAGCTGAGTCCCAGCGATAAAGTTAATGATAAACTTTTTAAATCATAGAATATAGTAGATATCATGCTCTACTTGACTCTTCTAATGGATTGTTTGTTCTGCTGCAGTTAAACTTGTTGTCTATTAAATTCCATCAGTTTAACATTGTTGAAGGCTAATGATAACTTGTCAGGAATAAGCATGTGAATGATATTCCTATTTGCATATGATTTGATTATGATATATATGAATGAATATGCAAGTATGCTTGCATTAAGAAAAGTTGTAAAGTCCTTTGATAGATTATAGAAACATATGTACAAGGACTTAGAATGAATTGATCAAATATGTTAGGATGATCTTATATAAGCAAAACAGCTTTGTAAAGTCCTTAAAAAGAAATGATATACAAGAACTATAAATATAGAAAGATCAAGCATGTTAGGTTGATCTTATGATGTAATAGATAGTTTGTCTCGATCGTAGAAACCACCGCACTGTAAATCGTAGTCCGCGCCAGAGAGTCAAGAAAAACTCGAGAGCTATTGAGGCAGAATCGTAGTCTGCAAGATAGTAGATCTCGGAGTTCGTAGACTGCCAGGAGAGATGAGGAAAGATCGTAGTGTATCGAGTAGCACTTCCTCAGAGTCGTAGTCTACCGAGGAAGTCATGATCAGAATCGTAGAGACAACCTACTTACGAGCAGACCGAGCATCTGCCAAAGCCAAGTCAAGAATCGTAGACTACACTCAGAGCTGTAGAGTCTAATGATCGTATCAGAGGCATAGATCGTAGTCGAGCAAGATCAGATGAAGACAACAAGTACAACGACAGAAATCGTAGAGTGTCAAGATCTGATCTCGGACTCGTAGTGTCTGCACAGCCGAAGCTGAATCGTAGAGTGTAGAACTGAGACTTCAACAGATTTGCTCACAATGCCAAGGAAGAATCGTAGAGCCAATACGATTCTCAACAAATGAGCACTCCCAGAATATCCAAAGGAATGAAGCCTCTGGTTGATACTGCAAAGATACATCCCACCTGAAGGAAACCAGAGAGCACTCAACGAATGGCATGCAAGCTAACAGAAGATCTAAGCATCAACCCAATCAGCATCCAGATTGAGTTGTGAAGCCATTTGAGATGAAGTCTTCCACAAGATGATCATAAGAATACTTTAGTAGCTGACTAAGGAAAGTCAGCAGGTGCAGTAGCTGTCAAGTGGTAAGATGACAACGATCTTGGAAGTAACCAGGATCATAGTGTTTGCCAAACAAAGAAAGAACTGATGGAGTGTACACAGAGATACTGGTCAGCTTCTGAAGAACAAGGCTAAAGTGATTAAGCATTGGGTTAGTCCATTGATGAAAAGTGAATGGGAGATCACAAGGAGAAAGCGAGCTGGACACGCCACAAATCTAAAGTGTCTTGCTATTCAGTAGGGGCGAGAGCAAAGAGTCAAGCCATTAGTATCTGAGAGCAGTCGAAGCAAGCAAGAAGTGTTAAAGGACTGCACAATAGAAGGAAGAGGTGTTCTACACTAAAGATCAAATGAACACTCTTCAAGATCGTAGTTTTGTCTCTGCTTGTCAACTAGACACTACGATCAGGTCCAAGAAGATGTGCATCAGAATCGTAGAGTTCGAACAACTGAGGATAGAAGCATTGGCAACGGTTCAACCCGAAGAATAATATTTGAACAAAGCTTATTGAGAGCATTGATGCAAAAGGACAACCTCTGATCGAGAAATCAGAAGGAGGTAATAAAATCGACTACCTGCCCAAGATATAAAAGTAACATCTCTGATGGGGTAGGTGAAACAGTAGACTGTAGTGTCAAAAAGTCATGTCATGTCACATCTGCAGTCTATACGAAATAAGTCGAGATCTGCGAGGCAATTCAAAAAGCTTTTAACGACAACTTTCCAACGAGAAGATTGGGAAGCAGTATAAATCAATAGAGCTTCAAAGATCAAGAGTTGCTGATGATTGTCATATTGCAGAATCGTTGAGTTGGTAGAATACTATTGTTGACTCTATGAGTTCCACCAGAGATTAAGAGAACAAATCTCAGTAACAGTGAGACTACATAGGTGGAAGTGAAGCAGATTTAAAGAAGGACTTAAACAGACTAGAGCTTCACTCAACAAAGATGAGAATGCCACTGAAGATGGCAGCTAAGCTGAGAGCCGAGAAGGATAAGAAGATAACATTGTAAAAGTGGCGATTAAGTATGAAAGAAGATCAAGAGAGCCACTCTACAGATCACCATGAACCAAAGGCTGAAACAGAACAGATGCAGAATCATGTCTGCAAAGCATTCAAGAATGGTTTAGGAATTGCTAAGTGTCAGACGAAGTCTACCAAAGGCTCAGAGACTTAGCAAATCCAGATGGTGATGGTGCACAACTGACATCAGATGAAGATGAGCAGAAAAGAACAAAGATCAGCTGCACCAAAGAAGATGTAGTCCAGACTCAAAGCAGAATGCCAAGAGGACTACGTCAAGCTGCTAAGTACATAAGATGTTCAAGCTTAAAGACATCTTAGTAGCCCACCACCACCACCACCACCACCACCACCAACAATAACTACAATAACAAGAAGCCAGGGCCTGAGGGGTCCTTGTCCGAAGGGACTAAACAAAGTTCCAAGCCTGCTGGGCTTGAAGAGTTCTTAGGGAACTAGAGGAGTTCCAATTTTGCTTGGCCTCAAGAGTTCTTAGTGAATCAAGTTCCAAGGTCACCGCCTCAAGGAATCTTAATGATTGAGGTGCTTTGCCTTCCTTGTGGAAATCTCGCTAGTTGAAAATGTAAGAGTGGATTAGGAGCTTGAGTCTCCGAACCACTTAAAACCCCTTGTGACTTTTACTTTATGTCATTTACTTTATGTACATTAACTGCTATAACTGCTATGAATGTTTTAACTGCTTACCACTGAACTAACTCTATGAATAATGTATGTATGATTATAAATATATCAATAAAGTGGATCTTTTACTTATTCCGCTGTGCTTGAAAAGATTCTTATGTTTGTCATATGCTAAATAATTAGCAATACAAAATGAAATAGAAAAGTATTTGAAATTAAAAGAGGATCTATTCAACCCCCCTTTCTAGATCTATTTTGCCTACTAGGAACTAACAATTGGTATCAGGGCAGGTTCTCATGCTATATTCAAAAGTTCATCGCTTTGAGTCTGATCCTAGGCACAAACATTGTTTTAAACTTAGTTTAGTAGTAAGTCACTTGTTGTATGCGTATGAGCTCACACGTTGGAAATATTGTATGCAGTGTGTAAATGTATATACACCTAAAGTCGCCAGATTGGTCCATGTTCTTGATTGCCATATCAACAAGACCAATCCTTGTTCGCGGTTAATCTTGTAGTCTGAAGACCAAGCTAGAAAGCTCAAAAGACATCAACAGAAAAGAGTCAAACATCCACCAGCCTGAAAAGATGAAAAGGCCACACATGCTAAGAAATGTTTATCCAGAGAAGAAAGAAGAACTTCTCAAATATGTATCTGGCCAACTAGCAGCTGGATGTAAACCTTGTGAACTCAAGGATGTCAAAGAACTAAAGATAATGATATTCTCTTAGCTTGCATCTTCAAGACCACGACTTATTGATTGAAGGTCAACTGGAGCAACTAGCTGTCAGTAGCAAATGAGAAACTATGCACATCAATGCCTAAACTCAGTATATCTAAGATAAATGACTGTTAAGAAACTAACATTAAAAAGGTACGGTTCCTCACTAAATATAAATATGGTCATCATGATTGCACCTCCTTATGAACTATAACAGTATTCTTTCAAGGAATCATAATCTACCTAAAAAGGTGAACAGAGAAAGTACACTGAGGGTGGAAACTCAAATGCCTATAAACTTTTTCTCCATCCAAGTTTTAGGTTGAAGATGACATCTTGAAAGAAATCTGAAATGGGTCATAAGAGCATCACAGGTTAAACTAATTTTATGTGAAGTAATCTTTGTTGATGGGTTAATATATATGTACAACCTATGGTCTAAGAGTTTAATAACACATAGAGTATGATCAGTTTTACAAGAGTATCTTGAAGATTCGTAGAAACTGATCACCTCCATGAATTAACCAGATACTTAATAAATCGTAGAGTTGATTCTCACTCTCTAAGACCCCAACTTATTATAAATGAAATTAAATTTCCTCTATTTATTATTTTGAAATAGTAAGGGTTGATTTGATTAATGTGGTTAGTTATGGGTAAAATGCGCAAATATTTCAAATAAGCAAGTGGTTATAAAATATTCATTTTTTTCCTCGGGAATATTCGTTTGGTCGTGGAATATTCTTACCGTTATTATAAAATATTCGTATTACGAGTAAGGGTTGAAATTTTGTTGTTATGGGCCCCATAAATAAGAAAAGCGATTGGATGAAGAAAACGACAAATATAAAGTTGTTTATAAATAATTATAGAGTTATTATAGTTAATATCGTTGAAATACTCGGTGGTTAAAACACAAGAGAGCACACCAGTATTGCACAAATTATTGATTCTTACGTAAGAAGGCACTACTCAATAATTGTTACAAGAATTATCGCTCAATATTTTATTTTATTGATTCAATAATTGCTACGTTGATATTTTATATTATTGTTGTTTCAATAATTGTCATCACAACAATTTTTTCCTTTATCGAATCAATAATTCATATTATTTGAATAATATTATTAGATAACATTATTGGCAATGTCTAGAAAGTTCTGTCTAAGGAGAGGTTTGGTCACCTAATCATAGCCAAGAAGGAGAAATCCTTTATCGAAAGCCCCTCTTTCTGGAAACGACCGTCATTGTTGATATTGTGATTCTCAGAATATTATTTGTGAATAATTAATTATTGATTTATATGATAAGGAAAATATTCATTTTATGTGGATATAGATGGAGAAAATTTTTAATGTGACAATTGTTGAAAATTGATATTTTATCTTTTCCGATAAAATAATTCATTTAAAAATATTATTATATTTTAATAATATAATAATGGTGATATTTTACAATGAATGTGTGATATATGAATAAATGAGGAGGAAGAGTATTTTTGTTACAAAAAATGTTTAAAATATGTTAAACATGTTTGTGGGCCCCACTTTCTGATCGAAATTGATTATAAATTGTAAAATCGTCCATTTGTGGATTTCTTGGCCAATTTTGTTTGAATTTGGAAAAACTTAAACTTACAAAGTTGTAGAGAATGAAATTTCCTATGGAAAAGACATGAGGTTCGAATTTTTCTGATAAAAGGGCTATTTGTTATGAATTATTGAAGCTCCGAAGTTCCGAAATAATTGATTTTTGGAAGTTTTAATTGTTTTAGTTAACAAAAACGTTTTTTTTGTCATTTGGTGGGCTCCAATGGCGTTGTAAACATGCTGAATTCAGTTGTCAAAGAGGTGGGCTTGAAAAATTTTATAAATATATATTTTATTAAATTTTCTCGCTTTTTGGTGTTCTAAGCATTTTCCTATAAATAGGTGTGCTTAGGTTAGAATTGAAAATCACACCGTAAACCAAGTTTTCTCTCTTCTCTCTCTATATTATCGAGCGTATTCTTGTGAGTATTTTGATACTTTGAGTGTTGCTATACTGCAAGTTTCCTTCAAAGACTATATCCAAAGATTCCAAATGTAAGTACTATTCTTTTTCGAGGTAAGGGATATTATTTTTTTAAAATGATATTATTTCTTCCAATATCATTATGCCGGAATATTGATAGTATTTTTCTTGTGAAATTCTTGTCTTTTAGTGTCGGGGTTACTATTCACGTATACGACACTATTCACGATACTGATACTATTCACTAAATACTTTACACTATTCACGTAAAAAATTAAATTTTCATTTTTTGTCCAAAATATCTATTATGGATACTAGCTTTGATTGTATCCATGTTTTGATCATTCTTGAATTTTTCTCCACTATGTTTCTTTATGAAGTATTTTTGTACTCGGATTGTGTAAAGTACGAATCCTTAATATTTGTTCTTTTGTTTCACTGGATTCGTTTTCTTTAAAATATTTTTCATCATCCTCAGTCCTGAATGATGATTTTACTGAATATCTTTGGCATGTAGTGCAAAGATTAATGATTTTCTGATGAATATCTTTGGCCCGTAGTGCAAAGATGAATAGGTGTTGAGATGAACATGACTAACTGATGAATATCTTTGGCCCAGTAGTGCAAAATATGAATATTTGATTCAAGATGAATATCGATTGATGTTACAGGATAAAATAATGATGATGGACTTTTAAATTCATAGATTATAGTAGATTTCATTCTCTACGTAACTCATCTATGAATTATTATTTCACATTAAATATTGATCCGAAACTTGTTGTCTATTGTATTTTATCATATTTTTCCCCTCATTGAAGACTAACGATAATTTGTTATATATTATCTTAGTCATAATATTCTTTATCGGGCTAGTTGAGCTCACCCTTTTCCTTTTTTGTTCCATTTTTCTTCTCGTGAGGCGAGAATGTAATGCGAGTACTAGTCGGGGTATGGAATGAAGGTTTTAGAAAGTTGTTTTAGTAGTCCTCACCATTTTGTAAAATAATATATCAATAATTGTAATGAGGACTTATTTGAGTGTTGATATTGTCTAGAAGACAATATTTGTATTTAAACTCACGCTTTTATGTTGTAGATTAATAAAGTTGTAGTTGTTTCATACCATGTTATTGACGACTCGTAAATGGGTGTTGTATACCTATTTTGGGGGCGCCACAATTGGTATCGTAGCTTAGGATATGATCTCCGGCGAGAGATCGGGGAATAGAACTAGAGGGGAGAGACGAGTAAATCCTTCGCTAGTGTGTCCTACCTAAGCTTATTTGTTGGTTGGTCAAGAATATAGGTATATTATGTGATATGTTGATTTCTTTAATTAACCCTTGTTTTATGGCAAGATTTTGAGAATGTCGAATCGAGAATGTTAATAAAGGAGTAAATGAGACCGTGGAGACACCTTTACTCACCAACGAGAGAACGTGCAACAGTCGGGCAATGTTCCTCCTCCCGAACAAACAACACCATAATCGAATGATGAACGACGGAATGTTTAGAAGCTTTTTGCGCTTCATGCAAAATCGACGAGGGAGACTCGTGCACAAAAATACAGGTGGAAATGATAACAACGCACGGTTTGTCACAGCCAAGCAGTTCAAAGAGTTGGGACCACCGAATTCGGGGAAAGCCGGATCCGATTAAGGCAGAAACGTGGGTCAAACAAATTACCAAGATATTCGATGTCTTGGGATGCACGGAGGAATAGAAGGTTCCATTCGCCACCTTTATGTTCCGTAATGAGGCAGATTACTGGTGGGAATCTGTGAAGCGCACCCATCCAAATTTTCACTCTCAAGATGTCTTGGGAGACGTTTCAAAAACTGTTCAATGACAAGTACTTTCCTCTGAAAGTATTCATCATATGAAGGAAGTGGAGTTTATTAGATTGGAACAAAACAACATGACGATGTCCCAGTACGAGGCGAAGTTTGCAGAGTTATCCGTGTTTGCACCTCATTTGGTGGAGAATGATGAACGATGACGCGGATGTTTCGAGAGGTTTGAAACCCGACATACGCCAATATCTCATTTCTCATAAATTTTCTCTCTATTCAGATGTTGTCAATGTGGCTCAATTATTAGAGCGAGATAACGAGTAATACGCTCAACCGAGGGACCACAACCAGATCATACCGGTGGATGAAGAATCATCGTAACAACGATAACCAAATGAAGAAAGAAAAATACGGACAAAATGGTAACCACTCGTGGTAATCATGGCCATGAAAATAGAAGAAGCGAGTCGGGGGAGATTATAAAAGAGGAGATTCAACAATGACAATGCGAAGACGCCAAAGACCAAAGAAGAATCGGTTCTATGGAGGAGAGCGACCACCTATCAGATGCTATAAATGCGGAAAGAGGGACATATCACCAAACCGCCCACAACAGCTTCAAGGTATGCTATAATTGTGGAAAGGAAGGACATATCGCCGAGATTAGACGATAAGCGAAACCAAGTCCAATGGGATGGTGACTCAAAAGGTCATCCCCGTAAAAGTCAAAGTCAATCGGTTCCTCGGAAGAGCGCTTTGTCGTGATCGGTCAAAATGCGAGGAACCCAAACGAGGTGATCACGGTAAGCTAATCATAAATTCTTGCGAAGTTTATACCTTACTAGATACCGGCATACCCACTCATTTATCTCTCCTCGCTTGTGCTCAACGCTTAAACTTAACTCCTGAGAAATTAGACTTTGATTTATCTGTGGAGACTCTGCTAGAGAAACTTTCATCACATCCACTGCTTATAAATCTTGTTTGATCCAAGTTGGCACCATCACATTACCTGTTGACCTTATCTCTTTAAAGATACTTGCTTTTGATGTGATTTTAGGGATTGATTGTTAACTACTCATCATGCCAAAATTGATTATTTTCGTAAGGTTGTTAGTTTTCATATTCCTAACCAACCCGTTGTATGAATTCAAGCAACTAAACCACTAAAATCAATCACCGCATATCAAGTCATAAAGCTATTCGCTTATTGAAAAATGGATGTCAAGCTTTCTTAGCCCATGTTATGGATTTGAATAAAGACACGCCGATTTGAATAATATTCCTGTTTGTTAGTAAATTTCCGACGATTTCAAGAACTTCCCTTGCCTACCCCCGTAACGTGAAGTTGAATTCTTTATTGATCTTGAACCCGGTACAAAGCCCATTTCTAAAACCCCATATCGAATGGCTCCTATTGAACTTCAGGAGTTAAAGGTCCAACTACAAGAGTTGTTGGACATCGGTTTCATTCGTCCTAGTACATCTCCTTGGGGTGCTCCTGTTTTATTTGTAAAGAAGAAAGACGGAAGTATGCGACTTTGTATTGACTATCGAGAATTAAACCATGTCACTATCAAGAATAGGTATCCGCTACCTCGTATTGATGACCTGTTTGACCAGTTGCAAGGAGCACAATTCTTTTCAAAGATCGATCTTCGTTCTGGATATCATCAGCTGAAGATTAGAACTGAGGATATTCCAAAGACTGCTTTTAGAACTCCGAAGACGGCATTATGAATTCTTAGTCATGTCTTTTGATCGACTAATGCTCCGCGGCTTTCATGGATATGATGAACCGGATATTCAAGGAATATTTGGATCGCCGTTGTTGTCTTTTTATTGATGACATCCTCATATATTCCAAAAGTCGTGAAGATCATGAGCACCATTTGAAGCTGGTACTCCAAAGGCTTCGTGAAAACAAGCTTTATGCTAAGTTGAAGAAATGCGAGTTCTGGCTTGAGGAAGTAGCATTCCTTGGGCACGTGGTGTCAAAACATGGAGTATCTGTCGACCCTTGCCAAGATTGAAGCAATACAAAGTTGGGAGCAACCAAGTCGGTGATCAAAGTACGTAGCTTTTTCGGGCTTAGTCGGGTTATTATCTGAGATTCGTGGAAGGATTTTCTCGAATCGCTACTCCTTTAACTCAACTTAACTCTTAAGGATACAAAATTCATATGGAGCGAGGAATGCGAGAAGAGTTTCCAAGAGCTTAAGAGGAGACTTATTTCAAGCACTGCTTCGACAAATACCATCCGGTTCGGATGGATTTGTTATCTACAACGATGCTTCGCAAAGGGTTAGGATGTGTTCTCATGCAACATGGGAAAGTCATAGCCTATGCCTCATGACAACTTAAAGAATATGAGAGGAATTATCCTACTCATGATCTAGAGTCAAGCAAAATCGCTTTCAAGCTAAAGATCCGGGAGGCACTATCTATATAGGGAGAAAGTGGAGATATATTCGCACCATAAAAGCCTCAAATATTTCTTCACCCAAAAGGAACTCAACATGCGGCAAACGACGCTGTTGGCTCGAAATGTTAAAAAAGATTATGACCACACCATTCAATACCATCCCGAAAAGCAAACGGTAGCCGACGACGCGTTGAGTAGAAGATCATATGCAGAACGAAAAGCGATGATGTCAAGTATACGCATAGAACCAACTTTAATCGATAAAGTTAAAGTTGCTCAAGCCACGTAATCTTGAGCTAATGCGTTTGAAGAAGAAAGTACAAGAAGGTGCTATACCAGAAGCAAGAATCGATGAAGAAGGAATACTTCGAGTCCACTCCAGACTCTGTGTTCCTAACGACTCGATTTGAAGTACAAAGATCATGATGGAAGCACACAATACACCATTTTGCAATCCATCTCGAAGTACCAAAATGTATCGTGATCTTCGACATACATTTTGGTGGAACAATATGAAGAGAGAGATTGCAAAGTTTATCTCGAGGTGTTTAACTTGTCAACGTGTAAAGGCGAGCATCAAGTACCTAAGGGTCCATTGCAACCACTTGAGATTCCCAAAATGGAAGTGGGAACACATTACCATGGATTTCAAGTTATGGTCTTCCCACGGCTTCTCAAGGCATAGATGCGATTTGGGTTATTGTTGATAGATTAACCAAGTCCGCATTTTTTGCCGATACGGAGACTTATTCCCTTGAACGCCTTGCTCATATGTATGTAAATGAGATTGTGAGATTGCATGGCATGCCAATATCCATAGTTTTGGATCGTGACCCAAGATTCACTTCACGATTTTGGGTTAGTTTGCAAAAAAAGCTATGGGCACGGATTTACGATTCGGTTCTAAGATACCATCCTCAAACGGACGGACAATCGTAGAGGACTATTCAAACTCTTGAAGATCTATTAAGACTCGTGTCCCTAGATTTCAAAGGGAGTTGGGATAAGTATTTACCATCGGTGGAATTCTCCCACACAACAACAGCTTATCGTGCAAGTATAGGTGTGGCTCCATTCAAGCATTATATGGACGAAAGTGTCGCTTCTCCAATATGTTGGGATGAGGTGGGTGAAGCAACATTGTTGGGACCCGAGTTGGTACGTATGACTACGGAAAAGATCCAAATGATTCGACAAACGATACAAACGGCACAAGATCGATCAAAAAAGAGTTATGCGGATCTTCATCGAAAGGACGTGGAATTTAGTATTGGGGATCATGTATTGTCATGTGTGTTGCTCCATGGAAGGGAGTTACAAGATTTGGGAAAAGAGGAAAGCTCAATCCACGATTTATTGGTCCATTTCGATTCTTGACCGAGTAGGAAATGTAGCCTATATAGACTCGCGCTACCTTCCAAGTATGCCTCGTGTTCATAATGTTTTTCACATATCTGTGTTACATAAATATGTGAAAAGACCCGAACCACGTTATTGAGTTAGAACCGGATGAGATAGCCGAAGACTTAACGTACGAGGAGGTACCTGTCAAGATCTTGGATAGGAAGGAGCATGTCTTACGTACAAAGGTCATACCACAAGTCAAAGTTTTGTGGAGGAACCATGCTATTGAGGAAATGACCTGGGAGTTGGAAACTGAAATGAAAGCGAGGTATCCTCACCTTTTCGAAACACCAGGTACGTACGTCAATTTCGAGGATGAAATTTCATAAGGAGGGAGGTTGTAAGACCCCAACTTATTATAAATGAAATTAAATTTCCTCTATTTATTATTTTGAAATAGTAAGGGTTGATTTGATTAATGTGGTTAGTTATGGGTAAAATGCGCAAATATTTCAAATAAGCAAGTGGTTATAAAATATTCATTTTTATCGGAGAATATTCGTTTGGTCGTGGAATATTCTTACTGTCGGGGAATATTCGTACGACGGCGCAGCCTTGTGTGGGCCCCATAACGGAAAGCGATTGGATGAAGAAAACGACAAATATAAGTTGTTTATAAATAACGACGTAGTTGTTACCATTAATATTGTTGAAATACCTTGGTTAAAACACAAGAAGATTACCAGATTGCACCAATTATTGATTCTTACGTAAGAAGGCACTACTCAATAATTGTTACAGTAATTACTGTTCAATATTTTATTTTATTGATTCAATAATTGCTACGTTGATATTTTATATTATTGTTGTTTCAATAATTGTCACTACACAGTATTTTCCTTTATCGAATCAATAATTCATATTATTTGAATAATATTATTAGATAACATTATTGGCAATGTCTAGAAAGTTCTGTCTAAGGAGAGGTTTGGTCACCTAATCAAGCCACCAAGAAGAGAAATCCTTATCGAAAGCCCCTCTTCCTCGAAACTACCGGTTGTTTATATTGTGATTCTCAGAATATTATTTGTGAATAATTAATTATTGATTTATATGATAAGAAAAATATTCATTTTATGTGGATATAGGTGGAAAAATTTTTTAATGTGATACTTGTTGAAAATTGATATTTTATCTTTTTCGATAAAATAATTCATTTAAAAATATTATTATATTTTAATAATATAATAATGGTGATATTTTACAATGAATGTGTGATATGTGAATAAATGAGGAAGAGTATTTTTGTTACAAAAAATATTTAAAATATGTTAAACATGTTTGTGAGCCCCACTTTATGACTGAAATTGGATTATATCCCGTAAAATCGTCTGTTTATGGATTTCGGTCAATTTCTGTTTCGAATTTGGAAAAATATAAATTTACAAAGTTGTAGAAAATGGAATTTTCTATGGAAAAGACATGAGGTTCAAATTTTTCTGATAAAAGGGCTATTTATTATGAATTATTGAAGTTCAAAGTTCAAAATAATTAATTTTTGGAAGTTTTAATTGTTTTAGTTAACAAAAACGTTTTTTTGTCATTTGGTGGGCTCCAATGGTGTTGTAAACATGCTGAATTCAGTTGTCAAAGAGGTGGGCTTGAATAATTTTTATAAATATATATTTTATTAAATTTTCTGCTTTGGTGTTCTAAGCATTTTCCTATAAATAGGGTGCTTAGGTTAGAATTGAAAATCACACCAGAAACTGAAGTTTTCTCTCTCTTTCTCTCTCTATATTATCGAGCGTATTCTTGTGAGTATTTTGATACTTTGAGTGTTGCTATACGGTGCAAGTTCCTTCAAAGACTATATCCAAGATTCCAAATCGTAAGTATTGTTTTTTTCGAGGTAAGGATATTATTTTTTTTTTAAAATGATATTATTTCTTCTAATATCATTATGCCGAATATTGATAATATTTTTTCTTGTGAAATTCTTGTCTTTTTTGTGTCGGGTTACTATTCACGATATTTACATTATTCACGATATACTTGATACTATTCACTTAATACTGACACTATTCACGTAAAAAATTAAATTTTCATTTTTTTGTCCAAAATATCTATTATGGATACTAGCTTTGATTGTATCCATGTTTTGATCATTCTTGAATTTTACTCCACTATGATTATTTATGAAGTATTTTTGAACTCGGATTGTTTAAAGTACTAATCCTTAATATTTGTTCTTTTGTTTCACCGGATTCGCTTTTTTTTAAAATATTTTCATCATCCTCACCCTAAATGATGATTTTATCAATATCTTTGGCCCAGAAGTGCAAAAAAGATTAATGATTTTTTCGATGAATATCTTTGGCCCAGTAGTGCAAAGATGAACAGTGTTGAGATGAAATACGACCAATCGATGAATATCTTTGGCTTCAGGTGCAAAGATGAATATTTGATTCAAGATGAATATTGATTGATGTTACAGGATAAAATAATGATGATGGACTTTTAAATTCATAGATTATAGTAGATTTCATTCTCTACGTAACTCATCTATGAATTATTATTTTCGCATGAATATTGATCTCAAACTTGTTGTCTATTGTATTTTATCGATTTTTTCCTCGTTGAAGACTAACGATAATTTGTTCTATATTATCTTAGTCATAATATTCTTTATCGGGCTAGTTGAGCTCACCCTTTTCCTTTTTGTTCCATTTTTCTTCTCGTGAGGCGAGAATGTAGCGAGTACTAGCTGTGGGTATGGAATGAAGGTTTTAGAAAGTTGTTTTAGTAGTCCTCACCATTTTGTAAAATAATATATCAATAATTGTAATGAGGACTTATTTGAGTGTGATATTGTCTGAAGACAATATTTGTATTTAAACTATTTGTTTTAAACTCACAGCTTTTTTACCTCGTTGTTGTATTATTTTGGGGCGTCACATAAAGTTGTAATTTGGAGTAAGTTTAGGGAACTTGGTCAAGTAAAAGAGTAAGAATTCAGGAAACTTGCTCAATATAAATTTGAGTAAGGTTAAGGAAACTTGCTTACGATATGTGTCGAGTAAAGTAATGCAAGGGTTTAGGATACTTGCCTGTTTGCTCAGCTACAATATAATTCTAGCTTTAGTTAACTTGCGTTGAAACGACCTAACATTAATAAGTCGGTCTTTCCAATTAGTATGTGTAAACTAATATGAGTCTACACTTACAAGAATCAAATCATCACATAACATGCTTTTATACATGTATCATTACATTACTCGATTAGTTTCTAACACACTATGTCATAGTTGAAATCACCATTTATTAATTCATCATAGGATTCTTTCAATAACATGTTTATTATCATATGAATACTATACTAGACAAGTATTACAGATTAGAGTAATCATATAAGCAAGCATCAGTTCTCAATTTAATAACAGAACTCAGATCTCAGTGCAGAACCACGCGGCCGCGCTTGGTTTGTACTAAGGAGTGGCACGGCCGCGCTGCTCCTGGTGTAAACTAAGACATGGTTGCTTCTGTAGAAAATCAGTGCACACACAAGTTGCACATAAACGAACAATCATGCACAACACACATGTTATTATATGAAGAACTAACTTTAACCTTTCATCAAACATATCAAAGGTTATTATTCGTATTTACTAAATCAAGACTTCACATGTTAAGCTATCAATCATGTAAGTCACTTTACCTACCATACATCATACTTTCATATATATACATGCTAGACATCAAAAACATACTTACAAGTTCTCAACTTAATGTATATATAGTTTATCAAGTTCATTTTCAAAACTTTATGTCTCCATTAGAAAATTCATTCAAGCATGCAAGATACGTCTTTATTGTCTAATCTATGTTTTTATATGTATTTGTGCACACACTCAAGTAATTTACATATGCTCATAAGGTTAGAATGTATACTACTCCATGTATACAATTTCTAGTTTTCAAATCTTTAAGCCTTCTTTGAATAACCAAGTCAAAACAAACCTATTACGGTTTACTATATATATAACTACCATAGTCCACAAGTTCAGGTCATTTGTATGCATATAATAATCAAAGTAACATGCTCAAAATATCTTAAGGAGCTAACATTAGCAATCAGATGATTCACAGCTTTTGCGATCACTAGCAGTGAAAGAACAGGAAGTGGCGTGGCCGTGCCACTTCGACCAGAAAGAAAAAAAATGGCCTCTGCTTCTGCATAGGCTCAACTCCAACCAATGCCAAACATCTAATTGCTGCAACTCAACTACTTATAATACTTCTAAGCATGCATACTAACTAAAACAACACAACCTTAAGCCAAATCATACCACATTACCAAGAATTCATGAGAATTACAAGAATTTGACAAAAACCCAATTCAAGAACATAAATTAGATTTTCATACCTCTTGAAGTAATTTGGCAGCAATACACTCACTACTTACAAGTTCCTTAGCAACTAATTCTCAGTAATTGCAACAAGGAAGGATGAAGGTCTCATTTATAGGAGAATGATTATCCAGATAATGGGATTACCTCCCAAATTAAACCAAAGGATTTCAAGAATGCATAAGGGTTAAGAGAGAGTTGGTAAGAGTTGGTGATTCCACTCATGAATCCCACTCCCCATCCACTAATTGCTCTATGTTTGATGAATTTGAGATGAAGCTAGGCTAGGCTTGCTAGTTGTTCACGTGGGAAGATGAATGGGACTCTTATTATGGGACAAGAGAATTCTCAGCATTTGCAAAATGAAATGCCACACTTGGCTAATACCTTATATACATAATATAAACTTTGGTTATAAAATATGTATACACCATTCATTTCATACAATATAGGTTATAATGATTCAAAGAGCATACAATGTATTTCCCAATTACAAGATATCAAGTAGTGCATATACATATAATTCATGTACATTTTCAATAACCATGACTATTATTATTATAATAACTAATGAAATCATTATTAATTTAACAATTGATATTATTATATGTCAATAGGGTATACATGAATGTTTACCCATACACTCCACATCATATAACAATATTATTATACAACTCACATGAATGCAAATAACTTTTTATATAGTCTATATATATAATATATATAGACATATTAATGTGTCAAGTTGTACTATATAAAATATATAGTTAACTACCATATAATAAAGGTTTACTATATTGTACAAATTAATCAAGTAACATATAATCATTTTACAAATTATTAATCTCTTACACATTAATTATTATTTATCCAATAGTAATTATTAATTAACACATTATCAAGTAATTACTCAAAATTGCAATTAATCAACATGTTTAACTCTTGCTACTATATTCAAATAAGTTGAATATTTAATTATTAATAATCCTATCAATTCCTTGATATCAAACTCTTAGGGTTAGTCCACTAAAATAAACTATTAGTGACTCCATTTAATCATTTCATAAATTTACATAACCACATAAGGTTTAAATAGACTCACAAAACTAACTCATTAAAATTAAATCACATTTTTAATTAATAAAGAGTTTAAAATTTGTGGACGTTACATCCCCCCCCCCCTTTATAAAAATTTCGTCTTCAGAATTGTTAAAAAAATAAGGTTACTCAAATAAAAATGGATAATTCGCTCTCATTTTCTCTTCTAGCTCCCACGTAGCTTCTTCTACTGCGTGATTCCTCCAAAGAATCTTAACGGAATGGAATAATCTTGTTCCTCAACTTCTGTTCCTTCCTGTCTAGTATCTGAACATGAAGTTCCTCGTATGATAAGTCTTTCTCGACTTGAATTGGTTCGTAGGAGATAACGTGGTTGTAGTCTGGTTTATACAGTCTTAATACTGATACATGAAACACGTTGTGAATGTGCTCAAGTTCAGGAGGTAATGCTACTTCATACGCCACTTCACTGACTCGCCTCAAAATCTCAAATGGTCCTATGAACCTAGGGCTCAACTTGCCCTTCTTCCCAAAACGAATCTTCCCTTTCCAGGGAGATACTTTTAGAAAAGCATAGCTTCCTACTTCAAAATCTCTCTTCTTGCGATGCAAGTCCGCATACTTCTTCTGGCGATCTTGAGCTGCCACTAGTCGAGGAGCTCTTATCACCCTGATGATTTCTACCGTCTGTTTTACCAACTCTGGTCCCAACAGTCGACGTTCTCCAACTTCGTCCCAGCATAAGGGCGTTCTATATTTCCTACCATACAATGCTTTGTACTGCGACATTCCAATACTGGCGTGATAAATATTGTTATATGTGAATTCTACTAATGGAAGGTGATCCTTCCAACTACCCTTGAAGTCCATCACACAAGCTCGGAGCATGTCTTCAAGTGTCTGAATCGTTCTCTCACTTTGTCCATCGGCCTCATGGATGATGATCGCAGATACTCATTCGTAGTTGTGTCCCTATTCTTTCTTGAAGACTCTTCTAGAAGTTTGACGTGAATCGCGGATCTCTATCTGATACTGTAAGACCCCAGCTTTTATAAATAAAGATGAATTTTCTATAAATATTATTTTTGAATATTATGGAATAAATTTGATATAATGTTATAGTTGTGGGTAATATTTATAAATTTTGCAAAGTAAGTAAGTTGTTATAAAATATTTGTTTGGTGGGGAATATTCTTTTTGTCGGGGAATATTCGTACAGACGGCTCAATCATTGGTGGACCCCACAACGGAAGTATTGTCGTAGTTAGAAAATGACAAAATTATCTTTCTATAAAAATAACGGCGGAGGTGTTACTGTTAAAACTGTTGAACTACCCGGTGGTAAAAGGACAGTAATACGCGTGGTTGCATAGTAGCACACGATATTGATTATTGATGCTTACGTGAGAAGTCACTTAGCTATACTCAATTATTACTCTGATAATTCTTTGCATCATATCTCTTATATTATTGATTCAATTATTGTCACAGTATCATCTGTATAATATGTTATATTATTAATTGAGACGACAAGTTATAAATGATTAATAATTATTGAAAGATTAAAAATGTGTTGATTAAAAATAAAATGATTTGTGGTAATATTTATTCAATCCTTGATGTATATAAAGAGTCTGTTATGAGACGTTTGTGGTAAGTTTGATTATTTTATGGGGGGCCCATATGTCATCATCTAAGAGTCTCTTCGTCAATAGTAATTACCTTTGTGAATAGTAATTACCTTCGTCAATAGTATTTACCTTCGTCAATAGTATTTACCTTCGTCAATAGTAATTACCTTCTTCAATAGTATTTACCTTCGTCAATAGTAATTACCTTCGTCAATAGTAATTACCCCTTCGCAAATAGTAGTTGTCCCTTCAATATTACCAAGAGTTAACTGCCTCTTGATTGTTCCAAAGGTTAATTACCCCTTCTCAAATAGTAGTTGTCTCTTCAATATTACCAAGAGTCATTTTGACCCTTCGTTAAGACCAAGAGCCACCCTCAGTTTTTCTATAAATAGAAAGTTCATTCCTTCATTATTTCTTACGAATTCATTGAAACTTTAGAGAGAGAAACTATAGAGAGAAAGAAGAAAAGTATTCTTACTTCACTTTTCCAATATTGGTTCTTCTAAGGTAAGGGATATTATTTGTTGTACCTGTAAGGGGTGTTATTCTTTCTTATTCATGAAGAGAACTTCTGTTATTCCATTCTTTATTATTCTATTGGAATAACCTGTATACGTGGCATACCCTATACTTGGTGAAATCCTACTGTTATTCCATTCTATATTATTCTGTTGGAATAACCTGTATACGTGGCATACCCTATACATAACCTGTATACGCGGCATACCATATACTTGGTGAAATCCCTTTGTTATTCCATTCTATATTATTATGTTGGAATAACCTGTTTATGCGAAGTACCGCATACGTGGTGAAATTCTTCTATTATTCCGTTCTTTATATTACATTTGGAATATTCTGTCTGTTGTGCAAATTTACACTGACCCGGTTCCATTATTTATTATTCCACATTTATTATTCTGCCGGAATATCACATGCACGTATGCGTTTTACTGTGGGACTGGTTCCATTATTTATTATTCCGCATTTATTATTACATTGGAATATCCCGTCTGCATGCGTTTTACCGGGACTGGTTCCATATTTATTATTCTGTTGGAATAACTTTTGCTGTCTTATTCATCACATGCCTGGTGATTTCTTTTGTTATTCCATTATTTATTATACCCAGTTGGTTAAAACTTTGACTTCTATACTCCATGAAATTAGTAGAATATCCCTGATATTTGCGTTTCATCCAGTATCTTTTCATGAAAATATTCTTCTCGATCATTCTTGAATTTTACTCTACAAAACAAAGATATCATGTTGACAATTTGGATGTTAATAATTCTGGATAAAATAATTCTTGAACTTGTTTTATTGAATTCTTATATCATTGTCATCATCCTCATGTTTATATTATGTTGAAAGTCATCTGTGGCACATAGTGCATAGATGGACTTGGTATGATTATGACCGAGAGACTATTCGGTGTAATCATGTTCGTAATGTTACAAATGATGTGATAAAAGTCATCTCGTAGTGGCTGTAGTGCATAGATGGACTTGGTATGATTATGACCGAGAGACTATTCTCGTAATTAATGGTAGTAATGTTACATATGATGTGATAAAAATCCTCGATTGGTGTAGTGCATTGCATCATGGATGATTGTTGGCATGATCATGACCATTAATGAATACACAACTATTCTTGGCCGTAGTGCATGAATAATTGTGGTCGTGATACTAAAGAATATCCTTGGCCGTAGTGCAGGGGTGATTCGATGATGTGGATTATTTATTAAAGTTTGAGTCTCGGCTATAACGATGATGAAAACCTTTTAAATCATAAAAGATAGTAGATTTTATTTTCTACTTGACTCTTTTAATGGATTCTTTGGTTCCATTGTGTAGTTAAACTTGATGTTTATTATATTTTATCGGTTTAACAACTTTGTTGAAGGCTAATGATAATTTATTCGCATTATCTTAGTCATAATATTTCTTCTTGAGCTAGTTGAGCTCACCCTTTCTTTCACCGTTCTCTTGAAAATGAGAATATAGGCTTTGGGACGAGTCGGGGAGCGGAGTAATGGTCCGAGAGGATAGCATTAGTAGTCCTCACTATTACGTGAAATAGTGTGATAATAATTGTAATGAGGACTCCTTTTGAGTTTGTATAATATCTAGTAGACAATATTTGTATTCAAACTCACGAGTTATATCGTATTGTACACGTGATTATATTAGTAAGTTGTATTTAAATTACGTACCATGTATCGACTACCCAAGATGGGTGATGTATACCTAATTTTGGGGCGTCACGGTTGGTATCGAGCTTAGGGATATGATCCTGGCTAAGATGTGAGAATAGTACTAGGAGGGAGGCAGGGAATACCTTCGCTAGTATATGACCTACCTAAGTTTATGTGCTATTTTATTGGTCGGTCGAATATAGAGATAATTTGTTACATGTCAATTAACCTTTTGTTTTGTGGCGATGTCTGAAAATGACATCCGAGAATGTTGAGAATAGCAATGGAGCACAGTGATTGTTGATTCACCATATATCAATAATCGAGGATAATGTGCATCGAGGAAGCGACAATCCTCATACAAACAACAACACCGACCAAATGATGAATGATCAAATGTTCGAGAGGCTTTATGCGATTTATGCAACAATGAAAGCGAGAGCGACTCACATCCAAAAACGTGGGTGGAAACACGAAAAACTCTCGGTGGTCACTACTAAACAATTCAAGGAGGCTGGGACCACCGGAGTTTAAGGAGAGCTAAAACCACTTACAGGCGGAAGCATGGATAAAGCAGATTACCAAGATATTTGATGTCTTGGGATGCTCAGAGAGAGCAAAAGGTTCCTTCTTTAACGCCTTTATGTTGCGCGAGAGGCGGATTCTTGGTGGGAATCGGTAAAAGCGTACTCAACTTCTTTGTCTTGAAGATATCTTGGGAGAAGTTCGGGGGAGTTGTTCAACGACAAATACTTTCACGAAAGTATTAGCCACATGAAGGAGGTGGAGTTTATCAAGTTGGAACAAAACAATATGGCCAGGTACATGATACGAGGCAAAATTTGCGGAGTTATCACGGTTTGCGTCCCACTTGGTGGATAATGAAGAGAGAATGGCGCGAATGTTTTTAAGAGGTTTGAAGCCGGAGATACGTCAACATCTTATTTCTCATAAAGCGTGTTTGTATTCGGATATTGTAAATAGGGCTCGATTAGTGGAGCGCGATAACGAGTCAACCTTGACTAAAAAGAAGCGGTAAGCAAAATTATAATACCGGTGAGAGTAGTCATCGAGCGGTGACAACAAGCGTGGATGGAATCAACGGGCGGATATGGTAACCACTTGGTGGTAATCGGGGCCAAAACAATAAGAATGGACATTTCAAGAAAAGGAGATTCAACAATGATGGAAAGACGTCGGCACCAAAGACCGTTGTTAAGGAAGGAGAAAGACCACCTATCATATGCTTCAAATGCGGAGGAGAGGACACATCATCCCGAATGCGCCATGCCATCAAAGCATGTTATAATTGTGGAAGAGAAGGTCACTTAGCTCGATTTTGTCGTTTCTCAAGACAAATTCAACTAGGATGGAGGCACCAAAGGCCGTCGAGAAGAAAAGTCAAAACCGTTGTAGTCAAGGGAGGCGTTTGTTGTGACCTCCCGAGAGCAAGGAACCCGAATGAGGTCATCACGGGTAAGCTTATCATAAACTCTAATGAAGTCTATACTTTATTTGATCTGGGTTCTACCCATTCTTTTATTTCTCCTACTTGCGCTCATCTATTAAATTTGACTCAGGAGAAATTAGACTTTGACTTATCTGTGGAAACTCCGTTGGGAGAAACCTTCATTACATCCACTTGTTTATAAGTCTTGTTTGGTTCAAATCGGTACCCTCACATTACATGTCGATCTTATTTCATTAAAAATACTTGCATTTGGCGTGATTCTAGGGGATTGATTGGTTAACTACTTATCATGCAAAAATTGATTGTTTTAAGTAAGGTTGTTAGCTTTCATATTCCTAATCAACCTATTATGCGAATTCAAACGACCAAACCATTAAAATCAATCACGGTCATCTCAAGCCATAAAGCTATTCGTTTATTGAAAAATGGATGTCAAGCTTTCTTAGCTCATGTCACGATTTAAACAAAAATACGTCCGGTTTTGAGCGATATTTCTATTGTTAATAAATTTCTGACGTATTCCCAAGAACTTCTGGCCAACCCCAGGCGTGAAATTGAATTTTGTATCGACCTTGAACCCGTCTACAAAACCTATTTCCAAAGCCCCATATCGAATGGCTCTATTGAACTTGAGGAGTTAAAGACCCAACTGCATGAATTTGTTAGACATTGGCTTTATTAAATCCTAGTACTTCTCCTTGGGGTGCTCTGTACATCTATTCATGAAGAAGAAAGATGGGAGTATCTTGACTTTGTATTGATTATCGGGAGTTGAATCATGTCACCATCAAAAATAGGTATCCATTGCCGTATTGATGATGACTGTTTGACCCGATTTGCAAGGAGCCAAATTCTTTTCAAAGATTGATCTTCGTTAGGATATCACCAATTGAAGATTAGAACCGCCGACATTCCAAAGGCGGCTTTGAGAACTTCGATGCGGGCATTATGAATTCTAAGTCATGTCCTTTGGATTGACTAATGCTCCTATTTGCCTTCATGGATATGATGAGCCAAGTATTCAAGGAATATTTAGATCACTTTGTGGTCGTCTTTATTGATGACATCCTTATTTATTCCAAAAGTCGTGAAGATCATGAGCAACACTTGAGGTGACACTCCAAAAGCTTCGTGAATATAAGCTTTATGCCAAGTTGAAGAAATGCGAGTTTCGGCTTGAAGAAGTAGCATTCCTTGGGCACGTGGTATCAAGTCATGGAATATCTGTTTGACCCGGCAAAGATTGAAGCTATTCAAAGCCGGGAACAACCTAAATCGATGGCCAAAATCGTAGCTTTCTCGGTTTAGTGGTTATTATCGGAGATTCGTGGAAGGATTTTCTCGAATCGCTACTCCATTGACTCGGTGACTCGAAAATATACAAAGTTCGGTTGGAGCGAAGAATGTGAGAAGAGTTTTCAAGAACTCAAGAGGAGACTTATTTCATTTTTGTTCGACAATACCATCGGCTCGGAGGATTTGTCATCTCTGATGATGCTTGAGCAAAAGGTTGGGATGTGTTCTCATGCAACATGGAAAAGTTATAGCCTATGCCTCATGACAACTCAAAGAATATGAGAGGAATTATCCTACTCATGATCTAGAGTTGGCAATTTGTCTCTTGCACTTAAAATTTGGAGGCATTACTTGTATGGGGAGAAAGTGGAGATCTTTACGGGATCATAAAAGCCTCAAATATTTCTTCACTCAAAAGGAACTCAACATGCGACAATGGTTGGCTTGAACTGTTGAAAGATTATGATCATACTATCCAATACCATCACGGAAAAGCGAGCGTGGTAGTGACGCGTTGAGTAGAAGATCATATGCAAAATCGAGTGCGTTATTGTCAACGCAAAGGCCCATTTTGTGTGACTTGCAAAGGATGGAGATAGAGTTAAAGACTCGAGGGGACGCATGTGATGATAAGCGAGTATCTGAGTAGAACCGAACTTTAATCGATAAAGTTAAAGTTGCTCGAGCTACGGACACGGAGCTAATGCGTATGAGGAAGAAAGTGCAAGAAGGTGCTATCTTGGGAAGCAAGAATCGATGAAGAAGGAATACTTGAGTCAACTCCAGACTTTATGTTCCTAACGACCACGATTTAAAGTATAATATCATGATGGAGGCGCACAACACACCATTTGCAATCCATCACAGGGAGTACCAAAATGTATCATGATATTCGTCATACATTTTGGTGGAGCAATATGAAGAGAGAGATAGCGGCTTGTTTATCTCAAGGTGTCTAACTTGTCAACGAGTTAAAGCGGAGCATCAAGTACCAAAAGGTCCATTGCAACCACTTGAAATTCCGGAATGGAAGTGGGAGCACATTACCATGGATTTAGTTCTGGGTCTTCCTAAGGTTTCTCAAGGCATTGATGCGATTTGGGTCATTGTTGATAGATTGACCAAGTCCGCTCATTTCTTACCGTCTGAAACTTATACACTTGAACGTCTTGCTCGTATGTACATAAATGAGATTGTAAAAGCGGCATGGTATCTGCCGTATCCATAGTTTCGATCGAGACCCAAGATTCACTTCACGATTTTGGGTTAGTTTGCAAAAAGCTATGGGCACAGACTTACGATTTAGCTTCGGCATATCATCCTCGAGACGGACGGACGATCGGAGAGGACTATTCAAACTCTTGAAGATCTATTAAGACTCGTGTCCTTGATTTCAAGGGAGTTGGGACAAGTTCTTACCATTGGTGGAGTTTTCCTATAACAACAGTTATCAAGCAAGTATTGGCATGGCTCCATTCGAGCGTTGTATGGAAGAAAGTGTCGTTCTCGGTATCTTTGGGATGAGGTGGGTGAAACAACGTTGTTGGGACCGGAGTTGATGCGTATGACTACTGGAAAAAGATTCAAACGATCCGACAACGTATAAAAACCTCACAAAATCGACAAAAGAGTTATCTTGATCTTCATCGAAAGGGCGTGGAATTGATATAGGAGATCATGTGTTGTTAAGAGTTGCTCCATGGAAAGGAGTTACAAGATTTGGAAAGAGAGGAAAACTCAATCCTCGATTCATCGGTCCATTTTAATCCTCGATCGAGTAGGAGCTGTGGCCTATAGACTAAACTTTCTA
This sequence comes from Panax quinquefolius, assembly GCA_020205615.1. Classification (NCBI taxonomy): domain Eukaryota; kingdom Viridiplantae; phylum Streptophyta; class Magnoliopsida; order Apiales; family Araliaceae; genus Panax; species Panax quinquefolius. Next base: position 91,336,202 of record CM035168.1, read on the forward strand.
CCGCCAAGTATGTCTCGTGTTCATAACGTTTTCACATATCCATGTTACGTAAATATGTGAAAGACCCGAACCATATTATTGAGTTAGAATCCGGACGAAATAGCGAAGATTTGGCGTATGAAGAGGTTCTGTTCAAATTTTGGATAAGAAGGAACATATTCTACGCTCGAGGTTATACCTCAAGTCAAAGTTTTGTGGAGGAACCACGATGTTGAGGAAATGACTTGGGAGTTAGAATCAAATGAAATCAAGGTATCCTTACCTCTTGACATACCAGTGTCGTACGTACCCTAATTTCGAGGCGAAATTTTTATAAGAAGGGGAGGTTGTAAGACCCCGGCTTTTTATAAATAAAGATGAATTTTCTATAAATATTATTTTTGAATATTATGGAATAAATTTGATATAATGTTATAGTTGTGGGTAATATTTATAAATTTTGCAAAGTAAGCAAGTTGTTATAAAATATTACGTTTGGTGGGGAATATTCTTTTTGTCGGGGAATATTAATATGCAATGACTCGATCATTAATTGGACCCCACAACGGAAGTATTGTCGTAGTTAGAAAAAAGACAAAATTATCTTTCTATAAAAATAACTTGGCGGAGGTGTTACTGTTAAAAGCTGTTGAACTACCCGGTGGTAAAAAATACGATGTCTGGCGTGGTTGCATAGTAGCACTACGGTATTGATTATTGATCTTACGTGAGAAGTCACTTAGCTATACTCAATTATTCTTCTGATAATTCTTTGCATCATATCTCTTATATTATTGATTCAATTATTGTCACAATATCATCATCATATAATATGTTATATTATTAATTGAGACGATAAGTTATAAATGATTAATAATTATTGAAAGATTAAAAATGTGTTGATTAAAAATAAAATGATTTGTGGTAATATTTATTCAATCCTTGATGTATATAAAGAGTACATTATGAGACGTTTGTGGTAAGTTTGATTATTTTATGGGGGGCCCATATGTCATCATCTAAGAGTCTTTTAAATCGATAGTAATTATCTTTGTGAATAGTAATTACCTTCGTCGATAGTATTTACCTTCGATCGATAGTAATTACCTTCTTGATAGTATTTTACCTTCCTGTCGATAGTAATTACCTTCGTCGATAGTAATTACCCCTTCGCAAAATAGTAGTTGTCCCTTCATATTACGAAGAGTTAATTGCCTCTTGATTGTTCGAAGGTTAATTACCCTTCATGAATAGTAGTTGTCTCTTGATATTACGAAGTCGTCATTTTGACCCTTCGTTAAGACCAAGAGCCACCCTCGGTTTTTCTATAAATAGAAAGCTCATTCCTTCATTATTTCTTACGAATTCATTGAAACTCTAAAGAGAGAAACTATAGAGAAAAGAAAAAAAGTATTACTACTTCACTTTTCCAATATTCAGTTCTTCTAAGGTAAGGGATATTATTTGTTGTACCGTAAGGGGTGTTATTCTTTCTTATTCATGAAGAGAACTTCGTTATTCCATTCTTTATTATTCTATTGGAATAACTTTTGTATCTGTGGCGTACCCTATACTTGGTGAAATCCTACCGTTATTCCATTCTATATTATTACATTGGAATAACTTTGTATACGTGGCACCACCCTATACATAACTTTTGTATCAAATCTTTATATACTTGGTGAAATCCTTTGTTATTCCATTCTATATTATTATGTGGAATAACTCACTTTGTTTCTTGGACATATCGTTCCAATTCTTTATTATTAGTTCTTTATTATTACGGAATATCACATTGCATGTGTTTACTTTGACTGGTTCCATTATTTATTATTCCACATTTATTATTACATTGGAATATCATCATATGCATGCGTTTTACTGTGGACACAGTTCCATTATTTATTATTCGCATTTATTATTACGTCGAATATCACATGCATGCGTTTTTGCTTGGGACTGGTTTCATATTATTTTTACATTGGAATAACTTTTGCTGTCTTTATCCATCACATGCCTGGTGATTTCTTTTGTTATTCCATTATTTATTATACCCAGTTGGTTAAAACTTTGACTTCTATACTCCATGAAATTAGTAGAATATCCTTGATATTTGCGTTTCATCCAAAGATATCTTTTCATGGAAATATTCTTCTCGATCATTCTTGAATTTTACTCTCTACAAAAGCGATGATCGTGTTGACAATTTGGGCGTTAATAATTCTGGATAAAATAATTCTTGAACTTGTTTTATTGAATTCTTATATCATTGTCATCATCCTCGTGTTTATATTATGTTGAAAGTCATCATGGCTGTAGTGCATAGATGGACTTGGTATGATTATGACCGAGAGACTATTCGGTGTAATCATGATCGTAATGTTACAAATGATGTGATAAAAATATGTGGCACTCAGTAGTGCGTAGATGGACTTGGTATGATTATGACCACGAGAGACTATTCGGTTGATGGCCGTAATGTTACATATGATGTGATAAAAATCCTCGATGGCCGTAGTGCATTGATGGATGGTGTTGGCATGATCATTATTAATGAATACACAACTATTCTTGGCGTAGTAGTGCATGAATAATTGTGGTCGTGATACTAAAGAATATCCTTGGCCGTAGTGCGAGGGGTGATTCGATGATGTGGAATATTTATTAAAAGTGAGTCTCGGCTATAACGATGATGAAAAACCTTTTAAATCATAAAAGATAGTAGATTTTATTTTCTACTTGACTCTTTTAATGGATTCTTTGGTTCATTTGTAGTTAAACTTGATGTTTATTATATTTTATCGGTTTAACACTTTTGAAGGCTAATGATAATTTATTACGCATTATCTTAGTCATAATATTTCTTCTTGAGCTAGTTGAGCTCACCCTTTCTTTCATTGTTCTCTTGAAATGAGAATATAGGCTTGGGACGAGTCGGGAAGCGGAGTAATGGTCGAGGAGGATAGCATTAGTAGTCCTCACTATTACGTGAAATAGTGTGATAATAATTATAATGAGGACTCCTTTTGAGTTTGTATAATATCTAGTAGACAATATTTGTATTCAAACTCACGGTTTATGTCGTATTGTACCACGACAGTTATATTAGTAAGTTGTATTTAAATTACATACCATGTATCGACTACCCAAGATGGGTGATGTATACCTAATTTTGGGGGCGTCACGGTTGGTATCGAGCTTAGGGATATGATCCACGGCTAAGATGTGAGAATAGTACTAGGAGGAGAGGCAGGGAATACCTTATTTAGTATGACCTACCTAAGTTTATGTGGTTTAATTGGTGGTGGGTCGAATATAGAGATAATTTGTTACATGTCAATTAACCTTTTGTTTTGTGGTAGTATCTGAAAATGACATCCGAGAATGTTGAGAATAGCAATGGAGCCACAAAGAGCGATAGTTGATTCACCATATCAATAATCGAGGATAATGTGCATCGGGAAGGCGACAATCCTCATGCAAACAACAACACCGACCAAATGATGAATGATCAAATGTTCGGAGGCTTTATGCAATTTATCTGACAATGATGAGGCGACTCTGTCCAAAACGTGGGTGGAAACACGGAAAACTCTCGGTGGTCACCGCTAAACAATTCAAGGAGCTGGGACCACCGGAGTTTAAGGAGAAGCTAAAACCACTTATAAGAAGCATGGATAAAGCAGATTACCAAGATATTTGATGTCTTGGGATGCTCCGAGAGCAAAAGGTTCCCTTCTTAGCCTTTATGTTGCTTGCAGAGGCGATTCTTGGTGGGAATCGGTAAAAGCGTACTCAACTTCTTTGTCTTCAAGATATCTTGGGAGAAGTTCCAGGGTTGTTCAACGACAAATACTTTCACGAAAGTATTCGCCACATAAAGGAGGTGAAGTTTATCAAGTTGGAACAAAACAATATGGCCAGTGTCGTCATGACGAGGCAAAATTTGCGGAGTTATCACGGTTCGTCCCCACTTGGTGGATAATGAAGAGAGAATGGCGCGAATGTTTTTAAGAGGTTTGAAGCGGGAGATCGTCAACATCTTATTTCTCATAAACTGTGTTTGTATTCGGATATTGTAAATAGGGCTTAGTTAGTGGAGGCGCGATAACGAGTCAACCTAATGACTAAAAGAGAAGCGGTAAAGAAAATTATAATACCGGTAGTAGTCATCGAGCGGTGACAACAAGCGTGGAGGAATCAACAGGCGGATATGGTAACCACTTGATGTGGTAATCGAGGGCCAAAACAATAAGAATGGACATTTCAAGAAAAGGAGATTCAATGAATGATGGAAAGACGTCGGCCAAAGACCACGTTGTTAAGGAAGGAGAAAGACCACCTATCATATGCTTCAAATGCGGAGGAGAGGGACACATCGATCCGGAATGCGCCATGCCATCAAAACATGTTATAATTATGGAAGAGAAGGTCACTTAGCTCGATTTTGTCGTTCACAGAAGACAAATTCAACTAGGATGGAGGCACCAAAGTAGTTCGGAAAAGTCAAAACCAGCCATTAGTCTGAGGAGGCGTTTGTTGTGACCTCCCAGAGAGCAAGAAACCCGAATGAGGTCATCACGGGTAAGCTTATCATAAACTCTAATGAAGTCTATACTTTATTTGATCTTGGGTTCTACCCATTCTTTTATTTCTTCTACTTGCGCTCATCTATTAAATTTGACTCAGGAGAAATTAGACTTTGACTTATCTGTGGAAACTCCGTTGGGAGAAACCTTCATTACATCCACTTTGTTTATAAGTCTTGTTTGGTTCAAATCGGTACCCTCACATTACTGTCGATCTTATTTCATTAAAAATACTTGCATTTGGCGTGATTCTGTGGATTGATTGGTTAACTACTTATCATGCAAAAATTGATTGTTTTCGTAAGGTTGTTAGCTTTCATATTCCTAATCAACCTATTATCGAATTCAAACGACCAAACCATTAAAATCAATCACGGTCATCTCAAGCCATAAAGCTATTCGTTTATTGAAAAAGCGGATGTCAAGCTTTCTTAGCTCATATCACAGATTTAAACAAAAATACGTCGGGTTTTGAACGATATTTCTATTGTTAATAAATTTCTGACGTATTCCCAAGAAGAACTTCTGGCCTACCCCAAGAGGCGTGAAATTGAATTTTTATCGACCTTGAACCCGGTACAAAACCTATTTCCAAAGCCCCATAACGAATGGCTCTATTGAACTTCGGAGTTAAAGACCCAACTGCAGGAATTGTTAGACATTGGCTTTATTAATCCTAGTACTTCTCCTTGGGGTGCTCCTGTTACTATAAGTGAAGAAGAAAGATGGGAGTATCGCGACTTTGTATTGATTATCGGGAGTTGAATCATGTCACCATCAAAAATAGGTATCCATTGCCACATATTGATGACTGTTTGACCCGATTGCAAGGAGCCAAATTCTTTTCAAAGATTGATCTTAGATTAGGATATCACCAATTGAAGATTAGAATCACGTGACATTCCAAAGACGGCTTTCGAAACTCGATGCGGGCATTATGAATTCCTAGTCATGTCCTTTGGATTGACTAATACTCCTATTTGCCTTCATGGATATGATGAACCGAAAGTATTCAAGGAATATTTAGATCACTTTGTGGTCGTCTTTATTGATGACATCCTTATTTATTCCAAAAGTAGAAGATGATGAAAGCAACACTTGAGGTGACACTCCAAAAGCTTCGTGAATATAAGCTTTATGCGAAGTTGAAGAAATGCGAGTTACGGCTTAAAGAAGTAGCATTCCTTGGGCACGTGGTATCAAGTCGTGGAATATCTATTGACCCAACAAAGATTGAAGCTATTCAAAGTGAGAACAACCTAAATCGATGATCAAAAATCGTAGCTTTCTCGGTTTAGTTGGTTATTATCGGAGATTCGTGGAAGGATTTTCACGAATCGCTACTCCATTAACTCGGTGACTCGAAAATATACAAAGTTCGGTTGGAGCGAAGAATGTGAGAAGAGTTTTCAAGAACTCGAGAGGAGACTTATTTCATCACCCGATTACGACAATACCATCCGGCTCGGAGGGATTTGTCATCTACGATGATGTTTCTAGCAAAGGGTTTGGGATGTGTTCTCATGCAACATGGAAAAGTTATAGCTTTATGCCTCGCGACAACTCGAAAGAATATGAGAGGAATTATCCTACTCATGATCTAGAGTTAGCGGTATTGTTATCTTTACACTTAAAATTTGGAGGCATTACTTGTATGGGAGAAAGTGGAGATCTTTACGGATCATAAAAGCCTCAAATATTTCTTCACTCAAAAGGAACTCAACATGCGATAACGACGTTGGCTTGAATCTGTTGAAAGATTATGATCGTACCATCGAATACCATCCTGGAAAAGCGAGCGTGGTAGTGACGCGTTGAGTAGAAGATCATATCTGCAAGTCTGAGTGCGTTATTATCAACGCATGAGCCCATTTTGTGTGACTTGCAAAGGATGGAGATAGAGTTAAAGACTCGAGGGGACGCGTGTGATGATAGCGAGTATCTGAGTAGAACCAGACTTTAATCGATAAAGTTAAAGTTGCTCGAGCTTCTGGGACACGGAGTGATCGTATGAGGGAAGAAAGTGCAAGAAGGTGCTATCTTGGGAAGCAAGAATCGATGAAGAAGGAATACTTGAGTCAACTTCGGACTTTATGTTCTAACGACCACGATTTAAAGTACAATATCATGATGGAGCGCACAACACACCATTTGCAATCCATCTTTGGGAGTACCAAAATGTATCATAATATTAAATATACATTTTGGTGGAAGCATATAAGAAGAGAGATAACGTTGTTTATCTCAAGGTGTCTAACTTGTCAACGAGTTAAAGCGGAGCATCAAGTACCAAAAGGTCCATTGCAACCACTTGAAATTCCGAATGGAAGTGGGAGCACATTACCATGGATTTCGTTCTGGGGTCTTCCTAAGGTTTCTCGAGGAATTGATGCGATTTGGGTCATTGTTGATAGATTGACCAAGTCGCTCATTTCATTTCTTCTTGTCGAGAAACTTATACACTTGAACGTCTTGCTCGTATGTACATAAACGAGATTGTAAGATTGCATGGTATCTTGCGGTATCCATAGTTTACGATCGAGACCCAAGATTCACTTCACGATTTTGGGTTAGTTTGCAAAAAGCTATGGGCACGGACTTACGATTTAGCTTCGGCGTATCATCCTCGGACGGACGGGACGATCGGAGAGGACTATTCAAACTCTTGAAGATCTATTAAGACTCGTGTCCTTGATTTCAAGGGAGTTGGGATAAGTTCTTACCATTGGTGGAGTTTTCCTACAACAACAGTTATCAAGCAAGTATTGGCATGGCTCCATTCGAGCGTTGTATGGAAGAAAGTGTCGTTCTCCGGTATCTTTGGGATGAGGTGGGTGAAGCAACGTTGTTGGGGCCCGGAGTTGATGCGTATGACTACGGAAAAGATTCAAACGATCCGACAACATATAAAAACCTCACAAAATCGACAAAAGAGTTATCTTGATCTTCATCGAAAGGGCGTGGAATTCGATATAGGAGATCATGTGTTGTTAAGAGTTGATCCATGGAAAGGGGTTACAAGATTTGGAAAGAGAGAAAACTTAATCCTCGATTCATCGGTCCATTTTAATCCTCGATCGAGTAGGAACGTGGCCTATAGACTCGCTTTCTGTGAAATATGTCTCGTGTTCATAACGTTTTCACATATCCATGTTACGTAAATATGTGAAAGACCCGAACCATATTATTGAGTTAGAACCAGGACGAAATAGCGGAAGATTTGACGTATGAAGAGGTTCTGTTCAAATTTTGGATAAGAAGGAACATATTCTACGCTCCAGGTTAGACCTCAAGTCAAAGTTTTGTGGAGGAACCACGATGTTGAGGAAATGACTTGGGAGTTAGAATCAAAATGAAATCAAGGTATCCTTACCTCTTGACATACCAGTATCGTACCCTAATTTCGAGGGCGAAATTTTATAAGAAGGGAGGTTGTAAGACCCGACTTTTATAAATAAAGATGAATTTTCTATAAATATTATTTTTGAATATTATGGAATAAATTTGATATAATGTTATAGTTGTGGGTAATATTTATAAATTTTGCAAAAGTAAGCAAGTTGTTATAAAATATTAGTTTGGTCGGGAATATTCTTTTTGTCGGGGAATATTAAATGCGACGGACTCAATCATTAGTGGACCCCTACAACGGAAGTATTATCGTAGTAGTGAAAAAGACAAAATTATCTTTCTATAAAAATAACGGTAGGAGGTGTTACCGTTAAAGCTGTTGAACTACCCGTTGGTAAAAAATACGATGTCTCGTGGTTGCATAGTAGCTGCAGTATTGATTATTGATGCTTACGTGAGAAGTCACTTAGCTATACTCAATTATTGCTACGATAATTCTTTGCATCATATCTCTTATATTATTGATTCAATTATTGTCACGATCATCATCATATAATATGTTATATTATTAATTGAGGCGATAAGTTATAAATGATTAATAATTATTGAAAGATTAAAAATGTATTGATTAAAAATAAAATGATTTGTGGTAATATTTATTCAATCCTTCAATCGATAGTAATTACCTTCATCAATAGTATTTACCTTCGTCAATAGTAATTACCTTCGTCAATAGTAATTACCCTTCGCAAATAGTAGTTGTCCCTTCATATTACGAGAGTTAATCGCCTCTTGATTGTTCCAAAGGTTAATTACCCTTCCATGAATAGTAGTTGTCTCTTGATATTATCAAGAGTCATTTTGACCCTTCGTTAAGACCAAGAGCCACCCTCGGTTTTTCTATAAATAGAAAGTTCATTCCTTCATTATTTCTTACGAATTCATTGAAACTCTGTAGAGAGAAACTATAGAGAAAGAAGAAAAGTATTCTAACTACTTCACTTTTCCAATATTCAGGTTCTTCTAAGGTAAGGGATATTATTTGTTGTACCCGTAAGGGGTGTTATTCTTTCTTATTCATGAAGAGAACTTACATTATTCCATTCTTTATTATTCTATTGGAATAACTTTGTATCACGCCAGATACTACCTATACTTGGTGAAATCCTACTTGTTATTCCATTCTATATTATTACATTGGAATAACTTGTATACGTGGCATACCCTATACATAACCTGTATACGCGGCATACCATATACTTGGTGAAATCCCTTTGTTATTCCATTCTATATTATTATGTTGGAATAACTTTGTTTATCTGATAATCTGCATACGCGTGTGAAATTCTTCTATTATTCCGTCTTTTATTATTACGTTTTAATATCCAGCTTGGTCAAATTTACGCTGACCGGTTCCATTATTTATTATTCCACATTTATTATTCGTTTAATATCACATGCATACATGCGTTTTCTGGGACCGGTTTCCATTATTTATTATTCCGCATTTATTATTACGTGGAATATCACAATACATGTGCATTTATGCGGACACAGTTCCATATTTATTTTTACATTGGAATAACTCGCTGTCTATCCATCACATGCACGGTGATTTCTTTTGTTATTCCATTATTTATTATACCCGGTTGGTTAAAACTTTGACTTATACTCCATGAAATTAGTAGAATATCCCCGATATTTGCGTTTCATCCATAGATTTTCATGGAAATATTCTTACGATCATTCTTGAATTTTACTCTCACAAAACAAAGATTATGTTGACAATTTGGATGTTAATAATTCTGGATAAAATAATTCTTGAACTTGTTTTATTGAATTCTTATATCATTGTCATCATCCTCATGTTTATATTATGTTGAAAGTCATCTCGGCACATGTAGTGCGTAGATGAACTTGGTATGATTATGATGAAGAGACTATTCGGTGTAATCATGATCGTAATGTTACAAATGATGTGATAAAAGTCATCTCGTGGCTCAGTAGTGCATAGATGGACTTGGTATGATTATGACCGAGAGACTATTCTTGTTATAATCATGGCCGTAATGTTACATATGATGTGATAAAAATCCTCGATTAAGTAGTAGTGCATTGATGGACGATTGTTGGCATGATCATGACCATTAATGAATACACAACTATTCTTGGCCCGTAGTGCATGAATAATTGTGGTCGTGATACTAAAGAATATCCTTGGCCGTAGTGCAGGGGTGATTCGATGATGTGGAATATTTATTAAAGTTTGAGTCTCAAAATTATAACGATGATGAAAAACCTTTTAAATCATAAAAGATAGTAGATTTTATTTTCTACTTGACTCTTTTAATGGATTCTTTGGTTCATTTGTGAGTTAAACTTGATGTTTATTATATTTTATCGCTTTAACACTCTTGTTGAAGGCTAATGATAATTTATTACGCATTATCTTAGTCATAATATTTCTTCTTGAGCTAGTTGAGCTCACCCTTTCTTTCATTTATTCTCTTGAGAAATGAGAATATAGGCGGGGACGAGTCGGGGAGCGGAGTAATGGTCCGAGAGGATAGCATTAGTAGTCCTCACTATTACGTGAAATAGTGTGATAATAATTGTAATGCGGACTCCTTTTGAGTTTGTATAATATCTAGTAGACAATATTTGTATTCAAACTCACAAGTTATTATGTCGTATTGTACCCACAGCGCTTATATTAGTAAGTTGTATTTAAATTCTGTACCATGTATCTGACTACCCAAGATGGGTGATGTATACCTAATTTTGGGGGCATCACAGATACAATAGATACCGGCACCCCATGTCTCGAGATAATTTCCTTGACATACAATTTGGCTAATTGGTCCAAACTATACTTAATTTTAATCGGCAAAAAGTGAGTTGACTTAGTAAGACGATCTAGAATCACCCAAATGGCGTCGTGCCCTTTGTGTATTGCCGGAAGTCCCACCACAAAGTCCATTGTGATGTGCTCCCATTTCCATTCTAGAATTTCTAATGGTTGTAATAACCCGCTTGGTCGTTGGTGCTCTGCCTTGCCTCTTTGACAAGTTAGGCATCTACTTACGCATTCCGCAACCTCTCTCTTTATGTTTGGCCACCAGAAGTGGTGACGCAAATCTTGGTACATCTTTGTGCTTCCTGGGTGTATCGAATATCTCGTACTATGCACTTCTTTCAAAATCTCTTCTCTTAGTTCTGGTACTAACGGTACCCAAATTCGTCCTTCAAACCTTAGCAGTCTAGTGCTATCACTCTTAAATTTCAACTCATCACCCTCAGTCAATCGTTTCTTGATGTTATTGTAACCTTCATCCTTTTCTTGTGCTTCTTTAAACTTATCCAATAAAGTCGGACTCGCTGTCACTGTAAATAATTATTCGTTCGCCTCCATCAGATACTTAATCTCCAAGTCTAGTCGTTCAAAATCTTTCACCAATTCTTCTTAAATAGTTAACTTCAATAACTTCTCTCTGCCTTTTCTGCTCAAGGCATCTTCCACTATATTTGCTTTGCCTGGATGGTACAGAATCTCACAATCATAATCTTTGATCAATTCTAACCATCGGCGCTGCCTCATGTTTAATTCTTTCTTCGTGAAGATATACTTCAGACTCTTGTGGTCCGTATATATCTCACATTTCTCGCCATACAAATAATGCCTCCAAATCTTCAAGGCAAAAACTACTGCTGCTAACTCCAGGTCATGAGTCGGATATCCCTTCTCATAATCTTTTAGCTGACGTGAAGCGTACGCAATGACCCTACCGTGTTGCATCAGTACACAGCCAAGTCCCTTGTGTGACGCATCACTATACACTACAAACCCTCCCGTGTTGTCCCAAGAAGGCCAACACAGTGTAACTAAGCCTCTTCTTCAATTCTAGGAAACTTTCTTCACACTTCTCCATCCAATTGAACTTAACTGTCTTTCTAGTAAGATTGGTCAACGGTGAGGCTAATTTCAAAAAATCCCGAATAAATCTTCGATAGTATCCCGCCAATCCTAGGAAACTCCTGATTTCTGTCGGCATCTTCGGCTGCTCCCAATTGATAACCGCTTCTACCTTTGCTGGATCCACCGAAACACCATTCTTGTCGATAACGTGCCCCAAAAACTACACTTTCTGAAACCAAAACTCACACTTGGAGAATTTCACATACAACTTCTCCCTCCTTAATGTCTACAACACTATCCGAAGATGCTCGGTGTGTTCTTCCTCTATTTCTGAATATACTAGAATGTCATCGATGAATACGACAACAAACTTATCCAAATACTGCTTGAACACTCTATTCATTAAATCCATAAAGGCTGCTGGCGCGTTCGTCAATCTAAATGACATTACCAGAAACTCAAAGTGTCCATACCGAGTTCTAAATACCGTCTTTGGAATATCCTCTGGCCTCACTTTCAGTTGGTGATAATCGGTCCTCAAGTAAATCTTTGAAAAGTACTTTTCCCCCTTCAACTGATCGAATAAATCGTCTATCTTGGGCAACGGGTACTTGTTCTTAATGGTAACCTTGTTCAACTCTCGGTAGTCGATACAAAGTTTTAGTGACCCATCTTTATTCTTTACGAATAAGACTGGTGCTCCCCAAGGTGATACGCTCGGTCGAATGTATCCCTTATCTAACAATTCTTGTAATTGAGCCATCAGTTCTCATCTCTACCGGTGCCCGTACGATCACGGCTTTGTATCCTGCAGGTCGCGTCCCTGGTGCCAAATCAATGACAAACTCAATCTCTCTATCCAGTGGCAATCTCGGAATCTCATCTGGGAAGACATCAACGAAATCCCTTACAATAGGTATCTGACTCAGTTCACTCTTGACTTATTGAGTATCAACCACGTGAGCCAAATAACCTATACAACCCTTCTTAAGCAATCTGCGTTGCTTGCCATCGCCGAACAATGAGATTGTCTCACATTTACTACCATAAAATACCACTTTTGACTTATTCAGAGTCTTAAGGTGTGTACACTTCTTCTTACAGTCTATAATTGCTCCGTGAACCGATAACTAATCCATTCCAAGGATTACATCGAACTCCCCCAAACGAATCGGTATCAAATCCACTTTGAGCTTAAATCTTCGCAATTCAGTATAACAATTCCTATGAATGTATTCTACGGGAATAATTTCCTTGTTTGCTACTTCTACGTTCATAGGGTGTTCTAATCTCTCACAGGGTAATTCTAACCGTTTAGCAAATTCTTCAGAAACAAAAGAGCAGGTAGCACCCGAATCAAATAACACGTATGCATCTATATCATTGATCGGAATGATACCTGACACCAAGTCCTTAGACTCCACCGCATCCTATACTGTCATGTTGTCGTGTCATTGGTCTGTTAGCTTGACTGGCTGGTCCTCTAATGTTCAGCCCATTGTTGTTGTTGTTGCGATTACCGCTAGCTGCATCGCCCTTTCTCTTCGGACAATCCTTAATTTGATGGTCCGTGGCTCCACACGAGAAGCATCCTCCCTTCTGCTTATTCGGACACTGAGAAGCTATGTGCCCTGGTTGTCCGCAACGATAACAAACACTCTTTCCCTTCATGCACTCCCCCGAGTGATTCCTCCCACAGTTATTGCACCTCATACTTTTTTTAGCTTCTCCCCCGGACTTATTACCTCCAGAGGATTGGCTCTTTGTCCATTTACGCTTATTGGGGTTGCTGCCTCCGCTGCTTCCCCCTTTCTGTCCTTCTTGACCTGCCTTCTTTTCTTGTTTGAATTGAGCGATGACTTCATTGCCTCCTTCGGTAATGATAGCCCTTTCCAAAAGATCAGATTAAGTCTTGATCTTCAACACAGCCACTGCCTTCTGCACCCATAGTTTCAGTCCTAATTCGAACCTCCTTGCATTCCTGGCCTCCGTGTCAACTTGATGTGAAGCGAATCGGGCCAACTCGTTAAATTTTGCCGCGTATTCTGCGACAGACATGCTACCTTGTTTCAGTTCCAGAAACTTAACCTCCATATCCTGTTACGTATTCTCCAAGAAGTAATTCTCGAGGAATAGCTCCTTAAATCTCTCCCAAGGAATAACTCCTTCGTCTGCTCGGCCCCTATTGGCTTTCCACCAATAGTTAGCTTCGTCCTTCATCATGAAAGTGGCAAAACTTGTCTTCTGTTCTTTGGCCACTCGTGCGACCTCAACACCTTTTCCATTTCTTCTATCCATGTCTGGGCTTTAATTGGATCCAAGGTTCCACGGAATTTCGGTGGTCCTACCAATTTAAAGTCCTTAAAGCTAGTCAAGTGTTGTTGTCTGGTCGCCTGCTGGCAGCGAAGTGTCATTTTTAGATTGCCTCAGATTAACGAGTTAACGAAGTTCTGCACTGGATCAACATTTGCCCCTCCACCATTTTAAACAGATCCTTCTTCCCTCTGATTCCGCTGAACTCTCCTAGGCGGCATGATCTGAGGAATGGAAGAAAATTATTAGGCCTTATGTGATATGCTATCCATGTTAGCATTAAGAAGTTTAAGACATCTATCAATCATTCTTGATTTAAATAAACAACTTTAGTATCACAATAAAACTCAATGGATTTCCTCAACCCCTCATTTACATACTCTACTTGAGTTTTCTACTAAGGTTATAACCTAGGTTTTGCATTCCTAACGTTTATAACCTACAGCTTTGATACCAACCTGTGACGCCCCTGAATCCGGGTCCTCTGACCCCGGTTCAATCATCATGATAAAATACAAACATCCACCTCTAAACAACATACGATAACTAAAATACAGAATAAAATAAACGTACATCGTTCATTCAAAAGGTGTTACTAGTCCCAAGATACGATAACCTTAATATCATTCTACAAACATACCCTAAAATAAACATTAGGGTTCATATTACATAATAGTAATTTAAACTGGGCATAAAATAAAGTATGCTCCTCGCCACTATTCTACATTTTTCATTTACCCTTGTCCTTCCCTGAGGTCTCGGGCTTAGCTGTAATATAATTCATGATATAGCAAGGATGAGCAACAAGTTCGCTCAACAAATTTAAATACAACAATAAGGATATATCATGATGAATGGAAAGATATCTGGCAATGAATTCAATAATATGAATATCTGACGGATTCAACAATATGAATATTAGCAAGCAAAGATAATGATTTCTTCTAGAATAACTGCTAGTCAAGTAGACTTTGAACTATAACACTCCAATGGAATCAATAGCTAATTGACCCTTTGGTTCTTCGGCTCTGAGAATAAGTACTTGAGGGATCGACCTTCACGTACACTCTATATATGCATAACATTTTAATCTGCTCTGTGTATCTTATATTAGATACCTGGGGTACTCCCCTATAATAAAAGGGGTGTTCTTTCAGTCTAAGAATCTTTACCATCAATTGGTTTAGATAGCTTCTATAAAAATTCATACGTTTGTCGTAGAACAAAGGTTCGTGACTTCTATCTAACATACAGCTGATTCAAAATTATTGAACTTTAAATGATGTATAAGTCGAAGATTGTACGAACTCAAGTGCACTAAGTGCGAATATCAATAATCTCGATGTGGAATAATTGTTAAGTAATTAAACCACTTAATAGCATGTTTGGGAATAAATTTCAAGCTTAATGAATAACTCTCAAGTCAACAAAAACCTACTCAATACAATATGAGGAGGATAGGAAATTTTCACAAACTCAAAGTTGTGTAAGTTAAGAAACTTGCAACACAATAAAAATAGTGTTCGAATACTTGCTCAATAAAAGTAGGGTTCAAGGAACTTGCATAATCAAAGAGTGAAGTTCAAAGAAAACTTGCTCAATAATAATTGGAGTATGTTTAGGGAACTTGGTCAAGTAAAAGAGTAAGAATTCAGGAAACTTGCTCAATATAAATTTGAGTAAGGTTAAGGAAACTTGCTTACGATATGCGTCGAGTAAAGTAATGCAAGGGTTTAGGATACTTGCCTGTTTGCACAGCTACAATATAATTCTCGCTTTAGTTAACTTGCGTTGAAACGACCTAACATTAATAAGTCGGTCTTTCCAATTAGTATTTGTAAACTAATATGAGTCTACACTTACAAGAATCAAATCATCACATAGCATGCTTTTATACATGTATCATTACATTACTCGATTAGTTTCTAACACACTATGTCATAGTTGAAATCACCATTTATTAATTCATCATAGGATTCTTTCAATAACATGTTTATTATCATATGAATACTATACTAGACAAGTATTACAGATTAGAGTAATCATATAAGCAAGCATCAGTTCTCAATTTAATAATGTAACTCGGATCTCAAGTCAGTGCGAACACGATCAAGCGCTTGGTTTGTACTAAGAGAGTATGCCATAGCGATGCTCTCTGGTGCAAACTAGGACATGGTTGCTTTCATGAAAACCAAGTGCACACACAGTTGCACATAAACGAACAATCATACACAACACACATTTATTATATGAAGAACTAACTTTAACCTTTCATCAAACATATCAAAGGTTATTATTCAGATTTACTAAATCAAGACTTCACATGTTAAGCTATCAATCATGTAAGTCACTTTACCTACCATACATCATACTTTCATATATATACATGCTGACATCAAAAACATACTTACAAGTTCTCAACTTAATGTATATATAGTTTATCAAGTTCATTTTCAAAACTTTATGTCTCCATTAGAAAATTCATTCAAGCATGCAAGATACGTCTTTATTGTCTAATCTATGTTTTTATATGTATTTGTGCACACACTCAAGTTATTTACATATGCTCATAAGGTCAGAATGTATACTACTCCATGTATACAATTTCTAGTTTTCAAATCTTTAAGCCTTCTTTGAATAACCAAGTCAAAACAAACCTATTATGGCTTACTATATACATAACTACCATAGTCCACAAGTTCAGGTCATTTGTATGCATATAATAATCAAAGTAACATGCTCAGAATATCTTAAGGAGCTAACATGAGCAATCATGTGATCTCATTGCCATGACCGCTGCAAGTGAAAGACTTGAAGTGGTGGCGGTACCGTACCACCTCAACTAGAAAGAAAAAAAATGGCCTCTTCTTCTGCAGAGGCTCAACTCCAACCAATGCCAAACATCTAATTGCTGCAACTCAACTACTTATAATACTTCTAAGCATGCATACTAACTAAAACAACACAACCTTAAGCCAAATCATACCACATTACCAAGAATTCATGAGAATTACAAGAATTTGACAAAAACCCAATTCAAGAACATAAATTAGATTTTCATACCTCTTGAAGTAATTTGGCAGCAATACACTCACTACTTACAAGTTCCTTAGCAACTAATTCTTAGTAATTGCAACAAGGAAGGATGAAGGTCTCATTTATAGGAGAATGATTATCCAGATAATGGGATTACCTCCCAAATCAAACCAAAGGATTTCAAGAATGCATAAGGGTTAAGAGAGAGTTGGTAAGAGTTGGTGATTCCACTCATGAATCCCACTCCCCATCCACTAATTGCTCTATGTTTGATGAATTTGAGATGAAGCTAGGCTAGGCTTGCTAGTTGTTCACGTGGGAAGATGAATGGGACTCTTATTATGGGACAAGAGAATTCTCAGCATTTGCAAAATGAAATGCCACACTTGGCTAATACCTTATATACATAATATAAACTTTGGTTATAAAATATGTATACACCATTCATTTCATACAATATAGGTTATAATGATTCAAAGAGCATACAATGTATTTCCCAATTACAAGATATCAAGTAGTGCACATACATATAATTCATGTACATTTTCAATAACCATGACTATTATTATTATAATAACTAATGAAATCATTATTAATTTAACAATTGATATTATTATATGTCAATAGGGTATACATGAATGTTTACCCATACACTCCACATCATATAACAATATTATTATACAACTCACATGAATGCAAATAACTTTTACTATATAGTCTATATATATATATATATAGATATATTAATGTGTCACCTTGTACTATATAAAATATATAGTTAACTACCATATAATAAAGGTTTACTATATTGTACAAATTAATCAAGTAACATATAATCATTTTACAAATTATTAATCTCTTACACATTAATTATTATTTATCCAATAGTAATTATTAATTAACACATTATCAAGTAATTACTCAAAATTGCAATTAATCAATATGTTTAACTCTTGCTACTATATTCAAATAAGTTGAATATTTAATTATTAATAATCCTATCAATTCCTTGATATCAAACTCTTAGGGTTAGTCCACTAAAATAAACTATTAGTGACTCTATTTAATCATTTCATAAATTTACATAACCACATAAGGTTTAAATAGACTCACAAAACTAACTCATTAAAATTAAATCACATTTTTAATTAATAAGGAGTTTAAAATTTGTGGACGTTACAAACTCATTACGGGAGCAGAACTCCACAAGTACAAACTGTAAAAGAAGACTACGTTCGTAGTGCTGTCAAATGATCGTAGAATGATAAGTACTGGAGATATCCATGTCTACGATGTAAACAGATTTAATTGTCAGTGGTGATTCCAGTCAGAAAGAGACATGCAAGGAAACCTCCTAATGCACATAAAAAGGAAATCACATCTCACTGAAAAGACAACATCAACTATGGGGAAGCAGTGATCTGTTAAGGAACAACAACATTGAGATATTCTATGAAGCAATGTACCAGCTACAGAGTCCCAAAACTTTGTGGCTGATGAACCAAATAAAGATCCATAGTTAGTAGGAACATCTCAAAACGTACTACTGATAACATATCAGCCACCCAACTCAAAATCGTGGAGTACTTACGATCAAACACCTGATCGTAGTGTAAGTACAGGAGGACACCACAATTACAGCAAGTGCAAATGTCTAAAGTTGGAAGAAGAACTCCCCAACAGAAAAGGTCAAATGAGATATCAGTGCAAATCACCTCTAAAAGTATTTCATCTAAAAAGTGCCTCAGGGACAAACCTGACCCTTAGCTCACTCTAAGAGGTTGGCCCTTCCTGAGCTACCTTAACCCAGAATAATTGCTTAATCAAGTTCATCTCAAGGACCAAGACAGTCAACTGTCATAAAGTAGAGTTTGAAGAAAACTCAATGATCGTGGAGCAACCTCAACGATCGTAGAAGCAGACTCGACGATCGCAATCCTACAAGAGGATACTCTAGCTCATGAGGATCTTGGAAGAACGGGACAATTGCTCAACCATTCAGATTATGAGGAGATAAGTTTGAATGCTGGTTGGAAAGATGTCATGCTGAAGAAAAGTGCCCAAGGCTTCATGAAGTACATCAGTGGTTGAGCCATGCAGTTTCAAAATAAGGAGTAATGTCAAAACCATCCACGACAGCATCTCTCAAAAGATGATCGTTGAGTCAACAAAGGAAAACATAGAGTCCACAGCTGCCTTACCATGATACTCTTCGAATCAAAGAGGTCAACGGTCAATCCACGTCAATTAAACGTCTACTCTTCTAAAAGAGATATAAAATCGAAAAGGTCATGGGGAGTTGCAGCTAATTACTGGACATCGTGCAACCAATGGTTGGTTGACACAGAACTGCTTATGCAGAGTCAGAGGGAACTGCCATAAAGACAAATTCAAAATCTGCAAACAGTTATCAAAAAATATCAAAACTCTCTCCCTCCCATCCTCAAACCCTAGAATCCTCTTCGAAACTAAAATCAATTAAACCTCCAGAGCCCAAATCACAATCATCTATTTCTCATAAATCTTTCTGAATCAAATACCCATATTCCTCAAACTCTTCTAATGGCAGACTGGCAAGTAATCACTGGTATTCAGCTAAAAACCAAGTTGTTTGAGAAATCCGAAAAGAAGTTCAGAGACATTCTTGAACTTGTAAAGAACGCTGGATTCTCAGAATGCCTTGAGGCAAGCACTAAAGTATATACTGAACTAGTTAAGGAGTTTTACTCAAATGCATCCATAAATTCTGGAATCCTTTCTACCAAGGTTAAAGGTCAGTCTTTTAAGCTAAAATCATCTGACACCAATCAATGCTTAGGATTTCCTCACCGAGGACTAAAGAGCCTTGATGAGATCAACACTGAACACGCGAAGAAAATTATGGGGTACCAAAGAAACCCTATTCTAAAGGACATGAAGAAAAAGGAGTTTCCAGAAGAATTTGAGTTCCTTGCTGAGATAGTGGGCAAATGTATACTATGCAAGAACACTGCACATGACACTGTGCTTGATCAACAGCTGAAGATAATGTCTACAATAGTTCTGAAGAAGAAAATCAACTTTGGAGCTATCTTGTTCGATCAGATCTCCAAATGGGAGGGCTGAGATAAAGAAGTCCATAGATAGACCCCTGACTAAGGTGTTTCATGGAAGACTGATGAGTATTGTGATGAAGAAAAAGCTGGGAAGCAAGATCAAGGATGTTGAGGGAGAGCCTCTGAATGTTCATAAAGTGATGTCTCCACAACTTTTCATAAACTGGAAGAAAAATCCAAAGGAAAACAGGAGGCTAAAAACAACTGAAAGCAGCAGCAAAGTCTCTACAAAGAAGAGAAAGGCAAAGGAGGTGGAAAGCTCTGAGTCTGGTGACTCTGCACCAGTAGTAGCCACACCAGTAAGGAAGAGATCCAGGGGTGTGAAGAAAATAGAGGCTCCACCAAGAAGTCTCTCCACTAAAGACAAAGATGAAGGTGAAAAGGTCTTAACTGCACCAGAGACCACAAAGAGAAGAAGTAATAGACTGATTCAAGGGCCATCAAGAAAGAAAGCTAAGGTGGTAAACAAGCCAGCCCCTGTTTCCCAAAAAAGTACATCTGACGAACAGTAGAACGTAGAGTCAGAGGAAGAAAAGGGAACTGACGATCTCAAGACTGAGTCCCCAAAGAACGAATCCAGCAATGAAGCTGAAGCTGGATTCATGGAAGAAAATGCAGAATCTATTGATCAAGAAAAATGCACAAGCCCTATAGCTAACTCTCAGAGTATTCACTTTGACGATGAAGAAAAGCTATAAGATGACCCAACTGCATCTCCAAATGCAAATGCTCCAACAAGCCCAGATGATGGGTCAAATGATGTTGATTCAGAAGAAGAAGGACCTGCCCCTGCCAATGCTGAACGTCAAGGAAGTTTATCTGACGATTCAAAGACCTCAGAGTCCGAAGAGAAAGAAGAGTCTGACTCTCCTATAGCTGAACCTTCAAGAAGAAGAAAGAGCTACAGACTACTTGCAAAATTTGCCCCCAAAAAGAAAAGTGATCACTCTACTGCAGTCATTGATGTAAGTGATGATGAATCTGAATCCAATGAAGACGATGCTGAAGATGATACCAGTAATGAAAATCAGCAAGAAGGATTCACTGATGAATCAGATAAAGAAAGTAAACATGATTCCAGTTCAGAAGGTGAAGAAATGGGAAAAGATTCTGGTTCTGCAAATTAGGAATCAAAGGAACCAGCAGACTATCCTATTCTCTCTCCAGCTAGAATTAGCAGAAGAATAGTTGTGATGCCCCCAAAATAGGTCCACACGACCCATTCTGAGTCGCCAGATATCACACTACAGAAATCAAATATAAACTTCATTTATACTAATCGTTGAAAATCAGCAAGTAGACGACAACAGAGATAAGTCGTGAGTTTTAATACAAATATATGTAACTCTCATGGTGCCTCGACCATAACACTTTACCATGGTACTTTACATAAAAGTACATTCAATAACTATTTTTGAAATTAAAACCTTTGGAAAATACTCAAGGAAACCTTCGTACATGGGAGGCCATGCGTCTAGGTTATGATAGATATCATATGTCCACGGAATTATCCTTGGTTGACCCAATAGTCCCCAAAGAAAAACAAGAAGATTGCTATAATCTTCTTTCCAATGGTGAGTCTTCTCTTGACTTATAATTATCTCCATTGTCTCCAATTGAGAATCATATTTCAAACAAACTCCAAGATTATATAGGTAGTGCTCGTAGATATACTCAGTAAGTGAATGTGCACAACCCTGTCATATGATAACACGAAGTCGTCTATCATTAGACATCTTGTATGATAGTGGCAAAAACGGCCTTCCAAAGTTGGGTTCACCTCACCCTATTTGGTTCACCAAAATCAACGGTTAAAATGACGTATACAATACGACACACTTATCTATAATTCTCAATAAAATTACTTCCATACTGTTTAAGGGAAACCTCAATAGCTATAGACCACAGATCTAATCCCCTGTTACCCTGCTTAACCCATTTACACTCTTAATACGAAAGGAATTGTGAAAGCAAAAAGGGTGAGCACAAATAGTCCAGTAAAGAATATCATGACTAAAGATAATTAAATTATCAATAGCCTTCGTCAATAATAAATCAGAGATTTAGAACATATGGTAGATGATAAAACTTTTCAACCATAGTTACAGCGAAACGAGCAATCCATTAGAAGAGTCAAATAGACCATAAGGTCTATTATTTTCTCCATGTTAAAAGTCCACCAACAATATTTTATCCCTGTAACATCAATCAACAATTCCTGTCCACAATCATGTGAATAACTCATAATCATAATTGTGATTCTAAATTCCTCTTTGCACCCAGGACGAAGATAATTTTCATCACCTGTCTTTACCTGAAACATCAAAAATCATGGTTATACCAAATCACAATTCTTGTTCATAATCATACTAATAAATTCATCTTTACTCACTTCTGGGCTAAAGATATTCATTAACAATTCATCTTTGCACTATAGGCCAAAGACATACAACCTGTATTTTTAGAAGAGTCAGTAGAGGCATGATATCTACTATCTTCTACGAATTAAAAGTGTATAATCAATATTTTATCATTTGAGACTCAACAATAAATAATTCACATCATCGAATCATCCTCGCACTACTACGGACGAGGATATTCATTAGTATTATGACCACGAATTATCCATGCACCTTTATGGGCGAGGATATTCGTGTTTTCAACAATGGTCATGATTATACCGAATAATCCCAGTTATAATCATACTTAAACACCCGTCCATCAATGCACTACGGGACAATGAGGACTTTTACCATATTATTTGTAACATTACGGGTCATGATTATACTGGATGATCCCTTGTCATAATTATAGCAATCAACAGTTCATCTATGCACATAGGCAAAGATACTCACCAATCAATAGTTCATCTTTGCACGTAAGCCAAAGATATACAACTATAAAACTAGTAATCAACAGTCCATTTTTGCACGTAAGCCAAAGATATACAACTATAAAACCAATAATCAACAGTCCATCTTTACACATAAGCCAAAGATATACAACTGAAAACCAATAATCAACACTCCATCTATGCACGTAAGCCAAAGATGACTTTCATCACAATATAAGCATGAGGATGATGACAATGATATAAGCATTAATCAAACGAAATCAAGGATAAATATTAAAGACTTTAAATTTATCCGAGTTTAAAAATATCCAAATTGTCAACATACGATAATCTTTGTGGAGTAAAATTCAAGAATAATATTCATGTACCAAAAATAATTTGGATGTAAAAGAAATATATTTTTGGATAAATAAGTACCCGTGAATAGTAACTCGTAAAAGAAAAATACCAAAGAAAATGATATTCCATGATTTAAAGTACAAAAGAAATGATATCTCATACTTAGTATAATAGAATATACTGAAATATGAAATGGATTTTAGCCACCATACGGTAATCCACGTAGACAGATCATTTCCACAATTTAATAAAGACTGAATACGAAGGATCATTCACCATGCATACGGTAGTCTACATAGACAGGTTATTCCAACAGAATAATAAATAATGGAATAACAGAAGAATTCACCATGCATGTGGTAGTCCGCGTAGAAAGGTTATTCCAATAGAATAATAAAGAATGGAATAACAGAAGAATTCACCATGCATGTAGTAGTCCGCGTAGACAGGTTATTCCAACAGAATAATAAAGAATAGAATAATAGAGGAATTCACCAGGCATGCGATAGACCGCATGACATGAGTTATTCCAACGAGAATAATAAAGAATGGAATAGCGTAAGAATTCACCGAGCATGTGATAGGCCCACATGACGGTTATTCCAATGAATAATAAAGAATGGAATAACAGAAGAATTCACCAGGCATGCGATAGACCTCAAAGACAGGTTATTCCAACAAAATAATAAAGAATGGAATAACAGAAGAATTCATCAGGTATGCGATAGACCGCACAGACAGATTATTCCAACAGAATAATAAAGAATAGAATAACAGAAGAATTCACCAGGTATGTGATAGACCGCACAGACAGGTTATTCCAACAAAAGAATAAAGAATGGTATAACAACCCTTACGAATATTGAAAGAAATAACTCTCTTCATGAATACGAAAGAAATAATACTCCTTACCTTAGAAGAAGACTGGATACTGGAATAGTGAGGTAGCAGACTTCTCTTCTTCTTTCTCTCTAAAATTTCTCTCTATAATAATTGCTATATAGCTTTAGTGAATTGGTGAGAAATGAAGGAAGAATGAGCTTCTATTTATAGGAAAATATAATTTTGATAATTGCACGTTTTGGGGCTCAAAAAATTACAGTATAATACCTTCCTCTTTTTCTTCCTTTTGAATTTAGTCTTGTAAGTATTATCAAACTTGCACCGCCTCCCCTAATAGTAAATCGTGTGAATCAATAGTAAATCATGTGACTCAATAGTTCTAAACATGTGAAACAATTAAATACAGTATAGTACCTTCATCTATACCTCCATTTTTAATTTAGTCATGCAAGTATTATCAATCTTGCACCAACTCCCCTAATAGTAAATCATGTGAATCAATAGTACACACATGTGATCACATAGTTATAAGCATGTGAATTAATAGCAATTAATTGCTCATTTATCTGGTTAATTACCTGATTGGTTAATATAACCTCCAGACATCAATTATTATCGAAATAAATGTCAATTTCCACTAACACTAATAATTCCCACACAATGGAACTATAAATTTCATCTGTAATCAACACGAACTTATTCATCATTAATATTATAACGCACAATATTTAACAATCAGGTCGTTCCCAGGAAAGAGGGGGCTTTTCGATAAGGATTTCTTCCTATTGTCGCTCAATTAGATAACCAAACCTCTCCTGGATAGAACTTCTAGACATTGTCAATATTATAAATAATAATATGAATAACTTTGTCGTCTCATTTATTGATTTAATAATATAACATATTATACAGATGATACTATGACAATAATTGAATCAATACTATGAGAGATATGATGCGAAGATTCTTCATAGCAATAATTGAGTATAACCGAGTGACTTCTTACGTAAGCATCAATAATCAATACTGGGTAATACTACTTATGCGACCCACAGCGTATTCTCGCACTTTTACTACCGAGTAGTTCAACAGTTTTAACGGTAATACTTTCGTAGTTATTTTTATAAAATGATAATTACGCCGTTTTCTAACTACGACAATACTTCCGTTAGGGGTCCACCAATGATTGTGTTGAGTCATACTGAATATTCCTATTATTAAAACGAATATTCCTAACCAATCGAATATTCCCCGACACAACGAATATTTTATATCTACTTGCTTACTTTGCAAAATTTTCACTTATCACCCTTAACTTTAACCCTTTCTCAATTTAACCATTTACTAAAAATAATAATTATAAGAAATTTGAATACTTTCATTTTGGGATCTCACAATAGTAGTGGAAGTCTTTGATGAACCACTAGCTGAACCAGCAGCAAGATGGATAAATCATGGAAATGAACAACTTCGAGTTATAAAAATGACTACAGATGAAGTGCTTCATAATTAGAAAAATATGGAGTTAGATTGCACAACAATACTGTATAACTCCGAAGATCTTCTGATGAGATGGTTCTTCCCATGGATGTCGTGGTTAAAGGCACATACTGATAAAGATGAGAGCTACTTCCCATGGAGTGATGGTCTAGGATAAGTGGCTTTAGTAGTCCTCACTATTCTATGAAATAGTGTGATAATAATTGTAATGAGGACTCCATTGAGTGTGGATATTGTCCAGAAGACAATATTCTTGTTAAAACTCTTAGCTTATGTTTTGTCGTATTTTACACGACAGTTGTATAATTAAGTTTTTATTTGTATTCTGTACCATGTATTTGGCAACTCAAGATGGGTGATGTAAACCTATTTTTGGGGCGTCACACATTACTCTATGGATGTAAGACCCCAGCTTTTATAAATAAAGATGAATTTTCTATAAATATTATTTTTGAATATTATGGAATAAATTTGATATAATGTTATAGTTGTGGGTAATATTTATAAATTTTGCAAAGTAAGCAAGTTGTTATAAAATATTCGTTTGGTGGGGAATATTCTTTTTGTTTGGGAATATTCGCATTTACGGCTTAACAATCATTGGTGGACCCCATTAACGGAAGTATTGTCGTAGTTAAAAACGCGACAAAATTATCTTTCTATAAAATAACGGGGAAGGTGTTACCGTTAAAACTGTTGAACTACCCTATGGTAAAAGTAATAAAGAATACGCTGTGGTTGCATAAGTAGCACACCAGTGATTGATTATCGATGCTTACGTGAGAAGTCACTTAGCTATACTCAATTATTACTACAAAGAATTCTTTGATCATATCTCTTATATTATCGATTCAATTATTGTCACAATATCATCTCAGTATAATATGTTATATTATTAATTGAGACGACAAGTTATAAATGATTAATAATTATTGAAAGATTAAAATGTGTTGATTAAAAATAAAATGATTTGTGGTAATATTTATTCAATCCTTGATGTATATAAAGAGTCCATTATGAGACGTTTGTGGTAAGTTTGATTATTTTATGGGGGCCCATATGTCATCATCTAAGAGTCTCTTCAATAATAGTAATTACCTTTGTGAATAGTAATTACCTTCAATCAATAGTATTTACCTTCGTCAATAGTATTTACCTTCGTCAATAGTAATTACCTTCTTCAATAGTATTTACCTTCGTCAATATAGTAATTACCTTCAATAATAGTAATTACCCTTCGCAAATAGTAGAGTTGTCCCTTCAATATTACCAAGAGTTAACTTTTCTTGATTGTTCCAAAGGTTAATTACCCTTCATGAATAGTAGTTGTCTCTTCAATATTATCAAGAGTCATTTTGACCCTTCATTAAGACCAAGAGCCACCCTCGCTTTTTCTCTATAAATAGAAAGCTCATTCCTTCATTATTTCTTACGAATTCATTGAAACTCTGAGAGAAAACTATAGAGAAAAAAGAAGAAAAGTATTCTCGCTACTTCACTTTTCCAATATTCAGCTTCTTCTAAGGTAAGGGATATTATTTGTTGTACCCGTAAGGGGTGTTATTCTTTCTTATTCATGAAAAGAACTTCATTATTCCATTCTTTATTATTCTCATTGGAATAACTCAGTACGCCAGATACCCTATACTTGGTGAAATCCTACCGTTATTCCATTCTATATTATTCATTGGAATAACTCAGATACGTGGCATACCCTATACATAACTCAGATACGCCAGATACCATATACTTGGTGAAATCCTTTTGTTATTCCATTCTATATTATTATGTTGGAATAACTTTGTTTATCTAATACCGCATACGTGGTGAAATTCTTCTATTATTCCGCTTTTTATTATTCTCGTTTAATATCCCGCTTGCGTAAATTTTGCACGACCTAGTTCCATTATTTATTATTCCGCATTTATTATTCCGGCGGAATATCCTCGTCATCGCTTTTGCGGACCGGGTTCCTTTATTTATTATTCCGCATTTATTATTCTCCGGAATATCATCATGCGGTATGCGTTCACCGGACACAGTTCCATATTTATTATTCTCGTTGGAATAACTCACTGTCTTATCCATCACATGCACGGTGATTTCTTTTGTTATTCCATTATTTATTATACCCAAATGGTTAAAACTTTGACTTCTATTCTCCATGAAATTAGTAGAATATCCCCGATATTTGCGTTTCATCCAAAGATATCTTTTCATGGAAATATTCTTCCGATCATTCTTGAATTTTACTCTACAAAACAAAGATCATTTTGACAATTTGGACGTTAATAATTCTGGATAAAATAATTCTTGAACTTGTTTTATTGAATTCTTTATATCATCATTGTCATCATCCTCATGTTTATATTATGTTGAAAGTCATATGTGGCATGTAGTGCATAGATGGACTTGGTATGATTATGACCAGAGACTATTCGATGTAATCATGACCAGTAATGTTACAAATGATGTGATAAAAGTCATTTGTGGCTTGTGAGTATGCGTAGATGGACTTGGTATGATTATGACCGAGACTATTCTGTGTAATCATGGACCGTAATGTTACAAATGATGTGATAAAAATCCTCGATGGGTCATAGTGCATTGATGGATGCCGAGTGTTGTCATGATCATGACCATTAATGAATACACAACTATTCTCGCCCGTAGTGCATGAATAATTGTGGTCGGATACTAAAGAATATCCTCGGCCGTAGTGCGGGGTGGTGATTCGATGATGTGGAATATTTATTAAAGTCGAAGTTTCAAATATATAACAATGATGAAAAACTTTTAAATCATAAAAGATAGTAGATTTTATTTTCTACTTGACTTTTTAATGGATTCACGGGTTCCGCTATAGTTAAACTTGATGTTTATTATATTTTATTAGTTTAACACCATTGAAGGCTAATGATAATTTATTCTCGCATTATCTTAGTCATAATATTTCTTCTCGAAGCTAGTTGAGCTCACCCTTTCTTTCACCGCTCTCTTCAGAAATGAGAATATAGCCGGGACGAAGTCTGGGAATGGAGTAATGGTCTAGAGGATAGCATTAGTAGTCCTCACTATTCGCGTGAAATAGTGTGATAATAATTGTAATGAGGACTCCTTTTGAGTTTGTATAATATCCGTAGACAATATTTGTATTCAAACTCACGTTATGTCGTATTGTACACTTACGCTTATATTAGTAAGTTGTATTTAAATTTCAGACCATGATCCGACTACCCAAGATGGTTGATGTATACCTAATTTTGGGGGCGCCACAAATGGTATCGAGCTTAGGGATATGATCTCTGCTAAGATGTGAGAATAGTACTAGAGGGGAGAGACGGGAATACCTTTTCAATAGTATGACCTACCTAAGTTTATGTGCTATGGTCGGTCACGTAATATAGAGATAATTTGTTACATGTCAATTAACCTTTTGTTTTGTGGCGATCCGAAAATGACATCCGAGAATGTTGAGAATAGCAATGGAGCACAAAGCGATCGTTGATTCACCACATATCAATAATCGTGATAATGTGCATCGAAGGCGATATCCTCATGCAAACAACAACACCGACCAAATGATGAATGATCAAATGTTCGTAGAGGCTTTATGCAATTTATGCAACAAAGAAAGTAGAGCGACTCTCGCCCAAAACGTAGGTGGAAACACGGAAAACTCTCGGGCGGTCACCGCTAAACAATTCAAGGAGCCGGGACCACCAGAGTTTAAGGAGAGCCAAAACCACTTCGCTAAGAAGCATGGATAAAGCAGACACCAAGATATTTGATGTCTTGGGATGCTCCAAGGAGCAAAAGGTTCCTTTCACGCTTTTATATATCAAGCAGAGAGGCGATTCATCGATGGGAATCGGTAGAAACGACTCAATCATTGCATCAAGATATCTTGGGAGAAGTTCCAGAGTCGTTTCAATGACAAATACTTTCCCGAAAGTATTCACCACACGAAGGAGGTGGAGTTTATCAAGTTGGAACAAAACAATATGACCGTGTCGCAATACGAGGCAAAATTTGCGGAGTTATCACGGTTTCATCCCCACTTGGTGGATAATGAAGAGAGAATGGCGCGAATGTTTTAAGAGGTTTGAAGTCGAAGATACGCCAACATCTTATTTCTCATAAACCGTGTTTGTATTCGGATGTTGTACATAGGGCTCGATTAGTGGAGCGCGATAACGAGTCAACGAACTAAAAGAGAGCAAATGCAAAAAAAAATTATAATACCAAATGAGAGTAGTCATCGAAGCGGTAACAACAAGCGTGGAGGGAATCAATGTGCCGGATATATGGTAACCACTTCGGTGGTAATCGTACAAAACAATAAGAATGGACATTTCAAGAAAAGGAGATTCAACAATGATGGAAAGACGCCAAGACCAAAGACCCGTTGTTAAGGAAGGAGAAAGACCACCTATCATATGCTTCAAATGCGGAGGAGAGGACACATCGATTCGAATCTACCATGCCATCCAAAGCATGCTATAATTGTGGAAGAGAAGGTCACTTTGTTCGATTTTGTCGCCATCAAGACAAATTCAACTAGGATGGAGGCACCAAAGGTCGCTCCGTAAAAGTCAAAACCTAGAAAGTGCAAGGAGAGCGGCGTTTGTTGTGACCTCCCAAAGAGCAAGGAACCCGAATGAGGTCATCACGGGTAAGCTTATCATAAACTCTAATGAAGTCTATACTTTATTTGATACCGGGTTCTACCCATTCTTTTATTTCTCCTACTTGCGCTTCTTCGATTAAATTTGACTCGGAGAAATTAGACTTTGACTTATCTGTGGAAACTCCGTTGGGAGAAACCTTCATTACATCCACTCGCTTATAAGTCTTGTTTGGTTCAAATCGGTACCCTCACATTTCTGTCGTCGATCTTATTTCATTAAAAATACTTGCATTTGACGTGATTCTAGGGATTGATTGGTTAACTACTTATCATGCAAAAATTGATTGTTTTCGTAAGGTTGTTAGCTTTCATATTCCTAATCAACCTATTATACTGAATTCAAACGACCAAACCATTAAAATCAATCACGGCCATCTCAACCCATAAAGCTATTCGCTTATCAAAAACGGATGTCAAGCTTTCTTAGCTCATGTTACTGATTTAAACAAAAATACGCCGGTTTTGAACGATATTTCTATTGTTAATAAATTTCCGACGATTCCCAAGAACTTCCCCGCCTACCCCAGAGCGTGAAATTGAATTTTGTATCGACCTTGAACCGATAAAGACAAAACCTATTTCCAAAGCCCCATATCGAATGACTCTATTGAACTTCGTGAGTTAAAGACCCAACCGCATGAATTGTTAGACATCGGCTTTATTCGTCCCTAGTACTTCTCCTTGGGGTGCTCTGCTGCTCTATTCGTGAAGAAGAAAGATGGGAGTATGCGACTTTGTATTGATTATCGGGAGTCAATCATGTCACCATCAAAATAGGTATCCATTGCCACGTATTGATGACTGTTTGACCAAATTGCAAGGAGCCAAATTCTTTTCAAAGATTGATCTTCGTCTCCGATATCACCAATTGAAGATTAGAATCACGACATTCCAAAGACGGCCGAACTCCGAGACGGCATTATGAATTCCTAGTCATGTCCTTTGGATTGACTAATGCTCCTACCGCCTTCATGGATATGATGAACCGAGTATTCAAGGAATATTTAGATCACTTTGTGGTCGCCTTTATTGATGACATCCTTATTTATTCCAAAAGCCGTGAAGATCATGAGCAACACTTGAGGCTGACACTCCAAAAGCTTCGTGAATATAAGATTTATGCCAAGTTGAAGAAATGCGAGTTGTAGCTTGAAGAAGTATCATTCCTTGGGCACGTGGTATCAAGTCATGAAATATTTGTTGACCAAAGAAAGATCAAGCTATTCAAAGTCGAACAACCTAAATCAAATGATCGAAATGATGTAGCTTTCTCGCTTTAAATGGTTATTATCGGAGATTCGTGGAAGGATTTTCTCGAATAGCTACTCCATTGACTCAAATTGACTCAAAAGATACAAAGTTCGGTTGAGCGAAGAATGTGAGAAGAGTTTTCAAGAACTCAAGTGGAGACTTATTTCAAAGACTGCTCGCTCATAATACAATCTGGCTTGAGGGATTTGTCATCTACAAGTGATGCTTCGCAAAGGGTTGGGATGTGTTCTCATGCAACATGGAAAAGTTATAGCCTTATGCCTCGCGACCTAACTCAAAGAATATGAGAGGAATTATCCTACTCATGATCTAGAGTTAGCGGTAATGTTGTCTTCAGACTTAAAATTTGGAGGCATTACTTGTATGGGGAGAAAGTGGAGATCTTTACGGATCATAAAAGCCTCAAATATTTCTTCACTCAAAAGGAACTCAACATGCGACAACGACGTTGGCTTGAACTGCTGAAAGATTATGATCATACCATCCAATACCATCCCGGAAAAGCAAACGTGGTAGGTAGGTGACGATCGAAAGGTAAGATCATATGCAAGTACGAAAGGCGTTATTGTCAACGCAAAGGCCCATTTGTGTGACTTGCAAAGGATGGAGATAGAGTTAAAGACTCTGGAGGGACGCATGTGATGATAGAGAGTATACGAGTAGAATCGACTTTAATCGATAAAGTTAAAGTCGCTCAAGCTACGCACTGGAGCCGATGCGTATGAGGAAGAAAGTGCAAGAAGGTGCTATCTTAAGCAAGAATTGATGAGGAAGGAATACTTCGAGTCAACTCCGCACTTTGTGTTCCTAACGACCACGATTTAAAGTATAATATCATGATGGAGGCGCATAACACACCATTTGCAATCCATCTTGGGAGTACCAAAATGTATCATGATATTCGCCATACATTTTGGTGGAGCAATATGAAGAGAGAGATATAGCGCCATTTATCTCAAGGTGTCTAACTTGTCAACGAGTTAAAGCGGAGCATCAAGTACCAAAAGGTCCATTGCAACCACTTGAAATTCCGAATGGAAGTGGGAGCACATTACCATGGATTTCAAGCACGGCCTTCTTAAGGTTTCTCAAGGCATTGATGCGATTTGGGTCATTGTTGATAGATTGACCAAGTCTCGCTCATTTCTTACGACACGATACGAAACTTATACACTTGAACGTCTTGCTCAGAGCATATACATAAACGAGATTGTAAGATCGCATGGCATGCCTATCCATAGTTTCGATCGAGACCCAAGATTCACTTCACGATTTTGGGTTAGTTGCAAAAAAAAGCTATGGGCACGCACTTCACGATTTAGCTCGGCAAGATATCATCCTCGATCGGACGGACAATGGGAGAGGACTATTCAAACTCTTGAAGATCTATTAAGACTCTATGTCCTTGATTTCAAGGGGAGTTGGGACAAGTTTTTACCATTGGTGGAGTTTTCCTACAACAACAGCTTATCAAGCAAGTATTGGCATGGCTCCATTCGAGCGTTGTATGGAAGAAAGTGTCGCTTCCAAAGATGTCGGATGGGATGAGGTGGGTGAAGCAACGTTGTTGGGACCGGGAGTTGTTATGACTACGAAAAAGATTCAAACGATCCGACAATGATATAAAAAACCTCACAAATTCGACAAAAGAGTTATCCGATCTTCATCGAAAGGACGTGGAATTCGATATAGAGATCATGTTGTTATTAAGAGTTGCTCTATGGAAAAGAGTTACAAGATTTGAAAAGAGAGGAAAACTTAATCCTCGATTCATCTGGTCCATTTTAATCCTCGATCGAGTAGGAACCGTGGCCTATAGACTCGCTTTTACCGCCAAATATGTCTCGTGTTCATAACGCTTTTCACATATCCATGTTACGTAAATATGTGAAAGACCCGAACCATATTATTGAGTTAGAACCGGACAAAATAGCGGAAGATTTGACGTATGAAGAGGTTCATGTTCAAATTTTGATAAGAAGGAACATATTCTACGCCCAAGGTTATACCTCAAGTCAAAGTTTTGTGGAGGAACCACGATGTTGAGGAAATGACTTGGGAGTTAGAATATGAAATGAAATCAAGGTATCCTTACCTCTTCGACATACCAGTATCGCACCCTAATTTCGAGGGCTTAAATTTCATAAGAAGGGAGGTTGTAAGACCCCACTTTTTATAAATAAAGATGAATTTTCTATAAATATTATTTTTGAATATTATGGAATAAATTTGATATAATGTTATAGTTGTGGGTAATATTTATAAATTTTACAAAGTAAGCAAGTTGTTATAAAATATTCGTTTGGTCGGGAATATTCTTTTGTCGGGGGAATATTCGTATAACTAATCAATCATTGGTGGACCTCATTAATTAAGTATTGTCGTAGTTAAAAACGCACAAAATTATCTTTCTATAAAAATAACTACGGAGGTGTTACCGTTAAAACCGCTTGAACTACCCTGTGGTAAAAAATACAAGAATACGCGTGGTTGCATAAGTAGCACTAAGTATTGATTATTGATGCTTACGTGAGAAAGTCACTTAGCTATACTCAATTATTACTCTACAAGATGAATTGTTTGCATCATATCTCTTATATTATTGATTCAATTATTGTCACAAAGATCATCTCGTATAATATGTTATATTATTAATTGAGACGACAAGTTATAAATGATTAATAATTATTGAAAGATTAAAAATGTTTTGATTAAAAATAAAATGATTTGTGGTAATATTTATTCAATCCTTGATGTATATAAAGTCTCAAGTTATGAGACGCTTTTGTGGTAAGTTTGATTATTTTATGGGGGCCCATATGTCATCATCTAAGAGTCTCTTCAATCAATAGTAATTACCTTTGTGAATAGTAATTACCTTCGTCAATAGTATTTACCTTCAATCAATAGTATTTACCTTCATCGATAGTAATTACCTTCTTCAATAGTATTTACCTTCGCCAATAGTAATTACCTTCAATAATAGTAATTACCCTTCGCAAATAGTAGTTGTCCCTTCAATATTACCAAGAGTTAACTCGCCTCTTGATTGTTCCAAAGGTTAATTACCCTTCATAAAATAGTAGTTGTCTCTTCAATATTACCAAGAGTCATTTCGACCTTCATTAAGACTAAGAGCCACCCTCGCTTTTTCTATAAATAGAAAGCTCATTCCTTCATTATTTCTTACTTAATTCATTGAAACTCTAGAGAGAGAAACTATAGAGAGAAAGAAGAAAAGTATTCGCTACTTCACTTTTCCAATATTCGGTTCTTCTAAGGTAAGGGATATTATTTGTTGTACTGTAAAGGGTGTTATTCTTTCTTATTCATAAAAAGAACTTCATTATTCCATTCTTTATTATTCTCGTTGAATAACTCAGTATACGCCAGACATACCCTATACTTGGTGAAATCCTACCGTTATTCCATTCTATA
This sequence comes from Panax quinquefolius, assembly GCA_020205615.1. NCBI lineage: Eukaryota > Viridiplantae > Streptophyta > Magnoliopsida > Apiales > Araliaceae > Panax > Panax quinquefolius. Next base: position 91,371,417 of record CM035168.1, read on the forward strand.
TTATTCTCATTGGAATAACTCAGATACGTGGCATACCCTATACATAACCTCAGATACGTGAGATACCATATACTTGGTGAAATCCTTTGTTATTCCATTCTATATTATTATGTTGAATAACTTTGTTTATCTGGCATACCGCATACGTGGTGAAATTCTTCTATTATTCCGTTCTTTATTATTCTCGCTTTTAATATCCTCGCTTGCAAATTTTGCCCGACCTAGTTCCATTATTTATTATTCCGCATTTATTATTCTCGCTTAATATCCTCATACATCGTTTTACTGGCGGACCGTTCCATTATTTATTATTCGCATTTATTATTCTCGTTTAATATCCTCGTCTACAAGGCTTCACTGACACGGTTCCATATTTATTATTCTCATTGGAATAACTCCGCTGTATATCCATCACATGCCTGGTGATTTCTTTTGTTATTCCATTATTTATTATACCCAAATTGGTTAAAACTTTGACTTCTATACTCCATGAAATTACTAGAATATCCTCGATATTTGCGTTTCATCCAAAGATCTTTTCATGGAAATATTCTTCCGATCATTCTTGAATTTTACTCTACAAAACAAGATTATGTTGACAATTTGGACGTTAATAATTCCCGGATAAAATAATTCTTGAACTTGTTTTATTGAATTCTTATATCATTGTCATCATCCTCATGTTTATATTATGTTGAAAGTCATATGTGGCCTGTAAAAGTGCATAGATGGACTTGGTATGATTATGACCGAGAGACTATTCGGTGTAATCATGACCGTAATGTTACAAATGATGTGATAAAAGTCATCTCGTGGCCTCAGAGTGCATAGATGGACTTGGTATGATTATGACCGAGACTATTCTGTGTAATCATTTAATAGTAATGTTACAAATGATGTGATAAAAATCCTCGATTAGTAGTAGTGCATTGATGGACAGCTTGTTGGCATGATCATGACCATTAATGAATACACAACTATTCTTAGCTTGTAGTGCATGAATTATTGTGGTCGTGATACTAAAGAATATCCTCGGCCGTAGTGCAAGTGATTCGATGATGTGGAATATTTATTAAATCCGAGTCTCAAATATAACAAAGTTGATGAAAACCTTTTAAATCATAAAAGATAGTAGATTTTATTTTCTACTTGACTCTTTTAATGGATTCATTGGTTCCATTATAGTTAAACTTGATGTTTATTATATTTTATCGCTTTAACATCATTGTTGAAGGCTAATGATAATTTATTCTGCATTATCTTAGTCATAATATTTCTTCTGAGCTAGTTGAGCTCACCCTTTCTTTCACTATTCTCTTCGAAGTGAGAATATAGGCGACGAGTCGTGGAACCAGAGTAATGGTCCGAGGATAGCATTAGTAGTCCTCACTATTCGTGAAATAGTGTGATAATAATTGTAATGAGGAATCCTTTTGAGTTTGTATAATATCTAGTAGACAATATTTGTATTCAAACTCATGAAAGTTATGTCGTATTGTATACCTATGCTTATATTAGTAAGTTGTATTTAAATTCTGTACCATGTATCTGACTACCCAAGATGGGTGATGTATACCTAATTTTGGGGGCGTCACAATGGATTTGAGCTTCCAAATACTTAATTTAATCTACTCATTGAGTAGAACACATTAATATATGGAATCATTAAAATTAATTAATGACACCCACATTAATTTAGGCTCAAATTCCAATAATCCCCATATGAATGATATTGACTGCCAGCCTTATGCAAATGTTATGCAAACTCTTAGAGAGAGACATAATTAGAAATTATCTGTATCGAGATAGGTAGCTTTTGGCTTTGAACCTTCCCTTGTGAAAACTATCGAGTTTACTGGTTGTCTAGTAAACGTGATGTTTTGAACTTTCCAATCGTTTGTGTAAATTGAGACAATAGAAATTCATACAGAATCTTTTTAGACATTATTTGGTTCTCATGATTTTGTTCATTTTATCCCCGAACAATCCCGGATTTATGAGTGCTTTAGAGAAGTATAGTCTTATCCTTCTCATACAATTGGCCCAGTTCACACTCACATAGGTGATTCTTAATAAGAGTATCCCTATTACTCCACATTTTTATCAAGATTTAAGAATCATTAAAAGCATAAGCTTAACTCAACCTCTCCGCAGTATCACTATCTCAGTATTATAGGAATGAGCGTAAGAAATTAATTTCTTCATAGTGATTTGGTTGAATCATTCACAATTTAGTTGTCCCTTTGAACCTAGATCTTGGGATCTCCAGTCAACTAGGTTGGGTTTCCATCATGACGATCCTTATTTATAGGCTTTAAACATATTCCCCTCAAAGTTATTTTTACTTTCTCTCTAGTCAAACCTTTAGTCAACGGATCCGCTATATTTTCTTTCGACTTTATGTACTTAATAGACATAATGTTGTTAGAGAGCAATTGTTTTATGGTATTATGTCTACGGCGAATATGACTAGACTTACCATTATACATGTGACTCTATGCCCTTCCAATTGCTGATTGACTATCACAATGAATACAAACAGGCGGCACAGGTTTAGGCCACATAAGAATATCTTCTAAAAAAATATGAAGCCATTCAGCTTCTTCTCAAGCCTTATCTAATGAAATAAACTCATATTCCATCGTTGATCGAGCAATGCATGTTTGTTTAGAATATTTCCATGATACTGCTCATCCACCTAGTGTAAACACAAAACCACTAGTGGATTTAGAGTCTTTTGTGTCCGATATCTAATTTGCATCACAGTATCCTTCAAGTACTGCATGATATCTTGAGTAGTGCAAATCAAATTTTGAGTGTATTTTAAATACCTTAAAACTCTTATAATCGCTTCTTAGTGATCTTGTCCTAGATTGCTTGTAAATCTATTCAATTTATTGACAGATTGTGCTATGTCAGGACGTGTACAATTCATTAAGTACATAAGACTTCCAATTATTTGTGCATACTCAGGTTGTGATATGCTTTCTCCTTTATTTTTAGACAAGTGTAGATTTATATCTACCGGTGTTCCCATAGGATTTCTGTAAGACCCCAACTTTTATGAGTAAAGATTAATTTTTCTCGAAATATATTTTTGAATATTATGGTGTGGATATGATATAATGTTATAGTTGTGGGTAATATTTACAAATTTTGCAGAGTAAGCAAGTTGTTATAAAATATTCGATTGGTCGGAGAATATTCGTTTTAACAGGGAATATTCGTATGACGGCACAATTATTGGTGGACCCCAAAACGGAAGTATTGTCGTAGTTAGAAAACCATGTAATTATCTTTTATAAAAATAACGGCAAAAGTTTTACCGTTAAACCGTTGAAATACCCTTGGTTATAAAAGTACAAAGAATATGCGTGGTCGTTGCATAGTAGCAGCACCTGTATTGATTATTGATGGTTACGTAAAGCCACCCGCTTATACTCAATTATTACTACAGAATTGTCTTTGCGTAGTATCTCATGTTATTTGATTCAATTATTGTCACAAAGATCATCTACATAATATTTTATATTATTAAATTAATAATTGAGACAACAAAATTATTCATATTATTATTTGCAATATTGACGATGTCTAGAAAGTTCTGTCGAGGAGAGGTTTGGTCACCTAATTGCGCATCAATAGGGAGAAATCCTTATCGGAAAGCCCCCTCTTTCCTGGGAATGATCTGGTTGTTAAATATTGTAAGTTATAATATTAATGATGAATAATTGTTGAAGTATTAAGAATGTGTTTATTGAATATAAGTGAATTACAAAAGTTAGAGGGGAATAATGCAAACTTGGAAAACTTTAGGGGTACCAAAGTGTAATAAGTTAAATCAATCTGACCATTGGTGGTGGTTTTAACGATGAAATCAATCTGGATCATTGATGGTGGTTTTAATAGTAAATCAATCTGACCGCTTGGTGGTGGTTTTAATAGTAAATCAATATGGACCGGTGGTGGTTTTAATAAGTAAATCAATCTGACCGCTTGATCTTTGGTTTTAAAAGTAATCAATCCGGACCGCGGTGGTGATTTTAAAAGTAAATCAATCTGACCGCGCTTGGTAGTTTTAAAAGTAAATCAATCTGAACCGTCGGTTGTGGTTTTAATAGTAATCAATATGGACGGTCCGTTCTAATAGTAAATTAATTTGGACCTTTCGTGAATACTATTTAGTCCATTCTCCTATAAATAGAAGCTTAATTCTTCTTTCATTCTCACCAATTCACTGAGATTCACAAGAGACACTATAGAGAGAGAAACTATAGAGAGCAAGAAGAAGAGTATTCTGCTACTTCACTATTGTAGTATCTTGTCTTCTACTAAGGTAAGGGATATTATTTGTTATATTCGTAAGGGATATTATTTGTTGTATCCGTAAGGGATATTATATGTTGTACTCGTAAGGGGTATTATTTCTTTCGTATTCATAAGGAATACTATTTTTCATATTCATCCTTTAATATGTCGGAATAACCTGTCTACGTTGATTACGTGCTGTATGACAGGTGAAAATTCATTTGCAATCTTGTATGTTATTTCTTTTCATATTTTTAAATCTAAACTTACTATGGTAAGTATTGCTTCTATAATCCTTGAAATTAGTGGAATATCCTTGAGTTTTGCGCTTCATCCAGTATCATTTTATTGGAATATTGATCTGAACTTTCTTATTAAATAACAATATTTTCACCCGGAGTACTATTCATGGGTTATTATTCACTATAATATTATTCACTCAGGTATTCGGGGCACTTTTCATGCCAGGGTACTATTCACGAGTTACTATTCATAGGATACTATTCACCCGATTACTATTCACTCAAATATTATTCACTCAGGTATTTGGGGTACTTTTCATGTCAGGGTATTATTCACGAGGTACTATTCTCGAAGTACTATTCACACGATCGTAGAGTGGACTCTGAAGGTAGAAGGATTATGGCCAAGGAGATAATCGTAAAGTCTGTTCACTCTACCACTGATGGTGTTCAAGTCCAGAATAAGAAGCCTCCATCTTCCCAATCACAGCTATCTGACATTCCTTCATCCTCTAATAGCGATTGGTATTCAACGATTTTTCAGATTCTCAATACTTTCAAAAATCTGTCCAAGGATGAAAATCGTAGAATCCAATATGGTGTTCAACAAGAGGCTGCCCAACCAGATGACCAAATCCCTATGGAGCAGGAACTATTAAATAATTCTGATGAACTGGTTGAGAAGACATCTCAAATCAATGATGAGTCAAAGATGGTGTTTACAGCAATAGGAGATAATTCAGTTCAAAACAGACTTCAAGCTACTATGGTTGATGTATCTCTCAAAATCAAAGAGAGAGATCACATCTATCTGAAGGCCATACATGATCAGAAGTCAGAAGCTATACGAACATAGAAGGCCAATGAAGAACAACTCCAAGTCCTCTCGGACAAGATTGACAACATGAATCAGTCTTTCTCTATGCAACTTGAGTTAAGCCAACAAGACCTCAAGATTGAAGTCGGTAACTCCTCCTACCTGATGGAGCAACTAATGTCCAACATGGAGCAGCTCTCCCAAATGATTAATGACAAAAAGGGGGAGAAAAAGAGGCATAGTAAGAGGCACTCAAGAAAGGGCAAGAAGAGCAGAAGGAAAGAAAAGAAGAAGGCAGTAGAAGAAGAAGCTGGGTCATCATCTGAGGGGGAGCCAAAGGATGATGAGCCTATATTTGCAAAGGCTGAGGGGGAGCCAGAAGAAGAAGAGGAGCATACATCTGCAGAGGAGCAGAAAAAAGAAATGAAACCAACATCCCAGGGGGAGCAGGAGCAAAGAAATCAAACAGATGGATAGATGATCAACAGAAATCCTGAAAGCATACATGGAGCCAATGAGGTACATCTCTAACTAGTTAGGTATGTTCTGGATCCAGGATGTAAAATGTCTGAGTGTATTAAATTCCATATTATTAAATGACATTCATGATTATCTATTTTAGAAATACAGTTGCTCATTGTATATAAGATTCATTCATAACATGCATATGCACTTATTGTTTTTGTCATAATTAAATAGCGGGAGATTGTCAGGAATAAGCATGTGAATGATATTCCTATTTGTATATGATTTGATTATGATATATATGAATGAATATGCAAGTATGCTTGCATTAAGAAAAGCTGTAAAGTCCTTTGATAGATTATAGAAACATATGTACAAGGACTTAGAATGAATTGATCAAATATGTTAGGATGATCCTGCATAAGCAAATCAGCTTTGTAAAGTCCTTAAAAAGAAATGATGTACAAGGACTATAAATATTGAAAGATCAAGCATGTTAGGTTGATCTTATGATGTAATAGATAGGCTTGTCTGATCGTCGAGCACTGCACCAGAAATTGTAATCTTCCTGGAGAGTCAAGAAAAACTCTATCGAGGCAGAATCGTAGTCTGCAAGATAGTAGATCTCAGAGTTCGTAGACTGCCAGGAGAGACGAGGAATGATCGTAATGTGTTGAGTAGCACTTTCTCAGAGTCGTAGTCTGCTAAGGAAGTCATGTTCAGAATCGTAGAGACGGTCTGCCTATGAGCAGACTGAGCATCTGCCAAAGCTAAGTCAAGAATCGTAGACTACACTCAGAGCCGTAGAATTTACTAATCATACTAGAGGCAAGGATCGTAGTCGAGCAAGATCAGATGTAGACAACAAGCACAACGACAGAAATCGTAGAGTGTCAAGATCTGATCTTGAAGTCGTAGTAGTCTCGCATGTACCAAGTCAATCGTAGAGTGTAGAACTGAGACTTCAACAGATGTGCTCACAACGCCAAGGCAGAATCGTAGAGCCAATACGATTCTCAACAAATGAGCACTCCTAGAATATCTAAATAAATGAAGCCTCTAGTTGATACTGCAAAGATACATCCCACCTGAAGGAAACCAGAGAACACTCAACGAATGACATGCAAGCTAACAGAAGATCTAAGCATCAACCCAATCAGCATCCAGATTGAGTTGTGAAGCCATTCGAGATGAAGTCTTCCACAAGATGATCATAAGAAGACTTCAGTAGCTGACTAAGGAAAGTCAGCAGGTGCAGTAGCTATCAAGTGGTAAGATGAAAATGATCTTGGAAGTAACCAGGAACGTAGTGTTTGCCAAACAAAGAAAGAACTGATGGAGTGTACACAGAGATACTGGTTAGCTTCTGAAGAACAAGGCTAAAGTGATTAAGCATTGGGTCAGTCCATTGATGATAAGTGAACGGGAGATCACAAGGAGAAAGCGAGCTGGACATGCCACAAATATGAAGTGTCTTGCTATTCAGAAGGGGCCAGAGCAAAGAGTCAAGTCATCAGTATCTGAGAGCAGTCGAAGCAAACAAGAAGTGTTGAAGGACTACACAATAGAAGGAAGAGGTGTTCTACACTAAAGATCAAATGAACACTCTTCAAGATCGTAGTGCTCTCTCTGCCTGTCAACTAGACACTACGATCAGGTCCAAGAAGATGTGCATCAGAATTATAGAGTTCGAACAACTGAGGATTGAAGCATTGGCAACGGTTCAACCCAAAGACTAATATTCGAACAAAGCTTATTGAGAGCATCGATGCAAAAAGAGAACCTTTGATCGAGAAATCAGAAGGAGGTAATAAATTTGACTACCTTCCCAAGATATAAAAGTAACATCTCTGATGGGGTAGGTAAAACAGTAGACTGCAGTGTCAGAAATTCATGTCATGTCACATCTGCAGTCTATACCAAATAACTCGAGATCTGCGAAGCAATACAGAAAGCTTTTAATGGCTACTTTCCAACGGGAAGATTGGGAAGCAGTATTAATCAACAGAGCTTCAAAGATCAAGAGTTGCTGATGATTATCATGTTGCAGAATCGTTGAGTTGGTAGAATGTTATTGTTGACTCTACGAGTTCCACTAGAGATTAAGAGAACAAGTCTCAGTAACAGTGAGACTACATAGGTAGAAGTAAAGCAGATTTAAAGAAGGACTTAAATAAACTAGAGCTTCACTCAACAAAGATGAGAATGCCACTGAAGATGGCAGCTAAGCTGAGAGCCGAGAAGGACAAGAAGATAGCATTCAGAAAAGTGACAATGTACAAAGAAGATCAAGAGAGCCACTCTACAGATCACCATGAACCAAAGGTTGAAATAGAACAGATGCAGAATCATGTTTGCAAAGCATTCAAGAAGGGTTCAGGAATTTCTAAGTGCCAGATGAAGTCTACCAAAGGCTCAGAGACTTAGCAAATCCAGATGGTGATGGTGCACAGCTGACATCAGATGAAGATGAGCAGAAAAGAACAAAGATCAGCTGCACCAAAGAAGATGTAGTCCAGACTCAAAGCAGAGTGCCAAGAGGACTACGTCAAGCCTCTAAGTACATAAGATGTTCAAGCTTAAAGACATCTTAGCAGCCCACCACCACCACCAACAACAACAACTACAACAACAAGAAGCCAGGGCCTGAGAGGTCCTTGTCCGAAGGGACTAAACAAAGTTCCAAGCCTACTGGGCTTGAAGAGTTCCTAGGGAACTAGAGGAGTTCCAAGGCTGTTGGCCTTGAAGAGTTCTTAGTGAACTGAAGTTCCAAGGCTGTTGGCCTTGAAGGAATCTTAGTGAATCATGGTGCTGCCCTTCCTTAGTGGAAATCCTTCAAGTTGAAAGTAGAAGAGTGGATTAGGAGCTTGAGTCTCTGAACTACTTAAAACCCATTGTGCCTTTTACTTTATATCATTTACTTTATGTATATTAACTGATATAACTGCTATGAATATTTTAACTGCTTACCACTGAACTAACTCTATTAACATTGTATGTATGATTATGAATATATCAATAAAGGGGATCTTCTACTTATTCTGCCGTGTTTGAAAAGATTCTTATGTTTGTGATATGCTAAATAATTAGCAATACACAATGAAACAAAAAAGTATTTGAAATTAAAAGAGGATCTATTCAACCCCCCCCCCCCCTCTAGATCTATTGTGCCTACTGGGAACTAACATAACTTATTATACATTATCTTAGTCATAATATTTCTTACTGGCCTAGTTGAGCTCACCCTTTTACTTCCATTGTTTTCTTCAGGAAATAAGAACGTAGCCGGAACTAGTCGGGGAACGGAGTGATGACCCGAGATGGTGTTATAGTAGTCCTCACCATTTTATAAAATAGTGTGCCAATAAATGTAATGAGGACTCCATTTGAGTTTGGATATTGTCTAGAAGACAATATTCGTGTAAAAACTCTCAGATCATGTTGTATAATTAAGTTTGTATTTGTATTCTGTACTATGTATTTGGCGACCCAAGATGGGTGATGTATACCTATTTTGGGGGCGTCACAGTTGGTATCAAAGCTTAGGGATATGATCCCTGGCTGAGATGTGAGACAAGAACTAAGAGGGGAGAGACGAGGAATTCCTTCGCTAGTATGACCTACCTAAATTTATTTGGTATTTAATTGGTCGGTCAGAGTATAGGGATAATATGTGACATGTCAATTAACCCTTGTTTTGTAGCAGTGTTTGAAAATGGTATCTAAAAACGTTGAGATCAACAATGAAGCACATGAGACCATTGAGACACCAACGATCAATACCCAGGATAATGTGCAAAAGGAAGACAATAATCCTCAGGTAAAAAATAACACTGATCAAATGATGAACGATAGGATGTTCAGAAGCTTTATGCAATTCATGCAACATCAGGCGAGAGCAGCTCGTGTTCAAAATGTAGGTGAAAACACTTGCAACTCACAGATGGTCACCGCTAAGCAATTCAAGGAGCTGGGACCATTGGGGTCTTGGGATACTCTGAGGAGCAAAAGGTTCCCTTTTCCACCTTCATGTTGAGAGGAGAGGCAGATTACTGGTGGGAATCAGTAAAACATACTCAGCCTGCCGCACTCAAAATGTCTTGTGAGAAGTTCCAAGAGCTTTTCAAAGACAAGTACTTTCCCGAAAGTATTTGTCACATGAAGGAGGTGGAGTTTATTAAGTTGGAGCAAAATAATATGACCGTGTCGCAGTACGAAGCTAAGTTTGCTGAGTTGTCCTGGTTTGCATCCCATTTGGTTGATAATGAGGAGAGAATAACGTGAATATTTCTATGAGGTTTGAGGCCCGAAATATGTCAATACCTCATTTCTCACAAACTGTGTTTATATTCAGATGTTGTAAATAGGGCTCAATTATTGGAGTGCCATAATGAGCCAACCTAACCAAGAGAGAGCAACCGACAAGTCGATAATACCAATGGTAGCAGTCATCGAAGCGGTGACAACAAACATGGAGGGAATCAACATGCTAGAAATGGTAACCGCTTCGGTGGTAATCATGGCTAAGATAATAGAAGAAATGATTCAAGTTAGGATTTTAAGAAGCGAAGATTTAATGATGACGGGAAGACGTCAGCACCAACAACAAATTCTAGGGAAGGAAAACGACCGCCAGTTAGATGCTACAGATATGGATAGGAGGGACATATAAGTTCAAACTATCCATTGCCTTCCAATGTATGTTTTAGTTGTAGAAAAGATGGTCACATAGCTCGATTTTGTCCTGTAGAGAAATCAAGTCCAGCTGGGATGGTGGAACCAAAGGCGGATACGGACAAAACAAAGTCGGCGATTTCAGGAAGAGCATTTTTCGTGACTTCTCAAAAAACGAGTAACCCGAACGAAGTTAGCACGGGTTAGTTAATTATAAAATCTTGCGAAGTCTATACCTTATTAGATACCAGTTCTACCCACTCTTTTATTTCTCCTACTTACGCTCAACGTTTAAATTTGACTCTGGAGAAGTTAGACTTTAACTTATCTGTTGAAACTCCGTTAAGAGAAACCTTTGCTACCTCCAATGTTTATAAATCTTTTTTGATTCAAATCGACACTTTCACGTTACCTGTCGATCTTAACTCTTTGAAAATACTTGCCTTTGATATTATTTTAGGAATCGATTGGTTAACTAGTCATCATGCAAAAATTGATTATTTTTGTAAGGTTATTAGTTTTCATATTCCTAGCCAACCTATTATGCGAATTCAAGCAACCAAACCACTAAAGTCGATCACAGTCATATCAAGCCATAAAGCTATTCGTTTATTGAAAAACGGATGTCAAGCTTTCTTAGCCCATGTCATGGATTTAAATAAAAATACGTCAAATTTGAATGATATTTCTATTGTTAATAAATTTCCTGATGTATTCCCTGAAAAACTTCCTGGCCTGCCCCGAGAACGTGAAATCAAATTTTGTATCGACCTTGAACCCGGTACAAAACCCTCAAATATTTCTTCACCCAAAACGAACGTAATATTTGCCAAAGACGTTGGCTCGAGCTATTGAAGATTACAATAATACCATTCAATACCATCCTGGAAAAGCAAACGTAGTAGCTGACGCATTGAGTAGAAGATCGTATACGTTCGCGAGTGCGATATTGTTAACACAAAGACCCATTTCGTATGACTTGAAAAGTATGGATATAGAGTTAAAGACTCTAGGGACCCATGTGATAATGGCGAATATACGATAAAATCAACTTTAATCGATAAAGTTAAAGCCGATCAAGCTACAGACTCAAAGCTGATGAATATGAAGAAAAAGGTTCAAGAGGGCGTTATTCTAGAAGCAAGATCGACAAAGAGAGGAAATCTCAACCCTCGATTTTATTGGTCTATTTGAAATCCTCGATCGAGTAGGAACTATGTCTTATAGACTCGTTTTACCGCCAAGTATGTCGCGTGTTCATAACATTTTTCACGTATCGATGTTACGTAAATATGTGGACGACCCGAACCACATTATTGAATTAAAACTAGACGAGATAGCGGAAGATTTAACGTATGAAGAGGTAGCTGTTAAAATCTAGGATAAGAAGGATCATATTCTACGCTCAAAGGTTATAACTCAAGAGTTAGAATCGAACAAGGTATCCTCATCTCTTCGGCATACCAGGTACGTACGTAAATTTTGATGGCGAAAATTCATAAGGAGGGGAGATTGTAAGACCCCGAATTTTATGAAATGAAAGTATTCAATTTTCTTATAATTATTATTCTATTTAATAAATGGTTTAATTAATAAAAGGTTAAAGTTAAGGGTGATATTTGAATTTTTTTTACAAAGTAAGCAAGTTGTTATAAAATATTCGATTGGTCAGGGAATATTCGTACGACGACACAATCATTGGTGGACCCCACAACAGAAGTATTTTCGTAGTTAGAAAACGACAAAAATATCTTTTTATAAAAATAACGGCGAAAGTTTTACCGTTAAACTGCTGAACTACCCTATGGTAAAAGTACGATGTATGCGTGGTTGCATAGTAAGACACTACAGATTGATTATTGATGCTTACGTAAGAGGCCACTCAGTTATACTCAATTATTGCTATAGTAATTGCCGCATAGTATCTCACGTTATTTGATTCAATTATTGTCACAGTATCATCTGTATAATATTTTATATTATTAAATCAATAATTGAGATAACAAAATTATTCATATTATTATTTGCAATATTGGCGATATCTAGAAAGTTCTGTCGAGGAGAGGTTTGGTCACCTAATTGTGCGCCAATAAGGAGAAATCCTTATCGGAAAGCCCCCTCTTTCTTGGGAATGATCTGGTTGTTAAATATTGTAAGTTATAATATTAATGATGAATAATTGTTGAAGTATTAAGAATGTGTTTATTGAAGATAAGTGAATTACAAAAGTTAGAGGGGAATAATGCAAACTTGGAAAACTTTAGGGGTACCAAAGTGTAATAAGTTAAATCAATCTGGACCATTGGTGGTGGTTTTAATAGTAAATCAATCTAGATCATTGATGGTGGTTTTAATAGTAAATCAATCTAGACCGTCGGTGGTGGTTTAGTAAATCAATCTGGACCGTCGGTGGTGGTTTTAATAGTAAATCAATCTGGACCGTTGATGGTCGTTTTAAAAGTAATCAATCTGGACCGTCGGTGGTGGTTTTAAAAGTAAATCAATCTGGACCGTTGGTGGTGATTTTAAAAGTAAATCAATCTGGATCGTCAGTTGTGGTTTTAATAGTAATCAATATGGACCGTTCATGAATAAGTTACTATGTAGTCCATTCTCCTATAAATAGAAGCTTAATTCTTCTTTCATTCTCACTAATTCACTGAGATTCACAAGAGACACTATAAAGAGAGAAACTATAGAGAGCAAGAAGAAGAGTATTCTGCTACTTCACTATTGCAGTATCCAGTCTTCTACTAAGGTAAGGGATATTATTTATTGTATTCGTAAGGGATATTATTTGTTGTACTCGTAAGGGGTATTATTTCTTTCGTATTCATAAGGAATACTATTTTTCGTATTCATCCTTTAATATATGGAATAACTGCTCTCACGGATTACGCATCGTATATGACGTGAAAATCCATTTGAAGTCTCGTATGTTATTTCTTTTCATATTTTTAAATCTAAACTTACTATGGTAAGTATTGCTTCTATAATCCTTGAAATTAGTGGAATATCCTTGAATTTTGCGCTTCATCCAGTATCATTTTATTAGAATATTGATCTGAACTTTCTTATGAAATATCAATATTTTCACCTTGGATACTATTCATGGGTTACTATTCACCCAATTACTATTCACTATAATATTATTCACTCGAATATTCAGGGCACTTTTCATGCCAGGGTACTATTCATGAGTTACTATTCACCCGATTACTATTCACTTAAATATTGTTCACTCGGGTATTTGGGGTACTTTTCATATCGGGGTACTATTTCCAAAGTACTATTCACAGGGAAGTATTCACGGGGTACTATTCACCAAAAAAATTATTTCTTTTCTATCCAAATTATTTTTTGATACATGGATATTATTCTTGAATTTTACTCCACAAAGCAGTATCATGTTGAAAATTTGGACATTATTGAATTTTGGATAAATTAATTTAAAAGTCTTTAAAAATTTATCATTTACTTTCTTTTAATTGAATTCTTATATCATTCTCATTATCCTCATGCTTATATTGTGATGAAAATCATCTTTTGCTTACGTGCATAGATGGACTGTTGATTGGTATGATTATGACCAAGGATAATTCAGTATGATCATGACCATTGATGATTACATGAATATTCTTGGCCCGTAGTGCATTAATAATTTGTGGACGTGATACTAATGAATATCTTTGGCCCGTAGTGTAGGGATGATTCGATGATGTGATTTATTTATTAAGCTGAGTCCTAGCGATAAAGTTAATGATAAACTTTTTAAATCATAGAAGATAGTAGATATCATGCTCTACTTGACTCTTCTAATGGATTGCTTGTTCCGCTGTAGATAAACTTGTTGTCTATTATATTCTATCAGTTTAACATTTTTGAAGGCTAATGATAACTTATTCTGCATTATCTTAGTCATAATATTTCTTACTGGGCTAGTTGAGCCCACCCTTTTACTTCCATTGTTCTCTTCAAGAAATGAGAACGTAGTCGGAACTAGTCGGGGAGCGGAGTGATGGCCCGAGATGGTGTAATAGTAGTTCTTAATATTCTATAAAATAATGTGCCAATAAATGTAATGAGGACTCCATTTGAGTTTGGATATTGTGTAGAAGACAATATTCGCGTAAAAACTCTCAGCTCATGTTGTATAATTAAGTTTGTATTTGTATTCTGTACCATGTATTTGGCGACCCAAGATGGGTGATGTATACCTATTTTGGGGGCGTCACACTCAGTTATACTCAATTATTGCTACAGTAATTGTTGCATCATATCTCTCATATTATTGATTCAATTATTGTCACAATATCATCTGCATAATATTTTATATTATTAAATCAATAATTGAGACGATAAAGTTATTCATATTATTATTTGCAATATTAACAATGTCTAAAAGTTCTGTCAAGGAGAGGTTAGGTCATCTAATTGCGCGCCAATAGGAAGAAATCCTTATCGAAAAGCCCCCTCTTTCCTGGGAATGACCTGGTTGTTAAATATTGTGAGTTATAATATTAATGATGAATAAGTTTATGTTGATTAAAGATGAAATTAATAGTTCCATTGTGTTAGGATTATTAATGTTAGTGGAAATTGATATTTATTTCGATAATAATTGATGTCTGGAAGTTATATTGACCAATCGGGTAATTAATCGGATAAATGAGCAATTAATTGCTATTAATTCACATGCTTATAACTATGTGTTCACATGTATGTACTATTGATTCACACGCATATACTATTAGGGGAGGTGGTGCAAGATTTATAATACTTGCATGACTAAATTAAAAATAGAGGTATATATGAAGGTACTATACTGTAACTATTTTTTTTACATGTATAGAACTATTGATTCACATGAATGTACTATTGATTCACATGATGTACTATTAGGGGAGGTGGTGCAAGTTTGATAATACTTGCAGGAATAAATTTAAAATGAAGGAAAAGATGAAGGTATTATATTATAATATTTCGAGCCCCAAAACATGCAATTATCAAAACTATATTTTCCTATAAATAGAAGCTCATTCTTCTTCCATTCTCACCAATTCAATAAGACTCACAAGAGCAATTATAGAGAGGGAAGAGAGAAAGAAGAAGAGAAGTCTGCTACTTCACTATTCTAGTATCCAATCTTCTTCTGAGGTAAGGGATATTATTTTTGTTCAGTATTCATAAAGAATAATATTTTCTTCCATACTCTGTAGTATGTGAGTAATATTATTTCGTCTCGTATTCCTGATTATACCCTCATTTTGTTAAAGTATTGCTTCTATACTCCGTGAAATTAGTAGAATATCCTTGAAATTTACGCTTCATCTAGTATCATTTCACAAGGATATTTTTTGCAAATTCTTGTTAAATTTTAAGCTTTTTATGTCGGAGTATTGTTCATGAGTACTATTTATTTATACAGTACTATTCACGAGTATTATTCATAAAGTACTATTCATAATATACTATTCATGAAGTACTATTCACGAGTACTATTCACATGGTACTATTCCTAAAGTACTATTCACGGGATATTATTCACCCAGGTACTATTCACCCAAAGTACTATTCATGACAAAAATTGATTTCTTTTCGGTCCAAATCATTTTTGATACAATATCATTCTTGAATTTTACTCCACAAAGCAGTATCATGTTGGCAATTTGAACATTATTGAATTCTGGATAAATTAAATTATAAATCTTTAAAAATTTATCCTTTGTTTCTTTTAATTGAATTCTTATATCAGTGTCATCATCCTCATGCTTATATTGTGATGAAAGTCATCTTTGGCTTACGTGCATAGATGAACTGTTGATTGGTATGATTATAACCAGTGGTCATTCGGTATAATCATGACCCGTAATATTACAAACGATGTGGTAAAAGTCCTCATTGGCATGTAGTTCATTAATAGACAGTTGTTGGTATGATTATGACCAGGGATTATTCAGTATAATCATGACCATTGATGATTACATGAATATCATTGGCCGTGGTGCATGGATGATTCGATGATGTAGTTTATTTATAAAGTTGAGTCTCAGTGATAAAGTTGATGAAAAACTTTTTAAATCATAGAAGATACTAGATATCATGCTCTACTTGACTCTTCTAATGGATTACTTGTTCCGCTGCAGTTAAACTTGATGTTTATTGTATTTTATCAGCTTAACACTGTTGAATGCTAACGATAATTTATTCTGTATTATCTTAGTCATAATATTTCTTACTGGGCTAGTTGAGCTCACCCTTTTGCTTTTATTGTTCTCTTTAGGAAATGAGAACGTAGCCGGGACTAGTCGGGGAACAGAGTGACGGTCCAGATGTTTGCATTAGTAGTCCTTACTATTCTGTGAAATAGTGTGATAATAAATGAGGACTTATTTTGAGTTTGAATACTGTCTAGAAGATAATATTTGTATTAAAACTCACAGCTCATGTTGTATAATTAAGTTTGTATTTGTATTTAGTACCATGTATTTGGCGACCTAAGATGGGTGATGTATACCTATTTTGGGGGCGTCACAATTGCAATCATATTGATTGAATTTCCTGAGTATTTTCTCAATATAGTGTGATTGTGATAACACCAATCCATTCGATGTTTTAAAAATTTTAATTCCTAATATTACATACGCAACACCCATGTCTTTCATGTCAAATATATTATTTAACATTATTTTAGTAGTTTTAATGATATCATTGTTACTACCCATAATGAGTATATCGTCTACATAAAGACAAATAATAACATACTCATTCTTAGTGTCCTTGACATATACACATTTGTCACACTCATTTATTTTGAAACCATTTGATAACATTGAATTATCAAATTTTTCATGTCATTGGTTAGGTGAATATTTTAATTCATAAAGAGACTTTACAAGCCGACAAACTTTCTTTTCTTATCCTGGAACAATAAAACCTTCTGGTTGTTCCATGTAGATTTCTTCTTCTAAATATCCATTCAAGAAAGCTATTTTTACATCCATTTGATGTAATTCTAAATTATATATAGCTGCAATGGCTATTAACATCCTAATCGAGGATATTCTTATCACAAGAGAATAAGTATCACAATAATCTAAATCCTCTTTTTGCATGTATCCTTTGATTACAAATCTTGCTTTATATTTGTCTATAGATCCATCTGCTTTCATTTTCTTCTTAAATATCCACTTATATCCAAGAGGTTTAGAGTCTGGTGGGAGATCTACTAATTCCCACGTATGATTATGCAAAATGAATTCTACTTCACTATTTATAGCCTCTTTCCAATATGGAGCTTCAGGACTCGATATTGCTTTTTTATAGGTTTGAGACTCATTTTCTAACAAATAAGTTAGAAAATACAGACCAAAAGATTTTGATGTTCTAACACGTTTACTGTGTCTAGGTTCATCAATATCTTCTAAACCATGATTATTGTCATTAACAGCATCACAAGTTCATGTATTTGAACTTGTTTCTTGTTTGTTAGAACTTGGCTCTTGTTCCTTTTTATTAGAAAATACTGTTTCAAAGAATTCAGCATCTTTTGACTCAATAATCATATTTTCATGTATTTCCTCTATTTTTGATTTATTAACCAAAAATCCATATGCACTGCTATTATTAGCGTAACCAATGAATATACAATATATTGTTTTCGGTCCTATTTTTAACTTTTTGGGTGGAGGAACCATTACTTTTGCTAAACACCCCCACATTTTAAGTGTTTATAAGACGTCTTACGTCCTTTCCATAATTCATAGGGTGTAACTTTAAACTTCTTTTGAGGTATTCGGTTGAGAATATAATTTTCTGAAAGAATTGCTTCCCCCATAAATTCTGAGGTAGCCCAGAACTTAATAATAATGCATTCATCATTTCTTTTAAAGTTATATTCTTTCTTTCTGCAACACCATTTTATTGTGGTGAATAAGGTGCATTTATTTGGTGTATTATACCATGTTGTAAATAAATTTCAACAAATGGAAATTCATATTCCCCACCTCTATCACTTCTAACTATCTTGATCTTTTTATCAAGTTGATTTTTTACCTCATTTTTGTAATGTTTAAACATTTCCAAAGCCTCATCTTTACTTCTCAATAAGTAAACATAACAATATCTTGTACAATCATCTATAAAAGTGATAAAGTATTTCTTACCTCCTTTTGTCTGTATATACTTTAAATCACAAATATCAGTATGTATTAAATTAAGAGGTTCTGTACTTCTTTCAATTGATTTAAAAGAAGATTTTCTAAGTTTTGCCTCAACGCAAATTTCACATTTATGATTAAGAGTTAATCTCATATTTTGGCAAACATTCCATATTAATTGATCTACGTATAGTATTATAATTAACATGTCCCAATCTACCATGCCATAAATTAGATGACTCAATCATAGAAGCAGAAGAAGCAATTTTATTAATATTGGAAGGTACAACAGTCATTACATTCATTTTGAAGAGCCCATTGCTCATATAACCCTTCCCCACATACATCCCATTTTTAGTTAATACAAATTTGTCTGATACAAAGACTAATTTAAATCCCTTTTGACTAAGAAGGGATCCTGACACTAATTTTTTCCTAATATCAGGTACGTGGAGCACGTTGTTGAGGGTGAGTTCTGTAGGGATTTCGGCACATCAAAGCAAAGCACACAAAATATAAATTGAACAAAAACAAAATAATTTCTGAAACCCAAAACAGGATCCATGCGAAACAGACATTAATTCAGCGTTTAAGAGATTATACCGATTATGAAAATCTTCGAATCTCCAACGCAATCCGAAGGAACTACGTCTCAACGGTATCCACATCTAACGCTCGCACGCCGTCACACCTAATCTGCAGCCGAGGGAGTTCTTGAGTACTAGCCACCAAAGGAACAGGATTTTCAAAACTGTTTCTCTCTAGTCTCTCTCTAAGAGCGGCTAGGGTTTTTGGATAATGATAATCCCCAAAATGGCTGCTACATATCATATATATAGCGTTTAAAAGGAATTAATCAAAAACCTAACTTAATAAAATCCTAATTTATATATATATATATATATATATATATATATATATATTAATTAAGTCTTACTTAATTAATATACATATATATAAATTATCCTATTAATTTAAATACTATCAATCATATTGACATATTTAAATCTTTACTATTTAAATTAATTCCCTTTTAATTACGTTCTATGTGTGTGACCCTATAGGTTATTATTACGTTGGCAATAATTTTAAAATCATATATAAAATTATAAATAGTGAGCGACATCTAGTAATGCATCACTGCTACCCGAGTAATAATAAGATCGATGCTTCGATGCAACCTTTTCGTGACCAATGTTTTAATGTAATTTAATCCTTTTAACCTTAATATCCTAGATTAAACTCGAGTCATGGAATGTGTCATACTCTTCATAATTTAAACTGAGTTTTTCTTGATCAATGAGTAGA
Organism: Panax quinquefolius; assembly: GCA_020205615.1. Lineage (NCBI taxonomy): Eukaryota > Viridiplantae > Streptophyta > Magnoliopsida > Apiales > Araliaceae > Panax > Panax quinquefolius. The sequence continues at coordinate 91,391,390 of CM035168.1, forward strand.
CTATATGAAACAAATCACTATTTGAGCATAGTCATGCATTTCATAGTCCTACTCAATCAAGAGGCCTATGGATATCACCCTTAATATACAGGAGGGTTAAATTCCATCTAGATCACTCATATTCCTCACACGATTCATGATGTACCCAATAATCACCTTTATAGTCTACCCTATTAAAGGTGACCTTTGATGATATCAAAGTACATAAATTCTCGTGTAGTAATATAGTGATTTCAGGTCGGAGGATCATTATATCATTGTCACTATGAGAATCACTAATGACATTTTGCATAATGTTCCACGTAGAATTCTCATGGTGGGTCTGTCCAGTACATCGTTCTCTAACATGTATCTATGCATTGACTCAATATCTCATATATTTATGACCAATGAGATTTGGTCATCAGTCAATCCACATACTAGTCTCAATGCATCATTGTTGTCCCATCAACAATGATACTTGACTAAGGACATTTAAGAGCAATGATACTAATTGTTATTATATAATCTCATGTTCAAGTCACATACTTGAAACTATATAATTTGTATCACTATTCTAAGGAATTTTATTATGTTAACATTTATATAACGTAGTAAATAAAACCATAATAAAATCATTCATTTATTCAATCAAATATAATATCAAAATGTTAAGTAATTAAATCAAATAGATGGCCTCTAGGGCATAAACTCTAACAAGTTCCTTTCCAAAAGTCATCTTCAGAATCACCTTTGTAAGACCCCGAATTTTATGAAATGAAAGTATTCAATTTTCTTATAATTATTATTTTATTTAGTAAATGGTTAAATTGATAAAAGTTAAAGTTAAGGGTGACATTTGAAAATTTTACAAAGTAAGCAAGTTGATATAAAATATTCGTTGTGTCGGGGAATATTCGTTTTAACAGGGAATATTCGTACGACGACAAAATCATTAGTGGACCCCACAACGGAAGTACTGTCGTAGTTAGAAAATGACAAAAATATTTTTAAAAATAACGGCGAAAGTTTTATCGTTAAACTATTGAACTACCCGGTAGTAAAAGTACATTAATACGCGTGGTTGCATAGTAGCACACGGTATTGATTATTGATGCTTACGTGAGAAGTCACTCAGTTATACTCAATTATTGCTACAGTAATTACTGCATAATATCTCTCATATTATTGATACAATTATTGTCACAGTGTCATCTGCATAATATTTATTATTATTAAATCAATAATTGAGACGACAAAGTTATTCATATTATTATTTGTAATATTAACGATGTCTAGAAGTTCTGTTGAGGAGAGGTTTAATCACCTAATTGCGCATCAATAGGGAGAAATTCTTATCGAAAAGCCCCCTCTTTCTTGGGAATGATCTGGTTGTTAAATATTATGAGTTATAATATTAATGATGAATAAGTTCATGTTAATTAAAGATGAAATTGATATTTCCATTGTGTTAGGATTATTAGTGTTAGTGGAAATCGACATCTATTCCGATAATAATTGATGTTTAGAGGTTATATTGACCAATCGGGTAATTAATCGGATAAATAAGAAATTAATTGCTATTAATTCACATGCTTATAACTATTTGTTCACATGTGTGTACTATTGATTCACATGCATGTACTATTAGGGGAGGTGGTGCAAGATTGATAATACTTGCATGACTAAATTAAAAATGGAGGTATAGATAAAGGTACTATACTATAATTATTTTTTTCACATATATAAAACTATTGATTCACATGATTGTACTATTAATTCACATGATGTACTATTAGGGGAGGTGGTGCAAGTTTGATAATACTTGCAGGACTAAATAAAAAATGAAGGAAAAGATGAATGTATTATACTGTAATATTTCGAGCTCCAAAAGGTATAATTATCGAAACTATGTTTTCCTATAAATAGAAGCTCATTCTTCTTTCATTCTCACCAATTCACTAAGACTCACAAGTGCAATTATAGAGAGAGAAGCTATAGAGAGAAAAAAGAAGAGTAGTCTGCTACTTCACTATTCCAGTATCTAGTATTCTTCCAAGGTAAGAGGTATTATTTCTTTTGTATTCGTAAGGGATGTCATTTTTGTTCAGTATTCATAAGGAATAATATTTTCTTCCATACTCTGTAGTGTGTAAGTAATATTATTTCGTCTCATATTCCTGATTATACCCTCATTTTGTTAAAGTATTGCTTCTATACTCCGTGAAATTAGTAAAATATTCTTGGTATTTGCGCTTCATCCAGTATCTTTTCATGGAAATATTATTCTGAGCTTTCTTGATAATTATTGATCTTTTCATGCCAGAACATGAGTTACTATTTATGGGTTACTATTCACCCAGTTACTATTCACTTAAATATTATTCACTCGGGTATTCGGAATACTTTTCATGCTGGAGTACTATTCATGAGTTACTATTCACGGGTTACTATTCACCCAGTTACTATTCACTCAGGTATTTGGGGCACTTTTCATATCGGGGTACTATTCCTTCAAGTACTATTCACTTTGATACTATTCATTTAAAAAATATATTTCTTTTCTGTCCAAATTATTTTTGATACATGAATATTATTCTTGAATTTTACTCCACAAAGCAGTATCATGTTGACAATTTAAAGTCTTTAATATTTATCCTTGATTTCGTATGATTAATGCTTATATCATTATCATCATCCTCATGCTTATATTGTGATGAAAGTCATCTTTGTCTTACGTGCGTAGATGAACTATTGATTGGTATGACTATGACCAGGGATCATTCGGTATAATCATGACCTATAATGTTACAAATGATGTGGTTAAAGTCCTCATTGGACCGTAGTGCATTGATGGACAGTTTTGGTATAATTATGGCAAGGAATTATTCGATATAATCATGACCATTGATGATTACATGAATTTCCTTGGCCCGTAGTGCAGGGATGATTCGATGATGTGATTTATTTATTAAGCTGAGTCTCAGCGATAAAGTGGATAAAAAACTTTTTAAATCATATAAGATAGTAGATATCATGCTCTACTTGACTCTTCTAATGGATTGTTTGTTCCGCTGCAGTTAAACTTGATGTTTATTGTATTTTATCAGTTTAACACTGTTGAAGGCTAATGATAATTTATTTTGCATTATCTTAGTCAGAATATTTCTTACTGGGCTAGTTGAGCTCACCCTTTTGCTTTCATTGTTCTCTTGTGAAATGAGAACGTAGCAATGGGACTAGTCGTGGAAACGGAGTGATGGTCTGAGATGGTGGCTATAGTAGTCCTCACTATTCTATAAAATAGTGTGATAATAAATGTAATGAGGACTCCGTTTGAGTTTGAATATTGTATAGAAGACAATATTCGTGTAAAAATCTCAGCTACGCTTTTGTTGTATTGTATAAAAGAAGTTTGTATTTGATTTATGTACCAAGTATTTGCTGACTCAGAATGGGTGATGTATACCTATTTTGGGGGCATCACAGTTGGTATCAAAGCTTAGGGATATGATCCATGGCTGAGATGTGAGACTAGAACTAGGAGGGGAGAGACGGGTAATTTCTTCGCTAGTATGACATACCTAAGCTTATTTGTTATTTAATTGGTCGGTCAGAATATAGGGATAATATGTGGCATGTCAATTAACCCTTGTTTTGTGGCAGTGTTTGAAAATGTCATCTAAAAATGTCGAGATAAGCAATGAAGCACATGAGACCGTTGAGTCACCACCGATCAATACCCAGGATAATGTGCATCAGGAAGGCAATAATCCTTATGAAAAAAACAACACCGATCAGATGATGAACGATGGGATGTTCAGAGGCTTTATGCAATTCATGCAACATCGGACGAGAGAGATTCCGGTTCAAAATACATGTGGAAACACTGGCAACTCTCGGATGGTCACCGATAAGAAGTTCAAGGAGCTGGGACCATCGGAGTTTTTGGGAGAGCCAAAACCACTTAAGGCAAAGACGTGGATAAAGAAGATCACCAAGATATTTTATGTCTTGGAATGCTCCGAGGAGCAAAAGGTTCCCTTTGCCACCTTCATGTTACAAGGAGAGGCAGATTACTGGTGGATATCAGTAAAACGTACTCAGCCTGCCGCACTGAAGATGTCTTAGGAGAAGTTACAAGAACTGTTCAACGACAAGTACTTTCCCGAAAGTATTCGTCACATGAAGGAGGTAGAGTTCATCAAGATGGAGCAAAACAATATGACCGTGTCATAGTACGAAGCTAAGTTTGCCGAGTTGTTTTGGATTGCGTCCCACTTGGTTGATAATGAGGAGAGAATGACGCGGATGTTTCTAAGAGGTTTGAAACCTGAGATACGTCAATACCTCATTTCTCACAAACTTTGTTTATATTCAGATGTTGTGAATATGGATCAGTTATTGGAGCGCGATAATGAGCCAGCCCAACCAAAAGATAATGACCAACAACACGATAATAATCGTACCAGTGGCAATGACCATCGGAACAATGATAACTATCGTGGAGGAAATTATCATGCCAGAAATGGTAACCACTTCGGTGGTAATCATGGCCAAGATAATAGAAGAAATGATTCAAGTGGAAAATTCTAAAAAAGAAGATTTAACAATGATGGGAAGACGTCGGCAGCAGCACCAGTGCCAACAACAAATTCTAGGGGAGGAGAACGACCGCTAGTTAGATGCTACAGATGTGGAGAGGAGGGACACATAAGTCCAAACTATTCATAGCCTTCCAAGGTATGTTTTAGTTGTGGAAAAGACTGTCACATAGCTCGATTTTGTCCTATAGCGAAATCAAGTCCAGCTGGGACGGTGGCACCAAAGGCGGATACGAACAAAACAAAGTCAGTGGTTTTAGGAATAACATTTTTTGTGACTTCTCAATAAGTGAGTAACCCGAACGAAGTTATCACGGGTAAGTTAATCATAAACTCTAGTGAAGTCTATACCTTATTTGATACCAGTTCTACCCATTCTTTTATTTCTCCAACTTGCGCTCAACGTTTAAATTTAAATCCGGAGAAATTAGACTTTGACTTATCTGTTGAAACTCCGTTGGGAGAAACCTTTATTACATCCACTATTTATAAATCTTGTTTGATTCAAATCGGTAACCGCATGTTACCTGTCGATCTTATCTCTTTGAAAATACTTGCATTTGATGTGATTTTAGGGATTGATTGGTTAACTACTCATCATGCTAAAATCGATTATTTTCGTAAGGTTGTTAGCTTTCATATTCCTAACCAACCTATTATGCAAGTTCAGCAACCAACCCACTAAAGTCAATCACTGTCATATCAAGCCATAAAGCTATTTGTTTATTGAAAAACGGATGTCAAGCTTTCTTAGCCCATGTCACGGATTTAAACAAAAATACGACAGATTTGAATGATATTTATATTGTTAATAAATTTCCTGACGTATTTTCTGAAGACTTCCTGTCCTACCACAGAGCGTGAAATCGAATTTTATATTGACCCCAGTACAAAACCCATTTCTAAAACCCTTAAATATTTCTTCAACCAAAACGAACTTATATTGCGCCAAAGACGTTGGCTTGAGCTGTTGAAGATTACGAACATACCATTCAATATTATCATGGAAAAAGCAAACGTGGTAACTGATGCATTGAGTAGAAGATCGTATGCGTTTACGATTGTAATTTTGTTAACACAAAGACCCATTTTATATGACTTACAAATGATAAAGATAGAGTTAAAGACTCTTAGGACCCATGTGATGATGTCAAATAATATGAGTAGAATTGACGTTAACCGATAAAGTTAAAACCGCTCAAGCTACACACCCGGAGCTGTTGAATGTGAAGAAGAAGGTTCAAGAGGGCGTTATTCTAGAAGCAAGAATCAACGAAGAGAGTAAATTTCAACCCTCGATTTAATTGGGCCATTCGAAATCCTCGATCGAGTAGGAACTGTGGCCTATAGACTCGCTTTACCGCCAAGTATGTCGCGTGTTCATAACATTTTTCACGTATCGATGTTATGTAAATATGTGGGCGACCCGAACCATATTATTGAATTAGAACTAGACGAGATAACAGAAGATTTAACGTATGAGGAGATACCTGTTAAAATGTTGGATAAGAATGAATATATTCTACGCTCAAAGGTTATACCTCAAGAGTTAGAATCTGACGAGGTATCATCATCTCTTCGACATACCAGGTACGTACGTAAATTTTGAGGGCGAAATTTCATAAGGAGGGGAGATTGTAAGACCCCAAATTTTATAAATAAAAGTATTCAATTTTCTTATAATTATTATTTTATTTAGTAAATGGTTAAATTGATAAAGGTTAAAGTTAAGGGTGACATTTGAAAATTTTGTAAAGTAAGCAAGTTGATATAAAATATTCGTTGTGTCGGGAAATATTTGATTGGTCGGGGTATATTCATTTTAACAGGGAATATTCGTACGACGGCACAATCATTGGTGGACCCTACAATAGAGGTACTGTAGTAGTTAGAAAATGACAAAAATATTTTTAAAAATAACGGCGAAAGTTTTACCGTTAAACTATTGAACTACCCAGTAGTAAAAGTAAAGTAATAAGTGTGATTACATAGTAGCACACGGTATTGATTATTGATGCTTACGTGAGAAGTCACTCAGTTATACTCAATTATTGCTATAGTAATTGCTGCATAATATCTCTCATATTATCGATTCAATTATTGTCACAATATCATCTGCATAATATTTATTATTATTAAATCAATAATTGAGATGACAAAGTTATTCTTATTATATTTGCAATATTGGCGATGTCTAGAAAGTTCTGTCGAGGAGAGGTTTGGTCACCTAATTGCGCACCAATAGGAAGAAATTCTTATCGAAAAACCCCCTCTTTCCTGGGAATGATCTGGTTGTTAAATATTGTGAGTTATAGTATTAATGATGAATAAGTTCGTGTTGATTAAAGATCAAATTGATATTTCCATTGTGTTGGGATTTTTAGTATTAGTGGAAATCGACATCTATTCTGATAATAATTGATGTATGGAGGTTATATTGACCAATCGGGTAATTAATCAGATAAATGAGCAATTAATTGCTATTAATTCACATGCTTATAACTATTTATTCACATGTGTGTACTATTGATTCACATGCATGTACTATTAGGGGAGGTGGTGCAAGATTGATAATACTTGCATAACTAAATTAAAAATAGAGGTATAGATGAAGGTACTATACTATAATTATTTTTTTCACACGTATAGAACTATTGATTCACATGATGTACTATTAGGGGAGGTGGTGCTAGTTTGATAATACTTGCAGGACTAAATTAAAAATGAAGGAAAAGATGAATGTATTATACTGTAATATTTCGAGCCCCAAAACGTACAATTATCAAAACTATATTTTCCTATAAATAGAAGCTCATTCTTCTTTCATTCTCACCAATTCACTAAGACTCACAAGAGCAATTATAGAGAGAGAAGCTATAGAGAGAAAAAAGAAGAGTAGTCTGCTACTTCACTATTCTAGTATCTAGTCTTCTTTCAAGGTAAGGGGTATTATTTTTTTCGTATTCGTAAGGGATATTATTTTTGTTCAGTATTCATAAGGAATAATATTTTCTTCCATACTATGTAGTGTGTGAGTAATATTATTTTGTCTCATATTCCTAATTATACCCTCTTTCTGTTAAAGTATTGCTTTTATACTCCGTGAAATTAGTAAAATATCATTGAAATTTGCGGTTCATCCAGTATCTTTTCATGAAAATATTATCCTGAGCTTTCTTGATAATTATTGATCTTTTCATGCCGGAATATTATTCATGAGTTACTATTTACGAGTTACTATTCACTCGAATATTATTCACTCGGGTATTCGGGGTACTTTTTATACTGGAGTACTATTCATGGGTTACTATTCACCGGGTTACTATTCACTCGAATATTATTCACTCGGGTATTTGGGGCACTTTTCATGTCGGGGTACTATTCCTGAAGTACTATTCACAAGGTACTATTCACCTGAAAACTATATTTCTTTTCTGTCCAAATTATTTTTGATACATGAATATTATTATTGAATTTTACTCCATAAAGCAGTATCATGTTGACAATTTGGATATTTTTAAACTCTAGATAAATTTAAAGTCTTTAATATTTATCCTTGATTTCGTTTTATTAATGTTTGTATCATTGTCATCATTCTCATGCTTATATTGTGATGAAAGTCATCTTTGGCTTACGTGTATAGATGGACTGTTGATTGGTATGATTATGACTAGGGATCATTCGGTATAATCATGACCCGTAATGTTACAAATGATGTGGTAAAAGTCCTCATTGGCTGTAGTAGTGCATTGGATGTTGTTGGTATGATTATGACAAGGGATTATTCTTATATAATCATGACCATTGATGATTACATGAATATCCTTGGCCCGAGAAGCGAGAATGATTCGATGATGTGATTTATTTATTGTCGAGTCTCGGTGATAAAGTGGATGAAAAACTTTTTAAATCATATAAGATAGTAGATATCATGCTCTACTTGACTCTTCTAATGGATTGCTTGTTCCGCTGCAGTTAAACATGATGTTTATTGTATTTTATCAGTTTAACATTGTTGAAGGCTAATGATAATTTATTCTGCATTATCTTAGTCATAATATTTCTTACTTGGCTAGTTGAGCTCACCCTTTTGTTTTCATTGTTCTCTTCAGGAAATGAGAACGTAGCTGGGACTAGTCAGGGAACGGAGTGATGGTCTGAGATGGTGGCTATAGTAGTCATCACTATTCTATGAAATAGTGTGATAATAAATATAATGAGGACTCCATTTGAGTTTGGATATTGTGTAGAAGACAATATTCGTGTAAAAACTCTCAGCTACGCTTTTGTCGTATTGTATAAAAGAAGTTTGTATTTGATTTATGTACCAAGTATTTGGCGACTCAGAATGGGTGATGTATACCTATTTTGGGGGCGTCACAACCTTTCCTTGTCCAGCAATCTTGGATGAAGAAGAATTTTCCATGTATAGATGTTATCCATTCTCAATTTCTTGATAAGTAGAGAACATCTTCTTGTCGAAACACACGTGGCGGGTTGCTCCAGTATCTACTCACTATTCTCTTGGATTCTCAACCATATTTATTTCTGAAACAACCACTAAAGACCATCCACTTCCGTTACATTGGCTTGTGCGGACTTTTTGTGCTGGTCTTTGTGTTAGGTTTGTAATATTCATGAAGCAATCAAATTGCATAATAATGCGGAAGCGTGTAAAAATCAGAGTTTAAAAAAATTTACAAACCATATACCCGGATCATCCTTTATGCATAATTATTAATTAAACGAAAAGATAAAGAATAAATCATACCCTTGAAGATCGAGCTTCCTCGTGTACAAGTTCACCTCCAAATCCTTTTCGCTCAATCTTGAATCCACCGGGTTTGGTTCCTTCCTTTCGATCAACGTTAGCCACCCATATGTTTGGCCTCTGAGGTGATCCACCAAGGAAGAAGAAAATTCAAGAAGAAGGGTGGTTGGCTAAACCCTAGTTTTTCTATCTCTATAGAAAAGGCATACTCCCAACAACTTGAAATTATTACGTTCTTTTGTTAAAGTCAACAACCCATACCACCCATAATAAGACTCCTCTTATTTATAGATGTGGGCAACCCACCTTAACAATTAAGAAATTGGGTTTTTTAATTAATTAATTAATTAAGCTCCCTAATCTTATTAGGGATAATTAATTAAACTCTTTTAATTAATTTAACCTCCTAATCTTATTAGGAATAAATGAGAGTACTTATATTAAATTAATTCCTAAACTCTTTTAGAAATTAAAATAATAATAATTGTAATAATATTAATAAGACTCTCTTATTAATTTTTATTTAATATTTCTAAAATATTAAATAATAAATATTAAGCTATTTAATTTATTCTATCACCATAGATTAAATTAAATATACATAACATATTATTACGATTATGCCATTAACTTCTTAAATAATTATTCTTCCTTTTATGGTGTGACCCTTTAGGTTCTCCATATTAAACCTATTGTGAATAAATCAATTAGAACAATTCTAATCTTATTTAAATAAATAAATTAAACAATTAATTTATTTAAATAATATTTATTCTACAATAGGGATAAGCCTCCTAGCGATCAACGACTTTCCGGATAATATAGATTTCAACATTAATCATTAAAGAACCTTTGAGTAAATAGTTACCGCATAATTCAATCCTTCCACCATACAATGTCCCAATTAAATATAAGATATGGAATTACTCACAAGTCTTATTTTATTTAATTATATGTATTTCGATCCTTAAATGCACAACTCAAATAATGCAAATTAGAAACTCCTTTCTAATTTCATTCTCGCCTTGGCCAAGGACTCTTTGGGTTGTCATTTATCGAATCACATAGGACATTTCTCTTCTTTTTTATTAGAAGTGGTAGATTCTTTATTGATCATACATTATCTCCATGTACAACTTATTATACCCAAGCATACCCTTTGATATACCCTAAGGGTCTTAAGGAATAAGTCAAAGTATAACTCATCATACACAAGATACTATGATGATCTCAAGTCCAAGGATTACTTGTACTACTATCACTACAGAATTCCTATTGACAGCAAATAAAACTCCATTAGGTATTCCTTAGCGAGCCACGCTCGATGAACTTATTCTCTAATAAGCACCTACATACTTGCTTTAGTGTCTCCACAAAATGATCATGAGATCAATCATCCTCATCCAATGAGCAAGCAACGTATGTACCCAATCTATCCGGATTCACTAATCCCCAATTTAGTAATCCAATGATTGTGAACTATTTTAGTTTTAAGCTTTCTAAGAATTTAGATCTCATTAGAATGATCATCATCATTATTCTAAAAGCATTGCTTAAAACTATGGGTTTATCACATATTATAAAACAGCATCATGTAGATAATTAAAAGCCTTTAATAAATTAATACTTTTTATTAATAAATGAATAAGATTGTTACAAAGTATATGCTTTATCATCAAACATGATTGGCTTGTGTGCATATTACTTTCAATCTCCCACTTGCACTAAAGCCAATCGCCATTGTATCTTATACTCTTCTTCTCTAAGTGACGATTATCCTGCTGTTGGATAAGCTTTAGTTAATGCATATGTAATGTTGTTCATGAGAGTCCACTATCTCTATAGTGATTTCCCATCTTTCAATGATTCTAATAATCAAATGAAAGTGCCACAACACATGTTTAGATCCAAGATGAGACTTAGGAACTATTCCTAGTTCTTTAATGAACTTTTAATCCAAACAATCAACTTGCAGCTTCATTTATAGCTATATACTTTGTCTTTATCACTAAACCAGCAACTCTTTGCTGTTTGGAACCTTTCCAATTCACTGCACCACCGTTCAAGGTAACCCTTTACCTTAAAGTGGATTTTTCTGTCGTCTTGGTCTGTCTGAAAAACTTGAGTCTGTTAAGCCCTCTAGTTTTAATTTAGACCCACCATGAATATGATCACATCCTTAGTACCGGTTAAGCACTTTAAGATGTTTTTCACTGACTCATAGTGAACTTCTCCATAATATGACTGATCAACATCAGGTCTCGTACATTTCATTACATACATGATTGTCACTCATGCGACCTCTCTTTTCAGGAGTCTGTGGGGACTATTAAGAGAGATACACTCCATAGCTCATCGACATGAGACATCTCTTGGAGTTTGCCATGCTAAACGACTTTAGCATCAAATGAATATACGTTCCTTGGGTTAAGTCGAGCATCCTCTTAAATCTATCTATATAGATTTATATCCCCAATTAAGATACTCTTCCAAATCATTCATGGAGGATTGTTTAGACAACTTTATCTTTACTGATTGTAGCATTGGTATGTCATTCCTTATCCGTAGTATATCAACATAGTACTAGGAATGTCACGATGCTCCCACTGACCCTTTTGTACACACTAGGTTCATTCTTATTTTTGATAAAATCAAACTCTTTTGATTGCCTCATCAAAACGAATATTCCATATTTGAGAAACTTGCTTCAATCCATTTCTCTGAGTGTCTACAACATTTACCTCATCGTATGTAACTGGATCATCATCTTCTATGATATGTACCTCATCATCATCATCCATGATGAATCCATACCTCCTAGGTATCTTTGGTACTATTCCAGATTTACGATTAAGTTGTGGTATAATAGGTCTATCTACCGGTTCCTCTTATTTGACTTATAGTGTTTTGTGGTTCTTGAACTTTTCAAGATCTATTATCCTCCCACTAGCCCCTTCAATAATAAACACATTTATCTTAGAAGGCAGCGTGTTTCGCAACAAACACCTTTTGCTAAGTAGGATTATAGAACATATACCCTAAACTTACTTTAGGATGTCCCACAAATATGTACATGTCAAATTTTGTCCCAAGCTTATCCTTCAAACTTTTTCACATAAGTTGGACAACCCTTATCTTAACATACTTAAGATTAGAATCCTCCCATCCATAACTTTTATGGAGTCTTGGGGCTTGATTTTGAGGTTACCTTTTCCGTAGATATCTGACCATTTCTAGGACATGATCCTGAAGAATACTTTGAATGTCGGTAAAATCATTATGGATCGCACTACATGTTCAAATAGGTACGATTTTTCTTTCGTATACATCAATCAATTATTATGTATCGAAGGCGTCCATTATGAGAAAACCATTTGAGATGATCTAGAAACTTATTGCACAAGTATTCCTTCCTTGATCCGATCAAAGAATCCTAATACTTTGTCAATTTGTTTCACTTTTGAATTCTTTGAACCTTTCAAATAATTCACACTTGTATTCAAAGAAATACACACATTCAACTCTTTGAATGATCATCTCCTTTTCTTATACTAGTTTGTTCAATTTGTAAAATATATTTTCACGTAAGTCAAGTATACAAAATTTATTAAGTAATATTCCAATTCTATACAAAATATTATTATTATAAATAGAACAACAATTGTTCTTAATTATAATACCAAAGATTTCATTGTCCAACAATAAAATGGAAATAATATTTTTTAACAAGAACTGGAATACAATAACAACTTATTGACTTAATAGATTTGCCCGTAGGCATTGCTAAACTATAAGTTTCTATAGCTAATGTAGCAACCTTTGTTACATTTCCCGCACATAGGATTACTTATATTTGTTTAGCTTTCTACTTCTGTTTGGTCCTTTCATAAATCTATATTTATGATAACCAAAGTTGGTATCCAATACCCAAGTAGAACCTTGACTTAAAGAAAAATTTATTTCAACCATGAACAAAATAATATTTGTAACCGAAACTTCACTAAGCTTCTTTGGTTAGCCTCTGCAAGATGCTTCTCAGCTTTTCCAAAGGTGTCCGGGCTTATTGCGATGGAAGCAAACTCCTTTGCTATCCGTGTCGCTTTTGTTTTTATTATCCTTTGTTTATGCCTTTCTATTTACCTTCTTTGAATCGTTCTTCTTTTTAGAAGATCCTTTTGGCCCCTACCAAGAAGACATGGTCTTTCTTTGTTGAAAGTGACTCTCAACATTTTTCACTATGTTAAGCAAATCAATGAGGCCGATATCTAGCTTGTTCATATGAAAAATTCACAACAATTGTGAAAGGAGTCCGGAGTGGGTGCAAGATCAAATCTTGGCTCAACTCTCCATCCATGACAAAACCAAATGTCTAATTGATCAATCAAATTGATTATGTTAAGAACTTTTTTATGCATCTGCATTATAGTGCCATTGGCCATTCTAGATCGGAAGAGCTCCTTAGATATCTCGATATCTATCGGTCCTACTTTCCTCACCATCAACTACTTGATGTGCGGGAATATAGTAGGAGCATCCATAGTTTCATCTTGTGGCCGAAGCTCGTTACTCGTAGATGCGAGCATGATGCGTTGAGCCAATCGTGCATCATCTTGCCACTTTCTAAAAGTAGCAATGTCTTCCTCAGAGGCATTGTCTACAACCATTGCAGGGATAGGCGTATTAAGGACATAAGATAGCTTTTCAGCTATGAGAACTATTCTCATATTCCTTAACCAATCTGTTTAATTCGATCTGGTTAATTTAGCATCTAATATGCTTCATGATGATAGTAATTTTAGACATTGTAAAATTACGTAAATGAATTTGTAATTAACAACATTTTAGCATACATTCTTTTATTAATTACCAAAATAAATTAGGTCTTGTTTTAAATTGGTATCTCCCACTATTTTCTTCAAACTATATTACCCTCACTTATATAGTTCTAAGAAAATCTAATTAAAGATTTGCTAGTGAGAATAAGGATCCCATTTCAAATGTATATAGCCTTGTGGTGACACAACAAACTATATATAAATAAATAGGTAGACAACTTTTGTCAATTACATCAACTATGCAACTCCTTTTCTTTTGTCTCTTAGATTATTTTGATCAAGTGGTGGCACATCCGAATCAAAATTATCCAAGTTAAGTCCGACCTAGCACTCCATATATTCAAAAAGAAAAATATCATCCTTGTGGTGACACAACAAAACAATATTGTTCAATTTTCTTTATAAGCATCAAATGTGATAAATTAACATCTTAAATACTTAATACTTGCCTTGTGGTGTCACAACAAACTCATATTAAATATTTAATACTCTATTAATTTTATCATGCTAGAAAGCGACGCTCGATATTCCAAATATCTTTGAACGCTTAGGACTTAATATAAAAAATTGAGGGATTTGTTATTAATTTGTCTCATCTTGTTTAGCGCCAAGCATTATATATATATAAAATACGCGTCGTATTAATGAACATGCGAAACATGTTTGCATAATATATAATATATATAGTATAAGCATGCATATATAGAATACTATATTCTACCGGATTGATTATGGACTTTTATTCTAGTTTGGTTCACTAGAGCCACCAAGTGAACCAAAAGGTCAAACCCCTAGGGTGCAAGAATTAATATTTAAATATAACTATTACATTTAAACCCTGGGCTCCATTACAAACGGGTCTTCAAGCGCTCCTTGCTCCTCGATCTCCAATTTTTCAAAAATTAATTCTAACTATTCCTATTACATAACTATTTTAAAATAAATAGAAACCTTGATCGTGATCGAGGGGAAGTACATAGGAGGAAATATAATTTACATTAAGAAAAATTAGAGAAGGCGAGGTACGCAGTGAGACCCATTTAATAAAACCCATACATTCATGCATCCAACTAAAATAAAATCCAATCACATTGGTCAATAGTCCATAATCAATCCCATTTATTATCATACACATCATCATATGCATCAATAAATAACATTCATCTTATGAATAATAAACATTTAATATATATATTGATATCATTTAATGGGCAAAATTAGTTAGTATAAAATCTAATTTTGAATCAAAATAAACTCCTTTATTTTAATCCAAATTTAAATCAAAATAAAACTATTTTATTTTAATTTATCCAATTTTGAATAAAATAAACTATTTTATTTTAATCAAAATCTTTAATTAAAATAAACTCATTTATTTTAATTAATTATGGAATCTAATTCCATGTATATAAAAAAAAAATCTTTAATTAAAATAAACTCTTTTATTTTAATTAATTATGGAATCCAATTCCATGTAAAAAAAAATTATTAAAGGAAACACGGATATTCTTTCCTATTCACAAATAAATTCCTTTATTTTTGAATAATATGAAATCTTATTCCATATTTAAATAAACTCCTTTATTTAAGGAAATTAGGATTCTCTTTCCTATTCACAAATAAACTCTTTTATTTTGAATAATATGAAATCTTATTTCATATCTAAACAAACTCCTTTATTTAAGGAAAGATGGATTTACTTCCCTATTCACAAATAAACTCCTTTATTTTAGGAAAAATAAAATCCAATTTCAACTCCAATTAGTTATCATGGAATCCAATTCCAACTCTAATTAGTTAGCATGAAATTTAATTTTAAAATTAAAATAAACTTTATATTTTAATATTAAAATAAACCTTTTATTTTAAAATTAAAATTAATATTTTATTTTAATTATAAAATAATTAAGAATAATATATATATATAGTATATATAAATATATATATATAACTATTATATATATATATATAATATAATAATCAATATATATATATATTATATAAAACCGTGCATTATTGCTTCTTGCCATGCACGGAAAACATATCCGGTTTTTTTTTTTTATAATGTGATGATTGTCTTTCTTGAATAACCGTGCACTGCTAACTTATGAAAATAAGCTCCTGCTTCCGTGCATATAATATATATATAAATATTATATATATAACGGTAATATCCTTGAACAAAAAAAAAAAATTTTGGTCCTTTTTTTTTTTTTTTTAATAAATTTTATACAATAAAATTATGCCCAATTAAATTGTTCTAAACACATATCAATATACATATCAAAACTGAACAATTAATAATTTGCATAAAGGTTTGGCTCAGATGCCACTGTTAGGTTTGTAATATTCATGAAGCAATCAAATTGCATAATAATGCGGAAGCGTGTAAAAATCAGAGTTTAAAAAAATTTACAAACCATATACCCGGATCATCCTTTATGCATAATTATTAATTAAACGAAAAGATAAAGAATAAATCATACCCTTGAAGATCGAGCTTCCTCAGGTACAAGTTCACCTCCAAATCCTTTCGCGTTCAATCTTGAATCCACCGGGTTTGGTTCCTTCCTTTGATCAACGTTAGCCACCCATATGTTTGGCCTCTAGAGGTGATCCACCAAGGAAGAAGAAAATTCAAGAAGAAGGGTGGTTGGCTAAACCCTAGTTTTTCTATCTCTATAGAAAAGGCATACTCCCAACAACTTGGAATTATTACGTTCTTTGTTAAAGTCAACAACCCATACCACCCATAATAAGACTCCTCTTATTTATAGATGTGGGCAACCCACCTTAACAATTAAGAAATTGGGTTTTAATTAATTAATTCTTTTAATTAATTAAGCTCCCTAATCTTATTAGGGATAATTAATTAAACTCTTTTAATTAATTTAACCTCCTAATCTTATTAGGAATAAATGAGAGTACTTATATTAAATTAATTCCTAAACTCTTTTAGAAATTAAAATAATAATAATTGTAATAATATTAATAAGACTCCTCTTATTAATTTTTATTTAATATTTCTAAAATATTAAATAATAAATATTAAGCTATTTAATTTATTCTATCACCATAGATTAAATTAAATATACATAACATATTATTACGATTATGCCATTAACTTCTTAAATAATTATTCTTCCTTTTATGGTGTGACCCTTTAGGTTCTCCATATTAAACCTACAGTGAATAAATCAATTAGAAACAATTCTAATCTTATTTAAATAAATAAATTAAACAATTAATTTATTTAAATAATATTTATTCTACAATAGGGATAAGCCTCCTAATGATCAACGACTTTCCGGATAATATAGATTTAAACATTAATCATTAAAGAACCTTTGAGTAAATAGTTCTGCGACAATTCAATCCTTCCACCATACAATGTCCCAATTAAATATAAGACATGGAATTACTTTAAGTCTTATTTTATTTAATTATATGTATTTTGATCCTTAAATGCACAACTCCAAATAATGCAAATTAGAAACTCCTTTCTAATTTCATTCTCTTAACCAAGGACTACTTGGGTTGTCATTTATCGAATCACATAGGACATTTCTCTTCTTTTATTAGAAGTGGTAGATTCTTTATCGATCATACATTATCTCCATGTACAACTTATTATACCCAAGCATACCCTTTGATATACCCTAAGGGTCTTAAGGAATAAGTCAAAGTATAACTCATCATACACAAGATACTATGATGATCTCAAGTCCAAGGATTACTTGTACTACTATCACTACAGAATTCCTATTGACAGTGAATAAAACTCCATTAGGTATTCCTTAGCGAGCCGTTCAAAGAAACTTATTCTCTAATAAGCACCTACATACTTGCTTTAGTGTCTCCACACAAATGATCATGAGATCAATCATCCTCATCCAATGAAAGCAAGCAACGTATGTACCAATCTATCCGGATTCACTAATCCCCAATTTAGTAATCCAATGATTGTGAACTATTTTAGTTTTAAGCTTTCTAAGAATTTAGATCTCATTAGAATGATCATCATCATTATTCTAAAAGCATTGCTTAAAACTATGGGTTTATCACATATTATAAAACAGCATCATGTAGATAATTAAAAGCCTTTAATAAATTAATACTTTTTATTAATAAATGAATAAGATTGTTACAAAGTATATGCTTTATCATCAAACATGATTGGCTTGTGTGCATATTACTTTCACTTTGCGTTTTTGATAATCCTTTGTCCTATGTCCGGGCTTGTCACAGATATAGCATTTGCCTTAGAACTTCTTATTTGTTCCTTGTTGAGGCCCATTACCAGAGAATTTTCTCTTTTTGGACTTCGGACCTTGTTCCACCACGTTGGCTTTATACTCCACAAAGGTCCTTCCTGTTTTCTTTTCAGAGGCACGGTTGTCCTCTTCTATCCTTAATCTTACGATTAAGTCTTCAAGTTTCATCTCTTTACGTTTATGTTTGAGATAATTTTTAAAATCTTTCCACATAGGTGGTAGTTTTTCAATAATAGTAGCCACTTGGAAAGATTCACTTAAATACATACCTTCTGCATGTATTTCACGCAGGATTACTTGTAATTCTTGGACTTGGTTGATGACTACATTGGAATCCACCATCTTGTAGTCCAAAAACCTGCCAACTACGAATTTATTCGTGCCAGCATCTTCTGTTTTATATTTTTTATCCAAGGAATCCTATAATTCTCTTGTTGATTTGAGAGAACTATACACATTGTATAATGTGTTATCCAATCCATTAAGGATATAATTACGACACAAAAAATCTGCATGTTTCCATGTATCTATTACGGCAACAACTTGCATGTCTGTTTCATCTTCTTTGTGCACAGGGGGATCTTCGTGAAGAAATCTCGTCAAGTTCAAAGTAGTGAGATAAAACAACATCTTTTGTTGCCATCTTTTAAATTTTGTTCCATTGAACTTTTCTGATTTTTTACCATGGTTCATAGGAACATTTGGTATAGAAGGTGTACAAGAAGAACCAATTATAGTAGCAGAATTGGTATCCATATTTCTAGCAAATATATATATAAAATATAATTATCTTAAGAATGTTAGTAACCTTAAAGGAAATTATATATATATATATATATATATATATATATATTTATGAACTTATCTGTAGAAAATAATTTATCAAGGCTGGTACTTAGTAATATGTCCTTAAGACAATTATGCCCTCCGTATGGTGCTCAGAGTTGATAGCACTTATCTCCCAGGATACAATGACTCCGTATACCTTAGCAGCACTACAAAAAGTATACTCAATGAACCAAATATAAATGCTCTAACTCTCTCTCTTTGACTATGAAACTGATGAAAACTAAAGACTGAAGTGACTAATTGCTTGTGAATTGAATAAAAATGAAGGCTGCCCCTCCTATCTATTTATAGGAGAGTTGGTGACCCTTCGGATGGGTGCCTAGCCCTTTAAAAGGGCATGAGATGCTACTGAAAAGGCATATATGACATCCATTAGTCAAAACAACGTAGTTTTGATCATATGCAGTATATGCGCGTCTATTCGGACCTATAAAACGACGTAGTTTAAGCATCAGTAGAACCAAAACTATGTAGTTTTAGACTTTGAAGAAAAGGCGCAACAAAAACGACGTAGTTTTGGGCCGTCCGTTCAAACTTACATATATCGCTTTCTCAAAACGACACAGTTTTGATAATACCGCTTCTCAAAATGATATAGTTTTGATAATATAATAAATACAACTTCTCAAAACGACACAGTTTTGATAATAGAATTAAATAAATAAAATTTTAAAAAAATTTAATTAAAAAAATATAAATAAATTTTGTCTAAAAAATTATATACAGGAACCTAGTCTTGGCTAAGTCCTCTCCCTTCCATTAAAGTGGTGCCTTGGTACCAAACCCAAGAAAGACTTTCTTTGTATATAAACATATAAAATATTTAATTCCTAACCTATGTGGGACTTGATTTTTTCCACATGTATTTATTATCTTTTATCATTTCCAACTGTGATCTTTGGAAGTTAATATCTCATTCATTACTCCATGGATTTGAACTTCTAAATACTTAATTTAATCTACTCATGGAGTAGAACACATTAATATATAGAATCATTAAAATTAATTAATGATAATTTAGGCTCAAATTCCAATAAATTATTTTAATACATTGATTAGGGTGTTTGTTTGGATGAGAAGAAAGAAAATTACATGTGGTGCATATCAATTTATTTCATTTCTAATTACTATAATTTTATAAACCCTCATATGAGTGTGTGTGTGTATATATATATACATACAAAAAAGGATCAAATATATATCTCTTTATTTAAGATTAGAAAAGATTATATATATATATATATATATATATATATATATATATATATATATTCGATTAACCAAGCAACGTTTCAAAGACGGAAGTATTATGTGTAAATTAACCCCCAATAACATCTAAGTTTATTACCTTTAATCTATGTTTTTATAGATATTCTAATCATTTAAACATAGTTAGTGGAATTAAATTGTGTGTTGTAACACTACAATCGAGTTAGGGGTAAGTTCGAGATGACGGTGTTGTTTGAAGTTAGTGGAATTAAAATTGATAAAATTAAAATTGAAATTCTAATCATTTAAACATAGTTAGTGGAATTAAAATTGATGTAATTATTTTTATAAAAAATTGTAATATTTAGATAATTCATAATTTGAAAAAAATATATATGACTTGTACGCACAACACAAAATGATAATAAAACAGTGAAGTATTCTGTATTTATAATGTCATTAATAAAAACAATAAAAGCGTGATTAATGAATAAATGTATCTTGACAAGTCACGTATTTTATTTTCTCAATTAACTATATTATTTAGATTTAAATTTACTTATATTAATTTTAATAAATTGACTTATATAAAGTAAAATAATAATATTCATTTCGTTTTGTATATGAGTTTGAAAGTGTCGTTGAAATTATTATTAAAAGATTCATATATCAAAATGTAGCATTAAGTAAATCTAAAAATGAAAACCTCAATTTTCAAGTGGGAACCACAAGAGATGCCACGTAGGAGTTGGATATAGATAATTTGTGGGCCCTACATAATTGAATAAGTGGAGGTCCTGGAGGAGGGCTAGCAGTGAAGATTTTATTTTTATCTGTACGTGGCCCCACCCAAGTAAGTACTTACTCCCTGGCAATGGGATGCACTTTGTGGTCAATTCTTTATTGACAAGTGGCCTGCCTACATGCAAATTGTATACTCCTCCTATTTGTTTGTATACGCTGCATGTCTGCCAGGTATCATGCACCTCCGCCCAAAACCCATTTGATCATCACCTGAAAAACACAGTAAGCAAATAATTGCTGTTCTGGTCCCACCCAACCCAAATCTGCTCTGCTCTGCTCTGCTCTGCTCGTACCATTAGGTTTGGTGTGCTTAGATACACCTTAAAGTTTCTCTACTACAAATTTCGGCTGACTTGTTCAGAAAATTTGAATTTTTGAAGCGGAGAGAAAAACTGGGTAAGGGTTAGCCACATAGATAGATAGATGGATGGATATATCCGAATCAACTTATTTGAAATTTCAATCGGATGGTGGTGACTTTGTCACTCATTAAGGCTACTTATGTCATTTCACACGGAAAATAAAGGGTAATTATGTTATTTCAAATACGGACTGTTTTCCTCACAAACGAAAATCCAGGCGCATTTCCAATAAAACTCCCGCAGTTTTCTGTAACGACAATTACAAGCTGTATTTTAAAAAATATATTAGTTATTATTATTATTATTATTCCCTCTATCTTCTTAAATAAACAACAAGTAAACAACATTTTAAAATTGAGAGAAAGGAGTGGAGTAGTTGTTCTTTAAATAAGTCAATCATTTTGCATTATAAAATACTACTTATTTTCTCTCTCATCTAATGTATATAATACTACTAATAAATATACGGAGTGAGTATATATATATATATATAGACAGGATCAAGAGTAGACCTCTTAAGTAGTAGAACTCTCTTAAATAATAGAACTTTATCAAAACGACGTAGTTTTGATAAGACGCGGTGACATTTTTGTAAATACCATGCCACCCCGTATTTATAAAAATATCACCGCGTCTTATCAAAAATACGTCGTTTTGATAAAATTCTATTATAACAAAACTATGTTTTTGTATATAAAGGGAATTGATTTGAACAATAGACAAGGCGCCCTTTAAAGCTATATCCTTTCTGTCATTTTGCTATGTTAAGAATGGTGTCGTTTTTGCGGAGGGTTGAGGGCATAGTCATATAGAAATATAGAATAGAATATAGATAGATTATAACAAGATAAATATAGCAAAAACAGCATAGAAAAACAGAGTCTTTAGAGAAAGAAATAGGAGGAGAGAGAGAAGAGGAATGGAGTAATCAATCAATCACGGAGGAGTTTCAGTCCATGGATTGGTTGGTCTGACTTTGTTCTTTGTTCAGAAGCCTGTAAGATTTTGTGGGTATGCCAGATCTTATATTTGCTTAAGAATGTTTGGTTTTCAAGTTCTTTTGATTTTTTTTTTTACATTCCCATTTTTTTATTAGTAAAATGTATTGGTGTATTGGGTTAAACTCCCATATCGATTAAGTTGGACCGAAAAATCACTACTTGACAGACCTCTCCACTTGGTACCAATTGGTTTTAAGATGCATGTTTTTTTAAGAAAAATCTCAACTTTGATGGGGTTTGGTTATAGGCTAGCCTTGGTGGGGTTTTAACAATGTTGTTTCTTGGTGATTTCTGCATTTTAGTGACTGGTTACTTGAATAAATGATTTTGTACATGGGGGTTAGTGGCTAATGTTCAATAATTCTTACATCTTTTGCTTTTAGGCCAGTTTGTAGGGGGTTTATAGTGAATTTTTAAAATGCGTGCTTTTATTTTTTTGTTGTTTGTACTCAATTTTCTTGTTAAAAAGAAAACCATGTTTTGCTTATGAATTTGATTTCAGATTTTGGGTTCATTTCAATCGTTTAGAGGGTCTTTCTTATGTGGGTGGATTTTTTATTTTTTTTAATTAATATATCATGGGAAGAAATGCATTCTTTCTTAATTATTATGTGAAAAAACAATTAGTTCTCTTTAAATTGACTATGGTGTTACCACTCATGTTTGTTTTGGTGGGTGTGAGTGGATTTCTTGATTAGAGCTTTTCATTTTTCTTTTTATGTCAAACATAGAATTAAATATTTTCTTTCATTTTCCCGTTGATGGCGAACCTTCCGGCTATTTCTTGATGATTTTCTTCTCTTTGGTTAATAAATTTTGTTGCCGTATTTCTCCCATTCCCGCCTATAATTTTGCAGGTTGAAATCATTTATGAGTGAATGTTGTACACCATGTGGCATAATAATACAAGAGAACAAATTTCATGGTTTTTGCTTCCTATCATTGATTAAGTGCTTGCCTTAAAATAATTAATTGACCGAACTTGGGATTAAATGAAGCAGTTTTGTCATTTCTTGTATCATTGGTTGGTGCTACCATGTTAACAATTACTTGTAGAAATAGTCAGAATAGCTACCTCTCTTCAGTGCGGCGGTCATAGACATTTTTAATTGTTCTTGAATTTCTCAGTTTAGCTAGTTAAAAATTCAATGCATCATGTTAATGTCTTTCTGCATTGCAGATTTTTTGTGTGTGATTTTTGATTCAAATTTGTATTGGATGGAGTTTTGTCTGTAGACAGACTGATCTTTAGTTAAGTGCACGCTTACATTATCTGAACCAAAATATATATCTTGTTTGTTAGGTTAATATTTGAGATGGACTTTTCAGAGTCTACCAAAGTTGTCTACAACAGAATCCAGAAACTAGAACCAGAAAATGTCTCTAAGATTATTGGGTATCTCTTATTGCAAGATCATGGTGAGAGGGAGATGATCAGATTGGCATTTAGCCCTGATAATCTGATACTCTCGTTAATTAATAAAGCCAAAACTGACCTTGGATTGTCCCCGAAGCCAGTAGCTTCTCTTGCAGTTTCACCTCCTCAGGCGAACCCTTCACCAATCTCGGAGTTTCCATTACAATTCACTCCGTTCTCGCCGGCGTCATCTCCGGCACCCCTTAGAATCCCGAATCCCTACTGGGATCCCCGAGTTCCTGACCCAGTTCGTAATTTGGAATTTATCCCACTAGGATACACAGAATCTGCTCCTGATGACTATTCCCTTCAGAACCAGCTTCAGTTTTTGTCACTGGAAGATCAATTGGAGTCTGTAAACTCAGTTCGTTCTGATTTCTCATGCAATTACTATTACCCAGAACCTGCAGTTGGCCCGAGAGCCAACCGAAGGTCTCCAAATTTGCCTGAATTTCCAGTCAAGCTTTGCCATTACTTCAGTAAAGGGTTTTGTAAGCACGGAAGCAACTGTCGGTACTTCCATGGCCATGCAGTACCAGAAAGCTTCTCTCAAATGTTCCATCCAAATTCAAATGAAATTGGGAATGAAGATCAAGTTTTCTCACCGGTATCCCTTGAGAAGCTAGAAATGGAGCTGACTGAACTTTTGAAATCGAGAAGAGGGTTCCCAGTTTCAATTGCTTCTTTGCCAATGCTGTATTATGAGAAATATGGGAGGACACTTCAGGCCGAGGGGTATCTTACAGAGAGCCAGAGACACGGAAAAGCTGGCTATAGTCTGACAAAGCTTCTTGCCCGTCTTAAGAACAGCATTCGACTCATTGACAGGTGGAATTTATGAACTGCCATTGTTTTGAATGACTTATATTTTTACGTTCAAGGAGTAGTTAACTTGTTGCTTTTTCTGTTGTGTAGCTACAGACCTCATGGCCAGCACTCTGTTATTTTGGCCGAAGATGTTCCAAAATACATGGAGTATAATGGTGAAAGAAATGAGCATGGAGGAATTGTGGCTGGCTCTCGCCAGATATATCTGACTTTTCCAGCTGAGAGCACTTTCACAGAGCAAGATGTTTCCAACTATTTCAAGTAAGGAAAAATCAGTATATTCTCGGTGGTAGTTGATGATCCGCTGATCCTTCCGAATTTATTTCTCCATTTTAAACAAGTTTCAACTTTTTTGGCCTTTTGTGATTTTTTGTCTCAGCAAATTTGGGCCTGTCCAAGATGTTAGGATACCTTGCCAGCAGAGAAGAATGTTTGGGTTTGTGACTTTTGTTTTTGCGGAGACAGTCAAGCAGATTCTGGCGAAAGGGAATCCTCATTTCGTATGTGGTGCGCGTGTTCTGGTGAAGCCTTACAGACAAAAATCAAGGCTTGCTGAGAGGTATATACTAAAGAGTATATATGAAGAGGAAACATTTACTTTTTTTTTGTTTCCTCGCAGTTTATTTTGTTTCTCCTTCACACCTTTTGCCATCGTTTAGGATTCCAACTAGCAATTGTCTCTTAATTCCTTAATAGTGGTTACTGTAGATTGAAGTTTTTAAGGTTTATTCTGATATACCTATTTTTCTCCCCGGCAGAAAGTTTTCTGAAAAAGCTCAGCATCCAATGTACTGTGATTCTCATTTTGTTGAGGCAGAATCTGAGCTTCAGTCAAGTGAGAATATCTCTAAAATGAGCTGTAAATAGTTTTTCGTAGGTTAGTTGCATTGTGCACGAACTTCATTACATAACATAATTAATTTTTTATTCTGTAGTACCCAGAATTTATGATACTTCAAGGATGCTCAGGAAGCAGCTTATGGAAGAACATGAACATGCACTTGAGCTTGACAGAATTCGTCTCTCTGAGATGCAGTTAGCAGCTAAAACTGTGAACCAGCAGCCCTATTTTGGCTACACACTCAACGAATTGAAGCTTTCAGAAGGTTTTATCTTAAAATTAATAAATTGACAATATATCTCTTTTGCTTTTTTACTTCATCGTTTTCTTGAACCCCATTTTCAATATTTATCTTCTCTGATTCTTCGTTTTCTTATATATCAACATAGCCCGTGCGGAGCAACCAGAGTTCCCATCAGCCGAACGTTTCAATTGTCTACTAGATGTTCTGAATAATGGTTCTGGCACTACTGAAGAAACGGTTAGGCACATAAACACCAAATACAAAGATCAGGAGAGGTATGACGAGTTATGTTTTTTTCCTAATAATTTTTTATTTCATCACTAATTAATTCTCCTTTAATGGCCTTTCTTCTTTTTCAATCAGAAAGTATATATACATTTGGTTAGTTTTTTAGCACAGGCTGATTATGTCTGAAAGTCTTTTAATGATTACATCATGTTATTAGTCAAAAAGAACAATTTTGTAGTGAAAATGCACTGCTTTGTTTTTGTTTTTTTGTTTTTTTGTTTTTCCGTCTTAGTTCATCATGCTTCCTTTCTCTGTTTCGTTTTTATGCAAGTTAAGATTTTAGTATACCACAGTGACATATTTTACTGCTTTGCTTTATTTTGTTATTGTTGTCTTTACGGATTTTCTGACATTATGGTGTTTCTTGTTTGGCTGATTCCATAAAAATTGCAGCACTCAAGGACTGAATCTTCCAGATAGCCCGTTTGCATCTCCAATAGCAAGTGGAATTTCAACAGTTACATAGGTTCAGGAACAGAGAAGGGTTATAGAGTTAGAGGACTTAATACCGAAAGAATATTTTGGTGGGTTTGATACTACTAAATCAGGTTTAATATATTCACAGCAACTAGTCTCGTAACAGTCGGTTTGTTTTCGAGTTCATACCTAGTCATGGAGAAGCAACAGATGGTTTTTCGTCTTTCTTTTTAACTTTAGGGAGAACAGGAGACTGACTGCAAAGAAGATTGATACAAAAATCCAATGTGTAACAAGTTTCTAAGGTTTTAGTTTGCTAATGTTAAATCACAGGAAGAAAGCAAGAAGGCTTGTGATACCTTCAGCAGAAATGTAAGTATAGTCTGCTTTAGTTAAAAGAAGAAAGGAAGTAGAAGTATATGCAGGGTTCAGCGTAAAGAAAAGAAATGTAGGAGATCTCTGCAACACAGAAATAATAATTAAGTATACTAGTTATACATAGTTGAATTTTAACCTGAGTTCATCATGGCTTCCTATGCATTATGTTACTCATCACTCTCTCTCTCTCTCTCTCTCTCTCTCTCTCTATGTATGCATGTATATATATATATATATATATATATATATATATATAGGAGCTTATTCATAGCAAATGGTGCGCAGCACTGTATTGTGGTAGTCAAGTTAATTTGCAGCCTATAGTCGGCTCCTATATATATTTGTCCTAAGTTTTCAGTGCCATGCCATCTCATGCCCGTACTAGGCCAGCGAATTTAGGCTGGCTCTCCCTCTTTAGAATAGAAGCTTGGCAAGTCTTTCTTTATCAAATTACAAAGCAGTTGATAATAAATGGCATTAGAATATCTTTGTTATCCCATTACAGATTGGTCCCATACCCATATAAGTATAGTTTAGTATTTAACACATGAAAGACCCTTTGATTGCGGAACCAATGTGCGCAACTCAACTGTTATTATTGCTCTTGTGAATCTTTAATCATTAAATACAGTTACCTGTATTTCCTTTTTTCTCTCTCTCTCTCTCTCTCTATATATATATATGATGGTGGTGGTGGTGACCTAATACAAATATACAATAATAATGAGGTTGAGTGGGCAAGGAATAGGAGGAGTATGCTAGACTATTGGAGGGAGCAAAGGGTCAGAAATGGCATGTTCTTAAAGTTGGTATTGATGTATGAGTTTGATGATGATGGTGATGAGAGTTGTGGACCTTATTTTGTTCATTTATTATTTTTTAATATTTGTGGAACCCTTATTTCCTATTTGTTACAAAACATTGATGTGATATGTAAGCTTTCCATAAAGTTTCCTTTCATCCACTTGAGTTGTTCATACAAGTTTGACTTTAATATAATCAATGGCTAGGGCTGTTTGATAAAAATTGAATGAATCTGAATCTGAATGAGTTGAATTTGAATTTGAATTTGAATGAAAAAATTTATTTAATAATTGACATGTCTGAAACATCTGAATGACAAAATTTTATTATTTTACCCCTCTAAAAAAATTTAAAATTGTTGTAAATTTATTTAATATAATAGTTAATATTTTTTTTTAATTTCTTAATTTTTTTTACTTCATTTAATTACTCATTTAGCTGCAATTCAGCTCGTCCATCTTACCGATTCAACAATTTAGATAAAAAAGTCAATGATTTGACCGATTCAAATAATTCAATTTCCATTCAGCTTTAAACAAATACCCCTAAAATTATAATCTGGTGGAGTTCATAAAAAGTTTGACTTCCTAATGATCAATGATTGACACACGGGTTAAATCAATGGTTTGGTTACTACCTTCTAGGAGTTGCAACGACTTCTTCCCCGGCTCTGTTTACTCTTGCATCAAACCTAGAAGATTCTCTAATGGAGTAGTAATTAGCTCAAAAATGAAGTCACTCCACTAACCAACTTTGTCTAAACATCTCTCTTAATTTAAGCTCAACTCCGCCAAGAAAAAAGCAACTGTGTAAACTAAAATTTACCCTATATTCAAAGCAACTGTCTACATCAGGATTGGCTACATAACTCTTGGCCTCCATAGTTAGATTAATATCAATCTTAGTAGAGAACCTTTGGGACAAAGTTTAGCGTAGATTCCACGTACAAAGCTGATGCCCTCAAACCAATAATCCCTCACCTATATGCTGTTGGTCGGGAATTCAGATTGAAATAAGAATATGAGATAACTTATTCCTCATTAGCTAGCTCACAATTGTTAATTTCTGCGCCACCCACACTACATAACAATGTCGTGTGATGTGGAATAAAATGTGTTGACAAGAAAACATTCTCTTACCTAAACACCATGTTCTCATCCTTCTTTGATATTATTTGGTTAAATGTTGAAAAATAAGTCCCTCTACAGCTGTCAATTATTCAATTAGAGATTTAGAGCCATCTTTACTAAAGAATATAGGCCACGGTATCAAAATCTTGTTACATTAAGTGGTTGTTAAAGGTCACTATTTCTGGAAATAAAAATAGTAAACAACAAAATTCATATAACCCCCATCATGAAGGCAGCATCGAGGCATGAATAATCAGAGAGAAGCAATTAATAAGAAGAGAGCATGATTGGTTATCAATAATTAGATACTTTTGATATCACCTACATTCTGATTATAGTTTTCTTGGAATAATTTATACAACCAACTGCGGTTCATAGACCTCCAATTACCAATTAAAGACGTGGGGTTTAGTCAACTTTCAGCCCTAAGACAACAAACAATAAACACAAGTAAAGATTAAACGTGAAGCAAATGGAGATATGCAAAATGCCTCCAATGCACATGCATCCTGATCTCTGTCAATAAATATCATCACGAACTCTGCTTGAATAAGTAGCTTACTGTAAGTTTTGAACAAGTTAGGAAGACGGTGTTTATTCCTCAGTTAACATGAACAACCATATCCAGACCAGCACCTCCCTTTTCTTCGGGTTCAGATCTTGATTCATCATTCTGGGAAGTTACATTTGCATTAGCTCCTGAAACATTATGGGTAACTGTCCTGGCAGAAGGTATAACATGGTCATGCTGTCCCTCATAAGTGGTAATAACCACTTTTGGATCATGCGATGCCCTCTCCACATGTTTCTTAACAGGGCAACCAGTGCTTGAGCACCTATAGTAACTCCTACAAAACAGAAATTAGCTTAAGCATATATGAAAGAATTCTTGCAAAGCTAGTATAGTCAGATATGCAAGAAGAATTAAACCTCCCTCTTTAAGAAATTCAATTTTTATACATCAATATATACTAGCATATAATGCAATTTTTAATATCACCTCCAACATAAGCGCATGTGTTTGCACTTATAGTGGCTCAGGATTAAATCTTAATTAATATTTGCTTAAAGTTTGTAAAACTATCATTTTTCAACAAAAAATAAAACAGAATTGTGACATTCTTTGCAGGATGGAGGGGATAATTTCTAAGATAATAAGGCATAATGGTGTGCACAACTAGAGTTTGTAACTGTATATAACAATATGCAGGCATATAGAGGAATCCTGTTTCTATTCTCGGTAAGGAACAGGATTTATGATTTTAGAAAGCACTATGCATGTTGCTAGATGAGTTGGCTGTATATACGCACCATGCATGTCAACAACCCAAGGATGAGAAAGAGGGGAAGGGGCTCTTGGAAGGGAGAAGGGGAACCAAAGGGATTTTTGCTATTGAAGTAACCTAATAATCAACTGTTTATCCAACTTATCAACAAAACAAAAAACAAGTACGTAGAACGTAGCAAATACAAACCTGACACACACACACACGAAGGTACTAAATTCTTTTGTCTCCGTAAAACATCTTACTCCCTCCGTTCCAAAATATGAGATCAATATTGACTTTCTGATAATTTGAGATATTAAAAAATTCAAAATTATGAATTCATTCAATTTTAGAGAATAAATTATGAAAATTGTAAACTATGTAAAAATATTTCTAATTATAATATTTATTGTTTTCAAAAGTAAAATGTATCACACCAATTTTAAATTTGAAAATATCTCAAATTGACTTCAAAAAGGCAAACTTGATCTTATATTTAGGAACAAAAGGAGTATTAAACAAGAAATTACAACCAAAGAAGTAGATTGAAACAACAAATATCCATGGACTACTTGAGTCTTGAGATGAAGAAACTTGATAAAACCACCAGATATCATAACAGAAAAATCTTATGGCAGAAAACTGCAAGAAGCATTTTTTACTACCAGCCAGTACATAGTAAAGACTAGCTTACATAGGAACTAATCATTAAAGACAGAAAAAGGGAACGTACTGAAAAAAGGAACGCAAAAAAGTGAATTTTCAAATCAAGGACTGGAATGGACAAGGAACTAATGATTGTCTATAATTTCCACACAAAAAAACCAGTTGCAATACAATCATTCTTATTAACCAGCTTATGCCCAAACTAAATATTTTATCCAACATAATTGCCTTATTTCTCCGACTTTAGTTTGTGAAAGTGGTACAGACTAGAGAGAAGAACTTCTCGAGTTATGCATTTGTTAAACTATCTACATCAGTTTAGTTGGGTCTATGAACCCAAAATAGATATCTATAGAAACTAAGACTTGAGTTGTGCAAGTTGCAATAATGCCGAGTCATAACAAAGAGGTGTGTATGAGATACCCTGCAAGATGGTAACCCACAACATCATAAAGATGCAGGAATTGCAATAAATGTACAGATTAATAGAATCATAGCAATGCAAAATGTAGCTGCTTGGGTTAATGTAGATAAGCAATACACCAAGAAAATATTAATGAGTGAATATCTATCCAGTCCCTTGCAATCAGCTCATCAGAAAGTTTCTATAAGAGAGTGAAAAAATTTGGTAAACATTACCAATAAATTTAAGAAAACACATACCACACAGAAAACGCATTGCACATATTTAAAAAAGTTATGAGAAGAAGACACAGTTGTTGCCGAGTTAGACCACTTTCTTTTTTGGTCATGGGAAAGAGCACTGAAAATAACATATACCTTGGATTTGGATTGCCTTTCACTAATTTCTGTCCATACTTGCGCCAGCGATATCCATCATTCACTATATCAACCAGACTCGTAGTCTGGACAACAAGCCGACATTCACCATTTGTCCTATTTGCCAAAGCCAAAGTATTATCAGCACTAGAAATGTCTTTCTTCCTGTTGCAAGAAAAATAATCACAATTTAGTAACAGGTTACACAATGGCATGCTTCAATGCAGAAAATATAAAGAGCTTGTTAACATACCGTCTCTTAGATTTTGGGTTCCCATCATGATCAACCTCATCTCTTGTTTTATTTGATTGTGAAGCTGCACTCTCCATAACATCAACACTTGCTTCAGCTATCAAGAGCTTAGGGGTCTCTACTGGCGCAACATGATGAGGTGTTTCACTATGAACATTGGATGATTCGTCTTCAAATAGAAATCACCAAATTAGTCCAGCAACTTTTTGAATTAAGTGCAAGAGCCAGAAAACAGTAATAAATATAAACACTTACCTTCAGTCTTGTTCAAATTAGGCTTTTCAGGTCTTCTTGCTTGGATAGGAACAATTAGGGGATCATGTTGAGGTTTGGGATGCTCATGCTTCCCCCGGTAATTAATATTTGTGATATTCCCTTCATGTGACCTTTCCACTTGCTTTTTCGCTGGGCAATTAGGAAATGTACATTTGTAATAGCTTCGAACAAATTGATTTCCTCTAACAAGTTTCTGCCCATATTTTCGCCAATTATATCCGTCTTGTGATGGTTTTTCAGGTATTTTACCAAGAGTGTTTCCTTCTTGAGCAGACTGCAATGCAGGGACCCCGATGTCAGGGTTCCGCCGCAGTGGTAATTTTCCCAAAATTTTCTCTGGTTTTATGGATAAAGTGAACTTCTCTTGATCACACTGTGATGCGGGAAGCTCAATATCAGGATCCTGACGCTGTTCTGGCACAATTTCAGACATAATAGGAAGAGTTCTTCCATCTTGATTGGTTTCTGATGATAAGGTACCGGTGTTAGGGCTCTGTGTCTGCTGCAAGTTATCTAACTCTCTCTCAGGTATTGTTGAGAGAGAGCTTCCTTCTTGACAAGATTCAGATGTAAGGTTACCACTATCAAGGCTCTGCCTCTGACGCAAATTATCTGGCTTTGTCTCGCGAACTACAGACATAGAGCTTCCTTCTTGAGTTGATTGTGATGCATCTATGACAACATCAGGGCTCTGCGGTTTAAGATTATTTGGCACTACCTCCGGGATCACTGGAAGTGTGCTGCTTTCTTGACTGATTTGTAATACCACTGGCTCAGTAGAAGGGTTTTGTCTCTGCTGCAGTTTACCCGACTCTTTCTCAGGTAATACAGAAAGCAGGCTTTGTTTTTGGTTGGACACTGAATCATGGAGCCCAGTATCGAAGTTCTCTCTCTGCTGCAATTTATGAGAAGAAATTTCATCGGACACACCTTCCCTTGAAGTAACCATGTGAAGTTGTAGTGTCGTAGTAGTAGCAGGTAAAAAATCAGTTCATCTCAGGGCCCATTATCTTCAGATGTTGAACTGGAGTAAAGGTACAAAAGATTAACCAGAACTAACTTGACACTTCGACACATGCCCCATAATACCATTCGTTCAATGAATCAATATAGAAACCTAACAAAAGAAAGAACAAAATGTAAATACGTTAAAGTACCATAATTTTGAAAGTTATTATGACACCGGAATAATTTTAATATATGAAATAATTTGGAAGCAAATAAGGAAGAAAATTAAGAATGAAAACAGTAATTTTTAATATTTGAAAAAATTTTGACGCAAATAAGGAAGAAAATAAGAATGAAAACAGAAATGTGCATTGAAGGAAGATAAAGTGCCTAAAAACAGCGAATTTGTGGGTATAACTCTAACAGACAACTTATATAACCTAGAATTTCTAGTATAATTTGATGATCAAACTATAGCAATAAAGTGAAGAAGCGTATTTGAAAAGATATAATATGTTAATTAAGAAATTAATATGATCTCAATAAAGGATAGAATTTTAGTACCTACACGGCTACACCAGTACCTCTGGTTTCTTGAATCGTCAACTTAAAGTACCAAATATCATTAACCAAATTCAAGGGAACAGAAGGCCATTCTTATTTTTCCCCTTTGACTACAGACATATTCCCCTCCACCCGGCTGCAGACATGCGTCTTCTCAGTTTAAGTATGATAGAGTAGATAAATCATTCCTCAGCATAACAAAGGTGTCGAATTCTCTCCTAACATAAAGACTGGCAATAAAATAAAATTACATGAGCAACATGCTACAACAACGTACTACAAAGGTGTCAAGTGTTGTGATCCTCCACAAAGATGATGACAATGATGAATGGCCCACACCTCAGACATGGTCAGGTAATTGTTCAGATCCACGGGGAAGGAATGCTTTAACATGCACAACTGTAAACATAGCATTTCAATCTTCTTTACCATATCATACCTGACTTGTCCATAACTACAAGAACAATTGTTTTACTTCTACCTGTTGCGATCTCAAAGTAATATACTCCCTCCGTTCCAAAATAAAAGATCATTATTGACTTTTTGAAGTCAAATTAAGACATTTTCAAACTTCAAATTGACATAAATTCCTTTCATTCTAGTCAATACGATATGATGAATATTGTGAAGCATCTAAAAAATACTACTCATCATAAGATTGATCATTTCAATTTTGCACTTGAAAATGTAACAAGTTGACTTTCAAAAGTCAATAATGATCTTATAATTTTGGAAAAGATTGAAATCTTTACAAAGCTTCGTCTCAATTCATATTTAACCGCGAGCAATCTACGTCACAGGGGATGCTAGAGATTAAAAATTGTCCCAGTAAGTTATCATATGTCTCTGTTCTTATCCCAACCTCAAATATCGATACAACGGGATGACTATTTTGTTAGATAGAAAATTTTACTTTCTCCATCAGAGGTTTAGTTGTGTTGTGTGGAATTATCTTCAGACTACACCAAATAATTTAATCTCAAGGGACAGAGGAGTAACATCCAACAGCACCAAGTCTCGAATCTTCTCAATTCCCTCGCCACTCAAGATAGCGGCATGCACGGCTGCACCATAGGCAATAGCCTCATCAGGATTAATGATCTAACAGCGCTCTTTCCCATTGAAAAACCAAAAATCTAAATAATAGTGAGTATAAAAACTCTTTATATAGGAAACTAAGTTTTAGAAATCAAGTAAAAACCCAATTTAAAAAGGAAACAATCTTCTGATTAAAATTTATTACTAAAACTTCAAAATATCATACTACTATATGGATAAGCCCTGCAACATTGCTCGCATATAAAAGAAATTTGATACTCAAGTCGCTTGATTTTAGCCCAAAGAAGGTCTGATGGTCTAAATAAATTTTATTTTATCTTTTATCTTTTTCTTTGGACTAATTGACTCTTTTTTTAAGCCGGGCTCAAACTGAAATAAAGTATAAAAGAGGGGTATATCTATAAAAACAGCAAGTTCAAAGTTCATGGGCTAATTTGAAAGAAATCCAAAGTTGAGGAACTATTTTGAAAATTTATAAAAATTGGGGGATCCAAATCTAAACTTGTAACAAACTATGGAACAAAAATGAAAAATATAGAAAACCTTTAGGTGCCTAATGATAATTTACAAACGGAGTTGGGGTATAGGCAACAGAGAGGTCGGGATCTATATTTACATGTATTTTTTCCCTTTCTCAAGACCTAATGATATGGCTATACTTGTATGTAGTCAGCCATGTTAGTGAAAAATTGAATGTCAGTGGCGGGGAATATTTTGTCGGCACATCAACAGAATCGTAAAAATATTTATTCTTCTACTTTTTTTTTTCTATTTTCCTTTTAAAATCTTGGATTGTTATTCTCTAGTCTACTCGACAACAAAAGATCTGACGGATAAGAACTCTTTTAAGATAGGATTTCAAAACCCTATAGCAATAGCCGAACATAGAACTTCATAATAATGTAGAGAAAATTGATTCTGAGGCCGATAACGAGTAAAGAAATTGTCAACGAATATCTTCCTTGCTAATAAGTATGGGGTGTAGTGGTTGAATGAATTATTTGTCAAAAGCTAAAAACTGATAAGTTGGGCATAAAACTTGTAGTGAACAGAAGGCTAGTCATGCATTTGGACAATGGTCAAATGATGATGAGGATGTTGATTTAATTTTTAAACAAAAAAATAAAGTTTCAATGGATAGGAAGTTTCTCTGATACAAAATTGGTGCGAGATGGAAGAACAAATAACCTAATACAATTAGTTATCTAATGTTTGATTGGATGAATACTACTAGTGGTTAGCGTTGATTGGTAGATGAAGATAAAAACCGACTCTCTCTAATACTAAATTGGTGCAAGACAGAAGCACAAATAATCTAATACATGAATAACCTAATACAGTTAGATTTCTAATGTTTGATTGGGTCAATACTACTAGAGGTTGGCATTGATCGACAAATGAAGATAAAAGGCCACTCCTTTAAGGCAAGATGATTGATTCAAAGGGGGAATAAATCACCCAAAATAGAAAATATATAAATTTCAAAAGATCCAAGTCTATTCAAATTTAAAACTACTCCACTGTATATAACGATACATAACTTGCTCTCTAGACAAAACCAAACGAAATCAAGTCAAATCTAAAAGATCTTCAAAAAATCCTACTTTCTAAAATAAATATAATAAAACCTAATAACTGAAAATCAAAATCCACAATTAAATAAAACTCAATAACTAATTTTTTTGGGCTGCATCAGATATCTTCTTGAAGGATACAACAGCTATGATGAGTGTTAATTCATGGGTTTCATTTTGCTGAAAATATACTACAAAATCTTAAAAGTTAGAGGATGTTTAAGGTTATGTGAGAATGTTGATTGGGAGAGAAGATGAAGCATCTTGCGAAGATGTAGAGAACAATCAATTTGCACTCCAGAAGTATCAAAGATGGCTATTTACGTGGTACCCAGAAATTATTAGCTAAGAAGTGGTGAGAAGGACCAATTATAATATGAAGCTTCTAGAGAATTCTAGCAATGGAATATCACCAGGGAGCAAAACGATGAACAGAATCCATGCAAATACAGTGTGGTGAAGCAAAAAACTCATCCCACTAATTGATGTCATCATGTCAAAAGCACTGAAACACGTATAGGAAAATTTTAGGAATGGACATTAATGTGGCATCTACAAGCAAAAAAATACTAAATAAGAAACTCCGGCGGTTATCATCAACCTCTCTAATTTACTACACTATAGATAAGGAACTTTTGTATCTTTCCAATTTCCTTTTGAGGCTATTTCATGTAACAATTAGCTAACAATTCCATCTTCATTTCCATTCATCTTTTTGAGGTGAACATATACCTCGCAATTGACCTTATGTCACTCCCTAAAACTTGTCTAACATAACCAGCATAGGTGGAAATACTAAGTTAATTGTGCCGCAGGCAGTTCAGGACCTCAGAGGTGGAACCTAACTTTGCTGCTTTGGTGTTACCTAACAGATTAGATACGTATATGACCAAGCCCATATGAATTCTGTTAAAAACACTTAATCATCATTTGGTCTCTCATTCAAGTCACTCAACCTTACACACCTTTACAAATATAGAATCTTGCTAACTTAGGCTGAACAGACAGAGCAAAAGAGACTACCCTAATGTCTTCTTCCCAAATCTAAATTTTCTTGTAATTTATGTCTACTGCGATATCAGAAATTTACAATTCATCAATTTGAGTCAAACCCAAGACTGGTTAAACTTGTATCCGCATATGCAAACAAACTGCTTCTTATCATTTTTGAATTAAGCTTTCTAAAATTATTTCCAAGTTCCCATCCAACGAAAGAAATTAAATTCTAAGCAAAACCAGCTTTTAAAAAATACTTGCAGAGATAGATATCTCAGCAAAGAAATATAAAAACAGTGACTAGAAATAACAACCGGAAACAAAACGGGAGCTAATAATCACGTCAATAATTTGTATTCTATTTCAATTCCCATAATTCTCAACCAAAAGCAGTGACTTTGAAGATTATAAAAAACATAAATTAAAAAAAAACATGTAAACATGTATAAATTTATAAAAATTAGTATAAGAGGTGTAAAAAACAAAAACACAGGCACACTAAATAAACTAGGGAGAGAGATTGGAATCAAGCTAGTTTTACAACAGATAAGTGAGTCCTAAATTAACGTGGAAGCCTAAACAAAAGCCCTAACGAATTCTTCAGTCCAATACAACTACACCAAAAAAAAAAGAAAATATCTTCATTTACCAGTCCAAAATTCCAGTCAGGAAGCGACAATTTGAGCCGTCGATCGCGCCGGAGTTAGGAAAGAAGTCGCCGGAGAGAGGTTAGGGGAGCTGAAATTAGTTGGACATGGAAGGTGATAGCTCAAAGGTGGGATTCGAAAACAGAAGAATTGACTAGGCCAACTACTATTTCTATGAAAGATCAGTAGAGAGAGAGAGAGAAAGAGAAAGGTTGTCTTTGTGTGTGGAGATTAATTAGTAGTATATTGTACGAAGAATCTGATTATTTTTTTAATTTTTATTCTTCCGTTTTTTAACCTCGCTGTGACAGTTGCTGTATGCGCTGCTTAAGCGTGAGCCGTTGGATTTGGTGGGACTCTATACATCTCTCACGTGTGGAAAGATACTTGACGACGGGGACGGTGGCCCACGGGAATACAAAACGCAGTCGTTTTTCTGTTGCCTGTCTTTTAGATTTATTTTTTATTTTTTCGAAACCACCCCCAGACCCCAGTAAAGAAATTTTAATAATCAACACCAAAAAAATTATTATTATAATCACACTGGCCTAAACATTTTAAGATCTTAATCTTAATTATCATGTTAATATTTCATCTTAATTTTAATAGTAGTAATTTATTTCATAGAGTAGTGGATATTAACTTTATGATTTTATGATTATGATGATGATTATGAGTTAAGTAAATTTAAAGAGCTCATGATTAACCAAACCACCCCCTCGGGATTGTATTCTCTCAAATTTACCGTAGGCTCAATTTGTAGATCCTATTCCTAGGGAGAGTTGAAAAGCAAGAAACTGATTAAATGGTAGTAGTAGTTAAATTTAAATTTCTAATATTCAATATGGATATTGTTTTAATTGACTTAATTAATTTGAGATTAAGACTAGTTAAACTGTATTATGAAAATTGTTTTGATTGTAAAAATTAAATAATTTTTTTTGTATGAATTTAATATATTAAAGAACAAAAGGTTGAAAGTTAGTCATACAGTCAACTCCTCAAATATAATTTAATATTCTATTCCATAATTTTTTTTTTATTATTAAATAGTAGTACTTCTTCTAAAATAAGTACTTAGTTGCCAAACAGGCTCTGACAAAAGGAGCTGGCCAAATTTACTTGTTTTTTCTTTATTTTTCCGACTTTATGCTTTGCATGTACGGGTGGTGTTCACTTTTTTTTTCCCTGACACTTGTATGTTTATAGATTTCTAAAGATACCAAGTTTCTATTTCCTAATTTAAAAGTACAATTTAATTTTTGAGATTCAAGTTTAAATAATATGATATATTAACTTTTAAAATGATATAAATTTATTTTATTTTAATTGATATAGTAATTACTTCGTCTCTAAAAGAATTACTAACGATGTGTTTGGATTAAAGGAATAGAATGGAGATTAGAATGATTTATTTTATTTTAGTTGGAATGAGTTATAAAAAAACTACTCATAAGGCTTTGGGCATGAAATCTTGGATAAAAATATTAAATTTCAGTCAAAAAATGTATAAAAAAAAATAGTTTAGTTTATTCCAATCGCAATCAAATACAATTTTTTTATATTCTATTATCACCTTTTTTACTTCAATCCAAACGTAACATTAAAAATATAATTTTTTTATCCTAAAAAATGAGATAGTACATAAAGTGGAAGGTAACTATATCATTTAGTGGGAGTCATTAGTATAAAAAAATAAAAATACTTATCACTTTATATTATATTGTTGGATAACTAGGGATAAATTTGAAATTTTTTTTACTCTCTTTCCTCTATTTTTAGTTTTTAATGTGTGTAAATTGTATTTTATTCATCATTTTAAAGACGAAGGGTTATATTATATAACAAAATTATTAATTATAAAATTATTTTATTTTAAATTTGTATGAGTCAAATTAATTTTAAAATTTAATATATGATCGTTCGATTTTAAAAATTAAATTAGAAAAAAATTAAATTATATCTTTAATTTTAAAACAGAACGGGTATTATTTAATATGTCGGAGGTTCTTATACCATAAGTTAGTTGGTTTAGTTGGAGTAATTTTTAAGATAAGCATCTAGTTGGTGGTACGTCTTCTAATGGGGGTGACAGTCATGTCCTGTTAGATAAATTTATGTTGTGTCAAGTTGTAGATATTATATTAGGGCAAAAGTTCAAAAATATTTTTGATTTTTATTGCAGTACTTTATTTATTTATTTTTGTTCAAAAGTATACTTAACGCTACAATTTTTAGATTGTTTGTGTCACTGTCGTTAACAGATCTACAAACTAGACTAACAGGGTTATAATATTGATTACGTAACTGCCACATAAAAATACTAAAAATAGTTGTGAGACCCCAGATTTTATCAATAAAGATTTAAATTTTGTCGAAATAATTTTTTTATATTATGGTGTGAATTTAAGATAATATTATAGTTGTGGGTAGTATTTATAAATTTTGCAAAGTATGCAAGCGGTTATATTATATTCGATTGGTGGGGAATATTCTTGGCCAGCGAGGAATATTCGTATAACTACTCAATCATTGGTGGACCCTAATAATGAAATTATTGTCGGATTGAGAAAAACGCAAAAAATATTTTATTGAAATAACGGTGGAAGTTTTACCGTAGTTCTTGTTGAACTACTTCGGTAAAAAATACGATGTCGTGTGGTTGCGTAATGCTAATACCGGTATTGATTATTGATCTTATGTGAGAAGTCACTCGGTTTGATTACATTATTGTCGATTAATAATATGAATTATTATAGCGATAATGACGTTTTGTTTTATTCAGTATTATTAACGTAATAAAATGCGAAACATCTTTTATATAAAATAGAATACTTTATTAAAGTTATTACATAAATAGAATATATTATATTTTATTATCGTAGTGTTGCGTAGTGTTTTGCGTAGTGTTGCGTAGTATTTGCATAGTAAAATATATTTTATATAAATAGAATATATTATATTTTATTTAAAAGATTTTTCTTTTAAATATGGATAGTCGATTAAAAGTAAATCAATCTGAATAGTTAATTGGATTGAATTCTTATCGTTCCATTTTTCTATAAATAGAAACTCATTCCTTCATTATTTTCTTACGAATTCATTGAACTCTACAGAGAAAATTATAGAGAGAAAGCTATAGAGAAAATTATAGAAAGAAGAAGATTATTCGCTACTTCACTTCTTCTATATTCATTCTTTTTTACGGTGAGGGGTGTTATTCTTTCTTCTTGAAGAGAACTTACATTATTCCATTCATTATTATTACATTGGAATAACTTTGTAAAAAGTGGCATACCCTATACATAACTTGTGATACGCCAGACACCCTATACTTGGTGAAATCCTTATGTTATTCCATTCTTATTTATTACATTGGAATAACTTTTGTATCTGTGATTTCTACTATACTTGGTGACATTCTTATTTATTACATTGGAACATCCTCGCATGCATGTGTTTTACTGGCGGACTGGTTCCGCTTTTATTATTCTCATTGGAACATCCTGTCATGCGTGTGTTTTACCTGGGACTGGTTCCGTCTTTATCATTCTGTTGGAATATCCTATCTCGTGTGTTTTACACCGATCCAGTTCCATCTTTATTATTACATTGGAACATCCCATGCGGTGTGAATTTCACGACACGGTTAGTTATTATTATTCTGTTGGAATAACTTTATCTGTCTGCAATCTGCATGCGTGGTGATTTCTTTTGTTATTCCATTCTTTATTATACCCAAATGGTTAAAACTTGGACTTATATACTCCATGAAATTAGTAGAATATCCTTGATATTTGCGTTTACATCCAAATCTTTCATGGAAATATTCTTACGATCATTCTTGAATTTTACTCTACGAAAACAATGTCGTGTTGACAATTTGGACGTTAATAATTCATGGATTAAATAATTCTTGAACTTGTTTTATTGAATTATTATGTCGTTGTCATCATCCTCATGTTATATTATGTTATCTTTTGAACTACGCACGTGCGTAGATGAACTTAGTATGATTATGACACTGGGATCATTCGGTATAATCATGACTTGATATAAATGATGTGACAAAAGTCCTCGATTGGCGCATGAATGCGATGATGGATAGTTTTTGGTATGATTATGACCAGGGGTGATTCGGTATAGTCGTGACCATTGATAATTTGATGAAAATCCTTGGCCGTGATGCGGGGATGATTAGATGTGGTGGTTTATTTATTAAAATCGAGTCAAATGATAAAAATTGATGAAAACTTTTAAAACCTAAAAGATAGTAGACTTTATTCTCTACTTGACTCTTTTAATGGATTCTTATTCCATTGCAGATTAAACCGGTTGTCTATTGTATTTTATCGGTTTAACAACATTTGTTGAAGGCTAATGATAATTTATTCTGCATTATCTTAGTTATAATATTTCTTCTTTAATTTAGTTGAGCTCACCCTTTTCTTTCACTTGTTCTCTTGAAATGAGAACATAAATTTGAGACGAGTCGGGGAGCGGAGTAATGGTCCGGGAGGATAGCATTAGTAGTCCTCACTATTACGTGAAATAGTGTGATAATAGTTGTAATGAGGACTCCTTTTGAGTTTGTATAATATCTAGTAGATAATATTTGTATTCAAACTCACGGTTTATATATCGTATTATACACGACGCTTAGGTTAGTAAGTTGTATTTGAATTTATATACTATGAAGTGGCGACCCAAGATGGGTGGCGATATATATCTAATTTTGGGGCCATGATAGTAATTAAAAAATACTAAAATACTAATTAAAAAAATACTAAAATACTAACTAATTAAAAAATACTAAAATACTAAAAAAATTAAATTAAAAATATACTAAAATACTAAAATTTAAATTATTTTGTTAATTAATCAAAACAACAAAAATTCAAATTACATCATTAAAATACTAAAATTTTATCATAGTTGTATAACAAATCAAATTTTACTA
This sequence comes from Panax quinquefolius, assembly GCA_020205615.1. Classification (NCBI taxonomy): domain Eukaryota; kingdom Viridiplantae; phylum Streptophyta; class Magnoliopsida; order Apiales; family Araliaceae; genus Panax; species Panax quinquefolius. The sequence goes on from CM035168.1 coordinate 91,434,416, forward strand.
TTTTTTTAATAATTGAAAAAATTTAACGTTAATTTGAGAAGTAGCGACAATTAATTTTTTTATTAATATGGCATTTAAAAAATTATTTAAATTTTAGGAAATTAGTATTTTAGTAAATTATAATACTAAATATATTTGTATTTTAGTAAATTTTTTAGTAAAATAATCTTGATGAATTTAACATATTAACGTAATTTAGTAAATATTAACGAATTCATATTTTAGTAAATTAACATATTAATGAATTAAATATTTTAGTAAATTATTAATGTTATTTATTAAAATTTAACGTTAAATTTTAGTAAATTAAATATTTTAGTAAAATATAATACTAAATATATTCAATTTTAGTAAAAAATAATTAGTAATTGAAAAAAATTCAATGTTAAATTTTAGTAAATTAAGTATTTTAATAAATATATATAATATTAAATATATTAAGTATTTTAGTAAAAAATTTAGTAATTAAAAAAAATTTAACGTTAAATTTTAATAAATTTGTATTTTAGTAAAATATAATACTAAATATATTTATATTTTTTAATTGAAAAATTTAACATTAAATTTTAGTAAAAAAAATTTAGTAATTCAAAAAATTTAATAAATTCATATTTTAATAAAATATAATACTAAATATATTCATATTTTAGTAAAAAAATTAATAATTAAAAAAATTTAACGTTAAATTTTAGTAAAATATAATACTAAATATATTCAATTTTAGTAATTGAAAAAAATTTAACGTTAAATTTTAATAAATTCATATTTAGTAAAATATAATACTAAATATATTCATATTTTTATAAAATATAATACTAAAGTATGTTATGATATAAATATTGTAAGACCCGACTTTTATAAATAAAGATGAATTTTTCTATAAATATTATTTTTGAATATTATGGAATAAATTTGATATAATGTTATAGTTGTGGGTAATATTTATAAATTTTGCAAAGTATCTGAAGTTAATCAAGCCAAATATTCGTTTGGTGGGGAATATTCTTTTTGTTAGGGAATATTAAATCTGATGGCTCAATCATTGGTGGACCCCATTAATGTAATTATTATCGGATTGAAAAAACGACAAAATATTTTATAAAAATAACGGCGGAGAATTGTTACCTGAATTAAAGCTGTTGAACTACCCGTGGTAAAGAAATGCGATGTCTGGCGTAGTTGCGTAGTAGCAGCACACCAGATTGATTATTGATGCTTCGTGAGAAGTCACTCACCTATGCTCGATTATTACTCTGATGAATTCTTTGCATCATATCTCTTATATTATTGATTCAATTATTGTCACAAGATCATCATATAATATGTTATAGTATTAAATCAATAATTGAGACGACAAGTTATAAATGATTAATAATTGTTGAAAGATTAAATATGTGTTGATGAAAAAAAAATGATTTGTGGTAAGTTTGATTATTTTATGAGGGGCTCGTATATGTCATCATCTAAGAGTCTCTTCGTCGATAGTAGTTACCTTCGTCGATAGTAATTACCCTTGTGAATAGTATTTACCTTCGTCGATAGTATTTACCTTCGTTAATAGTAATTACCTTTACCGGACGTCGAACCACTTGTCGTTTCACATTACGAGCGTCCGAACCACTTGTCGTTTCACATTACAAAGGCGTCAAACCAATTCGTCGAGCCACTTGCCTTTTCACACGGCGGTGCTTAAGCTAGAAATCTTCTATAAATAGAGGCTGAGGGCTTCATTATTTTTCACGAATTCATTCAAGCTATAGAGAGAAAAGTATAGAGAATAAGAGAAAGAAGAAGAGTATTTTGTTCTTACTGCTTCTTTGCGATATTCAATCTCTACCAAATGTAAGGGGTGTTATTCTTTCTTATTCATGAAGAAGAGAATTGTTGTTATTCCATTGCTTATTATTACATTGGAATAACTTTTGTATAAGTGGTTTACCTATACTTGGTGACATTCTTCTATTATTACATTTGGAACATCCTCATGCATGTGTTTTTTACACCGGACTGGTTCCGCCTCTTTATTATTATTACATTGGAACATCCTCATGCATGTGTTTTACACCGGACTGGTTCCGCTCTTTATTATTCTCATTTGGAACATCACATGCATGTGTTTTACACGGACTGGTTCCATCTTTATTATTCCGTTGGAATATCCTATCTGTGTGTTTTACACCGGATCAGTTCCATCTTTATTATTACATTTGGAACATCACGCTTGGTGTGAATTTCACCCGACTTTGGTTCCGTTATTTATTATTACATTGGAATAACTTTTCTGCATCAAGGGTCTATCGCATGCATGGTGATTTCTTTTGTTATTCCATTCTTTATTATACCCAATTGGTTAAAACTTTGACTTCTATACTCCATGAAATTAGTAGAATATCCTTAATATTTGCGTTTCATCCAAAGATCTTTTCATGGAAATATTCTTCGATCATTCTTGAATTTTACTCTACAAAACAATGATCATGTTGACAATTTGAGCGTTAATAATTCTGGATAAAATAATTCTTGAACTTGTTTTATTGAATTCTTATATCATTGTCATCATCCTCATGTTTATATTTTTTTGAAAGTCATCTACGGCACAGTAGTGCATAGATGGACTTGGTATGATTATGACCAGAGACTATTCGATTGTAATCATGGTAGTAATGTTACAAATGATGTGATAAAAATCCTCGATGGTAGTAGTGCATTGATGGACGATTGTTGGCATGATCATGACCATTAATGAATACACAAATATTCTTGGCCGTAGTGCATGAATAATTGTGGTCGTGATACTAAAGAATATCCTTGGCCAGAAAAGTGTGCGGGGTGATTCGATGATATGAAATATTTATTAAAGTGAGTCTCGGTATAAACGATGATGAAAAATCTTTTAAAACCTAAAAGATAGTAGACTTTATTTTCTACTTGACTCTTTTAATGGATTGCGTATTCATTGCAGATTAAGCTGGTTTATCATTGTATTTTATCGGTTTAACATTATTGAAGACTATTGATAATTTATTACGCATTATCTTAGTCATAATATTTCTTCTTGGGCTAGTTGAGCTCACCCTTTCTTTCAACTTATTCTCTTGAGAAATGATAATATAGCCGGGACGAGTCGGGGAAGCAGTGATGGTCCGAAGATAGCATTAGTAGTCCTCACTATTACAGCAAATAGTGTGATAATAAGCTATAATGAGGACTTTTGTTTGAGTTTGTATAATATCTAGTAGAAGCGATATTTGTATTTAAACTCACGATTTATATCGTATTATACCACGACAGTTATGTTAATAAGTTGTATTTAAATTCTGTACCATGTAAGTGTCGACCCAAGATGGGTGATGTATACCTAATTTTGGGGGCGTCACAGTTGGTATCAGAGCTTAGGGATATGATCCCTGGCTAAGATGTGAGAATAGTACTAGGAGGGCTAAGATGTGAGAATAGTACTAAGAGGGGAGAGACGGGGAATACCTTCGCTAGTATGACCTACCTAAGTTTATGTGATATTTTATTGGTTGGTCAGAAGATAGGGATAATTTGTTACATGTCAATTAACCTTTTGTTTTGTGGCAGTATCTGAAAATGACATCTGAGAATGTTGAGAATAGCAATGGGCCTTGAGCGATTGTTGATTCACCACATATCAATAATCGAGATAATGTGCATCGTGAAGGCGACAATCCTCATGCAAAACAACAACACCGACCAAATGACGAATGATCAAATGTTTAGAGGCTTTATCGAATTTATGCAACAAAGAAAGAGAGCGACTCTGTCCAAAAACGTGGGTGGAAACACGGAAAACTCTCTGGGCGGTCACCGCTAAACAATTTAAGGAGCTGGGACCACCGGGAGTTTAAGGAGAGCCAAAACCACTTACAGCGGAAGCATGGATAAAGCAGATTACCAAGATATTTGATGTCTTGGGATGCTCGAGGAGCAAAAGGTTCTCTTTCTTAGCCTTTATGTTCTTGCGGGAGGCGGATTCTTGGTGGGAATCGGTAAAAACGTACTCAACCAATTTGTCTTGAAGATATCTTGGGAGAAGTTCGAGAGTATTCAACGACAAATACTTTCACGAAAGTATTAAGCCACATGAAGGAGGTGGAGTTTATCAAGTTGGAACAAAACAATATGGCCGTGTATCGCATGATACGAGGCAAAATTTGCGAGTTATCACGGTTTCGTCCCCACTTGGTGGATAATGAAGAGAGAATGGCGCGAATGTTTTAAGAGGTTTGAAGCGGGAGATACGTCGACATCTTATTTCTCATAAACCGTGTTTGTATTCGGATGTTGTAAATAGGGCTCGATTAGTGGAGCGCGATAATGAGTCAACCTTGACTAAAAGAGAGCGGTAAGCAAAATTATAATACCAACGAGAATAGTCATCGGCGGTGACAACAAGCGTGGAGGAATCAACGGGCGGATATGGTAACCACTTGGGTGGTAATCGGGGCCAAAACAATAAGAATGGACATTTCAAGAAAAGGAGATTCAACAATGATGGAAAGACGTCGGCACCAAAGCACCCATTGTTAAGGAAGGAGAAAGACCACCTATCATATGCTTCAAATGCGGAGGAGAGGGACACATCGATCAAACTGCGTCATCACGCCCAAAGCATGTTATAATTGTGGAAGAGAAGGTCACTTAGCTCGATTTTTGCCGTTTCACAAGACAAATTCGACTAGGATGGAGGCACCAAAGGCCATCCCGAAAATTCAAAACCGGTAGTCTGAGGAGAGCATTTGTTGTGACCTCCCAAAGAGCAAGGAATCCGAATGAGGTCATCACGGGTAAGCTTATCATAAACTCTAATGAAGTCTATACTTTATTTGATCTGGGTTCTACCCATTCTTTTATTTCTCCTACTTGCGCTCATCGATTAAATTTGACTCAGAGAAATTAGACTTTGACTTATCTCGTGGAAACTCCGTTGGGAGAAACCTTCATTACATCCACTTTTATAAGTCTTGTTTGGTTCAAATCGGTACCCTCACATTACACCGTCGATCTTATTTCATTAAAAATACTTGCATTTGGCGTGATTCTGTGGATTGATTGGTTAACTACTTATCATGCAAAATTGATTGTTTTCGTAAGGTTGTTAGCTTTCATATTCCTAATCAACCTATTATGCGAATTCAAACGACCAAACCATTAAAATCAATCACGGTCATCTCAAGCCATAAAGCTATTCGTTTATTGAAAAAGCGGATGTCAAGCTTTCTTAGCTCATATCACGATTTAAATAAAAATAAATCGGTTTTAAACGATATTCCTATTGTTAATAAATTTCTGACGTATTCCACAAGAACTTCCGCCTACCCCAGGCGTGAAATTGAATTTTGTATCGACCTTGAACCCTAAGACAAAACCTATTTCCAAAGCCCCATGTCGAATAGGCACCTATTGAACTTCGTGGAGTTAAAGACCCAACTGCGAGGAATTGTTAGACATTGGCTTTATTAGTCCTAGTACTTCTCCTTGGGGTGCTCTGTTCTATTAAGTGAAGAAGAAAGATGGGAGTATCGCGACTTTGTATTGATTATCGGGAGTTGAATCACGTCACCATCAAAAATAGGTATCCATTGCCACGTATTGATGACCTGTTTGACCCGATTTGCAAGGAGCCAAATTCTTTTCAAAGATTGATCTTACGTTCCGGATATCACCAATTGAAGATTAGAACCGTGACATTCCAAAGGCGGCTTTGAACTCCAGATGCGGGCATTATGAATTCCTAGTCATGTCCTTTGGATTGACTAATGCTCTTCTTGCCTTCATGGATATGATGAACCAAGTATTCAGGAATATTTAGATCACTTTGTGGTCGTCTTTATTGATGACATCCTTATTTATTCCAAAAGCCGTGAAGATCATGAGCAACACTTGAGGTGACACTCCAAAAGCTTCGTGAATATAAGCTTTATGCCAGTTGAAGAAATGCTAGTTACGGCTTGAAGAAGTAGCATTCCTTGGGCACGTGGTATCAAGTCATGGAATATCTGTTGACCCAAAGAAAGATTGAAGCTATTCAAAGTGGGAACAACCTAAATCGATGGCCAAAATCGTAGCTTTCTCGGTTTAGTTTGGTTATTATCGAAGATTCGTGGAAGGATTTTCTCGAATCGCTATTCCATCGACTCACGGTGACTCGGAAAGATACAAAGTTCGGTTGGAGCGAAGAATGTGAGAAGAGTTTTCAAGAACTCAAGATGAGACTTATTTCAAAGACTGTTACGACAATACCATCCGGCTCGGAGGGATTTGTCATCTACGGTGATGCTTGAGCAAAAAGGGTTGGGATGTGTTCTCATGCAACATGGAAAAGTAATAGCTTTATGCCTCGCGACAACTCAAAGAATATGAGAGGAATTATCCTACTCATGATCTAGAGTTAGCATTTGTTGTCTTCACACTTAAAATTTGGAGGCATTACTTGTATGGGGAGAAAGTGGAGATCTTTACGGATCATAAAAGCCTCAAATATTTCTTCACTCAAAAGGAACTCAACATGCGACAACGACGTTGGCTTGAATCGTTGAAAGATTATGATCATACCATCGAATACCATCCTGAAAAGCGAGCGTGGTAGTGGCGCGTTGAGTAGAAAATCATATGCAAGTCTGAGTGCGATATTGTCAACGCAGAGCCCATTTTGTGACTTGCAAAGGATGGAGATAGAATTAAAGACTCGAGGACGCGTGTGATGATAAGCGAGTATCTGAGTAGAACCGACTTTTTAATTGATAAAGTTAAAGTTGCTTTCGAGCTACGGACACAGAGCCGATCGTATGAGGAAGAAAGTGCAAGAAGGTGCTATCTTGGGAAGCAAGAATCGATGAACAAGGAATACTTCGAGTCAACTCCGGACTTTGTGTTCCCAACGACCACGATTTAAAGTATAATATCATGATAGAGGCACACAACACACCATTTGCAATCCATCTCAGGAGTACCAAAATGTATCATGATATTCGTCATACATTTTGGTGGAGCAATATGAAGAGAGAGATAAGCTACTGTTTATCTCAAGGTGTTTAACTTGTCAACGAGTTAAAGCGGAGCATCAAGTACCAAAAGGTCCATTGCAACCACTTGAAATTCCGAATGGAAGTGGGAGCACATTACCATGGATTTAGTTCTGGGGTCTTCCTAAGGTTTCTCAAGGCATTGATGCGATTTGGGTCATTGTTGATAGGTTGACCAAGTCTGCTCATTTCTTACCGACTGAAAACTTATACACTTGAACGTCTTGCTCGTATGTATATAAACGAGTTTGTAAAGATGCATGGTATCTGGGTATCCATAGTTTACGATCGAGACCCAAGATTCACTTCACGATTTTGGGTTAGTTTGCAAAAAGCTATGGGCACAGACTTACGATTTAGCTTCGGCATATCATCCTCGATCGGACGGACAATCGGAGAGGACTATTCAAACTCTTGAAGATCTATTAAGACTCTGTGTCCTTGATTTCAAGGGAGTTGGGACAAGTTCTTACCATTGGTGGAGTTTTCCTACAACAACAGATTATCAAGCAAGTATTGGCATGGCTCCATTCGAGCGTTGTATGGAAGAAAGTGTCGTTCTCCAATCTTTGGGATGAGGTGGGTGAAGCAACGTTGTTGGGACCGGAGTTGATGCGTATGACTACGGAAAAGATTCAAACGATCCGACAACGTATAAAAACCTCACAAAATCGACAAAAGAGTTATCTTGATCTTCATCGAAAGGGCGTGGAATTCGATATAGGAGATCATGTGTTGTTAAGAGTTGCTCCATGGAAAGGAGTTACAAGATTTGGAAAGAGAGGAAAACTTAACCCTCGATTCATCGGTCCATTTTAATCCTCGATCGAGTAGGAATCATGGCTATAGACTGCTTTCTGCTTGAAATATGTCTCGTGTTCATAACGCTTTTTCACATATCTATGTTACGTAAATATGTGAAAGACCGAACCATATTATTGAGTTAGAACCGGACGAAATAGCGGAAGATTTGGCGTATGAAGAGGTTCTGTTCAAATTTTGGATAAGAAGGAACATATTCTACGCTCGAGGTTATACCTCAAGTCGAAAGTTTTGTGGAGGAACCACGATGTTGAGGAAATGACTTGGGAGTTAGAATCAAATGAAATCAAGGTATCCTTACCTCTTCGACATACAGGTCGTACCACTCTAATTTCGAGTGCGAAATTTCATAAGAAGGGAGGTTGTAAGACCCAAATTTTTATAAATAAAGATGAATTTTTCTATAAATATTATTTTTGAATATTATGGAATAAATTTGATATAATGTTATAGTTGTGGGTAATATTTATAAATTTTGCAAAGTATGCAAGTTGTTATAAAATATTCATTTGGTTCTGGGAATATTCTTTTTGTTAGGGAATATTAAATACAATAACTCAAATCATTGGTGGACCCCACAATGTAATTATTGGATTGAGAAAACGATAAAAATATTTTATAAAAATAACTATGGAGGTGTTACTAGATTAAAAGCTGTTTAACTACCCTATGTGGTAAAAGAAATGAATATGTCTGGCGTGGTTGCAAGAGTAGCACTTGCGGTATTGATTATTGATGCTTACGTGAGAAGTCACTCAATTTATGCTCGATTATTACTTCTGATAATTCTTTGCATCATATCTCTTATATTATTGATTCAATTATTGTCACAAGATTATCATCAGATAATATGTTATAGTATTAAATCAATAATTGAGGCGACAAGTTATAAATGATTAATAATTGTTGAAAGATTAAATATGTGTTGATGAAAAAAAAATGATTTGTGGTAAGTTTGATTATTTTATGGGGGCTCATATGTCATCATCTAAGAGTCTCTTCAAATCGATAGTAGTTACCTTCGTCGAATCGATAGTAATTACCCTTGTGAATAGTATTTACCTTCGTCAATAGTATTTACCTTCGTTAATAGTAATTACCTTTACCAGACGTCCGAACCACTTGTCGTTTCACATTCTGAGCGTTCGAACCACTTGTCGTTTCACATTACACGAGGCGTCAAACCCGGTCGTCGAAGCCACTTGCCTTTTCACACACTAAGGTCTTAAGCTAGAAATCTTCTATAAATAGAGGCTGAGGGCTTCATTATTTTTCACTTAATTCATTCAAGTATAGAGAGAAAGTATAGAGAGAATAAGAGAAAGAAGAAGAGTATTTTGTTCTTCTGTTTGCTTGCGTATTCAATCTCCTACCAAATGTAAGGGGTGTTATTCTTTCTTATTCACGAAGAAGAAATTTGTTATTCCATTTCTTTATTATTACATTGGAATAACTTTATATAAGTGGTTTACCCTATACTTGGTGACATTCTTATATTATTCTCATTGGAACATCACATGCATGTGTTTTACACCTAATTCTGGTTAAAATCTTTATTATTATTACTGTTGGAACATCCTGCATGCTGTATTGTTTTACACCTACCTGGTTAAAATCTTTATTATTCTGTTGGAACATCCATGCGTGTGTTTTTACACACGGACTGGTTCCATCTTTATTATTCAGTTGGAATATCCTATCTGTGTGTTTCTGGCGGATCTGGTTCCATCTTTATTATTACATTGGAACATCACATGGGGTGTAATTTCACCGACCGTTCCGTTATTTATTATTACATTGGAATAACACATGTCATGCGGCTCATCGCATTTGCGTGGTGATTTCTTTTGTTATTCCATTCTTTATTATACCCAATTGGTTAAAACTTTGACTTATATACTCCATGAAATTAGTAGAATATCCTTAATATTTGCGTTTCATCCAAGATCTCTTTCATGGAAATATTCTTCCGATCATTCTTGAATTTTACTCTCTAAAAGCAATGTCGTGTTGACAATTTGAGCGTTAATAATTCCCTGGATAAAATAATTCTTGAACTTGTTTTATTGAATTCTTATATCATTGTCATCATCCTCATGTTTATATTTTTTTTTGAAAGTCATCTCGCGGCAGATGTAGTCGTAGATGGACTTGGTATGATTATAATGAGAGACTATTCGGTGTAATCATGGCCAGTAATGTTACAAATGATGTGATAAAAATCCTCGATTAGTAGTAGTGCATTGATGGACGATTGTTGGCGTGATCATGACCATTAATGAATACACAAATATTCTTGGCGAAAGTGCGTGAATAATTGTGGTACGTGATCTTAAAGAATATCCTTGGCCGTAGTGAGCGGGTGATTCGATGATATGAAATATTTATTAAAGTTCGAGTCTCATTTATAAAGCGATGATGAAAAATCTTTTAAAACCTAAAGATAGTAGACTTTTATTTTCTACTTGACTTTTTTTAATGGATTGCGTATTCCATTGCAGATTAAACTGGTTGGTTGTATTGTATTTTATCGGTTTAACATTATTGAAGACTATTGATAATTTATTCTGCATTATCTTAGTCATAATATTTCTTCTTTGCCATTGAGTTTTCACCCTTTCTTTCTTTCATTTATTCTCTTCAAGAAATGATAATATAAATTTGGACGAGTCGGGAAGCAGTGATGGTCACGAAGATAAGATTAGTAGTCTCACTATTCGTAAAATAGTGTGATAATAAGCTGTAATGAGGACTTTTTTGTTTGAGTTTGTATAATATCTAGTAGAGACGATATTTGTATTTAAACTCACGATTTATGTCGTATTATACTGCGGCGAGTTATGTTAATAAGTTGTATTTAATTTACATCTTAGTATGAAATTATTTAATTCCAAGATGGGTGATGTATACCTAATTTTGTCACACAAATATGATATGTTATACAACTAATTGATATAATATTTTGAACGTTGATACTTTTAGTAAAATTATTAAAATATAATACTAAATATATAATGCTAATAGTAAAATATTACTAAAATACTAATATTTAGTAATTTGATATGTTATAAACTATAGTAAAATTTTAGTATTTTAATGATATAATTTTAATTTTTGTTGTTTTGATTAATCAACAAAATAATTTAAATTTTAGCATTTTTAATTTAGTTTTTTTAGTATTTTAATATTTTTTAATTAATATTTTAATATTTTTAAAATTAATATTTAATATTTTTTAATTAGTATTTTTAATACTTTCATATGACAGCCACATAATCAATTTTGTAACCAGTTAATCTAATTGACAGATCTGTTAACGATAGATAGGAACGACTTAAAAATTGTAAAATTAAGTGTACTTTTGAATAAAAAAATATATAAAGATACTCAATAAACATCACAATAAAAATACATTTTATAATGAAAGTATAGACATTATAAAATTTTATAATTTTATAATGATATAATTTTATAATGAAAAGTATAGACATTTTATAATGAAATGAAAAGTATAGATACCTATGACATTTTATAATGTATAGATAATAATGTAAATGCGAAAAGAATGGATATTGCAAAGTTCGAACATAATTTACTTTCCTAATAGTTTATAATTTTCATAATGTATTAATTAAAATTAAAAATTTTATATCAATTTTAATTTCAAATATTTGAAAACAGAGAATATAATATGATAGAATGAATATTGAAAAGTTTAAACATTATCTATCATCAATTTAAGATGAACTGAATTTAAAAATTTGGGTGGGTGGGACGTCCGGTACTAATGACCGGTTCCTTCCACAATTATGAAAAATAAAATAAAAAATAATAGAATAAGTTTAAATAAAAAATTATAAAAAAATATATATTTTTTATTAAAAAAACACTATAAATATTTTTTATGCACCGGTCATTTCCAGTCATTAAGGCACCGATAATTTACAACTACACCGATTTTTTAAAAATGAAAAAATGGAAATATTATCAAGGCCTCAGATTTGCAGAATTGGTCAACAACAAGGCCAAAGGCCATTCAGTCCCGAAAGATGGTGTAATTTAAATCTATTTTCCTCACCGGCCGATCCATTCATATACAAAATCAAATTTTGGGGGGAAAACAGGAAAAATGAATGTATTTCTCATGGCAAATCCCAAGAGGAAATTGCAGAGACTCTGCTTCTCCCCAAGGCGATAGGATATGAGAACCAACTCCGTTTGACAAGCAGGAACCTCCATTCCAATCCAATAAAGGACAAGAAGAAAGCTCAACCGCCATGGCGTCAACGCGGAAGCTTCATCTGTGACAATTTTTGTTTCTGAGTTTTGCGAATATTAGCTACTTCGCCCCAATTTCTAATGTAAATTGTCACAAATTATAAACCAAACAAAAAAACCATACAGAAAGAGATGAAAAGAGAGTATAATTTGTTAAGCGGCGGTGTAGTTGCAGCAGATTGAGTCAAAACCCTAATATATATAACCATGGTACAAGATGGAATTTGGTTGTGCGAGGAGGTTATGATATTTATAAACTAGGTGGTTTTATTTTGGCCGTTCGATCATTAGGTCTTATGATGGTTGGTGCTTTGATTATAGGCTAAAGCCACGGGCCGGCCCAGTCGTAAAAATGTGGGATTGAAGCTTACATTCTTAACCCTAATAAAATTGGAACAATTACATATTCTATTATATTTTTAAAAATAATTACAACAATAATTCATTCATAAAATATTTACACAATTAATATACTTTTATATTTATTTACAATATTAGTGCAATTAGAATTTCTTAATTTAGGGAATTAATATGCAATTAGGATTTCTTAATTTAGGGGATTAATATTGATTTACTTATTAAATTAAGTAATTAATAAATAAATTATATAGCACACTTTTTCTTTCCTTATTAAAAATCACGGTTCCTTCGCCCTTGTCAGTCTTCTCCTCTGCCCTCCTCCACCATTAACGCCATCCTCCACCATTAACCTAGACAGTCCCAACTTGCTAACGCCATCCTACGCCCTCTTCCACCATTAATGCTCTTCTCCTACGCCCTTCTCCTCCGCCCTCCTCCACCATTAACGTCATCCTCCACCATTAACCTAGACAGTCCCAACTTGTTAACGTCATCCTTCACCTGCGATTTTTTCATAGTACAGTTACTGCGATTTTTTTATAGTACAGTTGGTAGCCAAACATTCATACCAAGGTAACCAATTCAGTGTTATTAGGTTTCTAATTTATTTTTAAAAAATTTATTATAGATTTTTTTATTTAATGGTGCAGTTGGTAGCTAACACTTTTTACAAATGTAACCAAATCAGTTTTATTGGGTTACCAATTAATTAAAAAAAATCTATTGTAGATTTTTTTATAATGCAGTTGGTAGCCAAACCTTTTAAGGTAATCAAATCAGTTTTATTGGGTTACCAATTAATTATAAAAAATCTATTATAGATTTTTTTTTCTTAATCTGCGTTGGTAGCCAAACCTTAATACAAATGTAACCAACAAAATTAAAATTGTTACCTTTGAAAGTTTTGGTTACCAATCATGACCGAAATTTCTCTGATTACCCACAAAACTAAAATGGTTACCTTTGTATAAATATTTGGATACCAATTGCATTAAAATTTATCTTTTCTCCTTTTAATTTCCTGACTAAATCAACCTTTGTCATAATGGCAATTTGTGGTAGTAATGGATGAGGAGATCGGCGTCCGTAAATAACTACACCTTCAAGATCTCAGATCTACATCTTCAGGTGTTGAAGCGGCGTGACGAAAGGAGGAAGAAGATGATGAAGCGAAGGGAGGAGGAAGATGACGTTACCAAACTTTGAATATTTGAATTTTAATTATTATTTTGAATTTAAATTTATTTTTGTTATTAGGTCCAAGATATTTGAATTTGAATTATTAATTATGGTAGTTATTTCTTCTTGATTTTAGGTTTCCTTATTATTATGAATTGAATCCTATACTAATTCCTTAAATTAAGGAATCCTAATTGCACTAATATTGTAAATAAATATAGAAAGTGTATTAATTGTGTAAATATTTTATGAGTGCACTAATAATGTAATTACTTTCTAAATGTTGTATATTATTGTAAAGGACCCAATAAAATTTGAATCTTTTCGGCCTACTCGGCCTACAACCGTTTCTTAATAAGAATAAATTAGTATAGTACTACATCCGTTCCTAAACGATTATCGTTTAAGATTTTTGCACATGAATTAAAAAAGTATCTTTTATCAAGTAAAATTTATTTGAAATTCCATCACTACCTTTTTATGGGAAGTTGAAAACTATTAATACATGGGAGATAATTTCTTAGGACAATAAGAGAAGGTAGGGTTAGTATAAAAAAGTAAATAATTTATTCTCCTCGAAAGTTATAAACGATAAATATTTTAAAATAATTTTTTTTTCTAAAACAACAATCTTTTAAGAACGGAGGGAGTATAAGAACTTTTTGTAAAATTATGTGAAAAATATACTTTAAGTCATGTAAAATTCTCTCTTTTCCGCTTTATTTTTTCTTAATTATGTGAAAAGTATTACTTAAGGCATGTATTATGAGATGGAAAAAATAAATTACGAGGGAGTGCCCTAGAAAGAGATTATTGAAGTAATTGAAAAAGTTAGATAATCTAACTAAAAAAATGAGGAATTAAATTAATTTTGGTCTAACCAAGTCTAGTGTTTGAATGACTTGGTTGTGAATTAAAAAAGGACTTGGCTATGGTTGAGTCAAGGGTTTGGAATGGCTTGGTTAGGATTGAGTTATGACTTGTAGTTTGGAGCCACAATTAGTGCAAACTTGGAATTAAAGGTTGGCATGGACTTGGAGCCAAAGAATGAAGACTTAGAGCCACAGTGTTGGAGGACATGTGTCATGTGATTGTTATTAAGCATGTGGATAATGGAATAGCCAAAAAGGCAAGGGAAAAGGGGGAGGAATCGGTGGATAAGGAGGGGACAAAAGGGGATGAAAACTTATCATTTTTGGTAAGTTTTGATCCTAAGCAAGCTAAGCATTAAATGCCCAACATATTATCAAAGACAAAGTTATCATTTCTTTCATTATTCCTTCATTTCATTAAGTAAATTGAGAGAGAGTAAGAGAGAGAGAAAAGGCACGGATTGGAGAAAAGAAAGAGGAGAAAGAGAAAGATCAAAGTCTTGATCAAGCATAAGCTATGAAGAAGAAGAATGAGAAAAAAACTTCAAGAGCTAAGCCTAAAAATCCTAACTATTCATCATCTTCTTTAAAAACTTTCTAAATTAGCTTGTTGGTGGTTGTTGTGGTTTGATTGTGGATCATGGTGGATCCTATGTTATAAGGGAGGATATGACGGAGTATATTTGCTTATTATATGTTACATGTAAGACCCCAACTTATTATTAATGAAATTTAATTTTCTCTATTTATTATTTTAAAATAGTAAGGGTTGATTTGATTAATGTGGATAGTTAAGGGTAAAAATCATGTAAATACTTCAAAATAAGCAAGTGGTTATAAAATATTCATTGTTGTTGGAATATTCGTTTGGTCATGGAATATTAAATGCTTTGTCGGGGAATATTAAATGCGACGTATGACCCATGTGTGGGCCCCATGCTTGAGCGATTGGATGAAGAAAACGACAAATATAAGTGGTTTAAAAATAACTTGGCGTTAGTTATTCTGAATTAATCTTTGTTAAAATACTTCGTGGTTAAAACACACGATGCTTTGCGTATTGCACCAATTATTGATTCTTACGTGAAAGGCACTACTCGATAATGGTTACGATAATTCTTTATTCGATATTTTATTGAGTTAATAATTCTTTGCGTTGATATTTTATATTCTTTGTTGTTTGATAATTGTCATTACACGATATTTTTCATTATCGAAGCAATAATTCATATTATCTGAATAATATTATTAGATAACATTATTGGCAATGTCTAGAAAATTACATCTAAGGAGAGGTTTGGTCACCTAATTGCGGCATGCGATGAAGAAATTCTTATTGAAAGCCCCTCTTTCTGAGGGCGCACAGGTTATCAATATTGTGATTACATAATATTATTTGTGAATAATTAATTATTGATTCATATGATGAGAAAAATATTGATTTTATGTGGATATAGATGGAGAAAAATTTTAATGTGACAATTGTTGAAAATTGAAATTTTATCTTTTTACGATAAAATAATTCATTTAAATATATTATTATATTTTAATAATATAATAATGGTGATATTTTTACAACGAATGTGGGATATATGAGTATCTGAGGAGGAAGAGTATTTTTGTTGCAATAAATGTTTAAAACATGTTAAACATGTCGGTGGACCCCATTTATTATTTGAAATTTGATTATAGCACAATAAAAATCGCTTGGATTTATGGATTTAGGTCAATTTCTATTTGGAATTTGGAAAAACTTTCTTACGCAAAGTTGTAGAGAATTGAATTTCCTATAAAAACTCGCAAGATTCGAATTTTCTGATGAAAGGGCTATTTATTATGAATTATTGAAGTTCAAGTTCTCAAAATAATTGATTTTGGAAGTTTAAAATATTTAAAATTAGAAAAACGTTTTTTCATTATGGTGTGTGTACACATGTGGGTTGAATGAGCTGAATTCAGTTCTTGGAAGGTTGGCGTAGGAAATTTTATTATAAATAATAATATTATATTAAATTTTTACTTTTGGTGTTCTAGCGATTTTTCATAAATAGGGTGCTTGGGTTAGAATTAAAAATCACACCGAAAATGAAGTTTTCTCTCTATATTATCGAGTATATTCTTGTGAGTATTTTGTGTATACTTTGAGTATTGTTAGGCGGTCTGCAAGTTCCTTGACCTATATACCCAGTATTCCAATTTAGAAGTACTTAATCTTTCGAGGTAAGAGATGTTATTTTCTTCTCAAATGATATTATTTCTTGATATCATTATCTTTGAAATATTGGTTGAAACTTTTATCAAATTTGAAACTTTTCCATATCGGGTTACTATTCATGAGTTACTTATTCATGAGTTCTTATTCACGATTACTATTCAGCGAGTTCTTATTCACGAGTACTATTCAGCGAAGCGTGAAGATGGTTTTTGGGAAATTTCTATCTTTTGGTGTCGAGATTACTTATTCACGTATACGGCACTATTCACGTATCTGACCTTTATTCATGAAAAATAAAATTTCTTCTTTTTCCAAAATATCTATTCGGATACTAGCTTTGATTGTATCCATGTTTTGATCATTCTTGAATTTTACACCACTATGATTATTTTTGAGATATTTTTGAACATGGATAAAACAAAGTACGAATCCTTAATCCTTAATCCTTGTCATTTTGTTTCCTTTGGATTCGTTTCTTTAAAAATATTTTCATCATCCTCGGTCTTAAATGATGATATTATTGAATATCTTTGGCTGTGTAGTCAAAGATGAATGATTTCTGAAGAATATCTTTGGCGTAGTGTCAAAGATGAGCAGTGTTTAGATGAACATGACCAATGATGAATATCTTTGGCTGTAGTGCAAAGATGAATATTTGATTCGGATGTATATTGATTGATGTTCTGAGGATAAAAGATGAGCGATGAACTTTTAAATTCATACATAGAAGATAGTAGTTTGCATTTTCTACTTAACTCTTCTAATGAATTATTATTTCATTGCGAATATTGATTTAAAATTTGTTGTCTATTGTATTCTATTAGATTTTTCCTGTTGAAGACTAACGATAATTTGTTGTATATTATCTTAGTCATAATATTCTTTCTTGGGCTAGTTGAGTTCACCTTTTTCCTTTTTGTTCCATTTTTCTTCTCGGGAGGCGAGAATATAGGCGATGCTGAGTCGGGGTATGGAATGAAGGTTTTAGAAAGAATTGTTTAGTAGTCCTCACCATTTTGTAAAATAATGTATCAATAAATGTGATGAGGATTTATTTGAGTATAGATATTGTCTAGAAGATAATATTTGTATTCAAACTCACAGTTTCTTGTTGTAATAATAAAGTTGTAGTTGTTTACATGCATTGTATTGTGACTTCGAATAGGTGATGTATACCTATTTTGGGGGCGTCCACAGTTAGTATCGAGCTTAGGGATATGATCTCTGGCGGAGATCGGGGAATAGAACTAGGAGGAGAGAGCGAGTAAATCCTTCGCTAGTGTGTCCTACTAAGCTTATTTTTTTTAGTTGGTCGAGATATAAGGATATTATGTGATATATTGATTTCCTTAATTAACCCTTGTTTTATGACGATATTTGAGAATGTCGATTGAGAATATTAACAATGGAAATGAGGCCGTGGAGACGCTTTACTCACCAGCGAGGAGAACGTCGCAACAGTGGCAATGTTCCTCCCATGAACAACACCACTGAAAGCGATGATGAGCGAGGGGATGTTTAGAAGCTTTTTGCGTTCATGCAAAATCGAACGAGGAGACTTCGTGTTCAAAATATAGGAGAAATGATAGAAATTCACGGGTTGTCACGATGACGATTCGAAAGAGTTGGGACCACGAATTTAAGGGAAAGCCGAGATCCGATCATGGCGGAAACATGGGTCAAAACAAATTACCAAGATATTCGATGTCTTGGGATGCACGGAGGAACAGAAGGTTCCATTCGCCACCTTTATGTTCGTGGCGAAGCGGACTCTCTGGTGGGAGATCTGTGAAGCGTACCATCCGGTACTTTTCGGCATGTCTTGGGAGACGTTTGAAACTATTTAATGACAAATACTTTCACGAAAGTGTTACGTCGTATGAAGGAAGTGGAGTTTATTAGATTGGAGCGAAAACAACATGGCCATTTGTCTCGATGCGAGGCAAAGTTTGCGAGTTATCGAGTTTGCACCTCATTTGGTGGAAAATGAGGAGCGTATGATGCGGATGTTTCTTAGAGGTTTGAAACCCGGCGTACGTCGATATCTCATTTCTCATAAATTTTCTCTCTATTCGGATGTTGTAAATAGGGCTCAATTATTAGAGCGAGATAACGAGTACCTTCAACCGAGGGACCACAACTAGGATCGTACTACGAGAGATAGCGATCAGAATAATAATGATAACCAAATGGAAAGAAAAGCAGACGGACAAAAATGGTAACCACTCGGTGGTAATCATGGCCATGAAAATAGAAGAAGCGAGTCGGGAGGAGATTTTAAAAAGAGAGATTTAACAATGACCATGTGAAGACGGCGGTCTGCGTGAAGAAGCGGTTCTAAGGGAGGATAACGACCACCGGTCGTATATATTACAAATGCGGAAAAGAGGGACATATCGATCAAACCGCCCACAACAGATTCAAGGTATGCTATAATTGTGGAAAGGAAGGACATATCGCTCGAGATTATGCGATGGCGAAACCTAGTTCAATGAGGGACGGTGACTCAAAAGACATCGAGAAAAGTTAAAATCAGCGATTAGGGAAGAAGCGTTTGTTGTGGTGGTCATAATGCGAGAGAACCCAAACGAGGTGATCACGGGTAAAGCTATTTATAAATTCTTGCGAAGTTTATACCTTACTTGATCTGGGTGCTACCCATTCATTTATCTCTCTGCATGTGCTCAACGTTTAAACTTGACTCGGGAGAAATTAGACTTTGACTATCTGTGGAAACTCCGTTAGGAGAAACTTTCATCACATCCACTATTTATAAATCTTGTTTGATTCAAGTTGGCACCATCACCTTACACCATTGACCTTATCTCTTTAAAGATACTTGCTTTTGATGTGATTTTAGGGATTGATTGGTTAACTACTCATCATGCCAAAAAATGATTGTTTTACGTAAGGTTGTTAGTTTTCATATTCTAACCAACTGTTATGCGAATTCAACAACTAAACCATTAAAATCAATCAACGTCATATCTAATCATAAAGTTATTCGTTTATTGAAAAATGGATGTCAAGCTTTCTTAGCCCATGTTATGGATTTGAATAAAGACACGTCAAATTTGAATAATATTCTTGTTGTTATTGACTTTCTGGCGTATTTCTGAAGAACTTCCGGTCTACCCCGAGGCGTGAAGTTGAATTCTTTATTGATCTTGAACACGGTACAAGCCCATTTCTAAAACCCCATATCGAATGGCTCTATTGAACTTCAGAGTTAAAGGTCCAACTACGAGGAATTGTTGGACATCGGTTTCATTAATCTGAGTACATCTCCTTGGGGTGCTCTGTTTTATTTGTAAAGAAGAAAGGCGGGGAGTATGCGACTTTGTATTGACTATCGGGAATTGAACCATGTCACCATCAAGAATAGGTATCCTCTACCTCGTATTGATGACTTGTTTGACCATTCTGAGGGCACAATTCTTTTCAAAATCGATCTTAGTTACGGATATCATCAATTTGAAGATTAGAATCGAGGATATTCAAAGACGCTTTTAGAACTTCGGTGCAGGCATTATGAATTCTTAGTCATGTCTTTCGGATGACTAATGCTCCTATGACTTTCATGGATATGATGAACCGAGTATTCAGGAATATTTGGATCGGTTTGTTGTTGTCTTTATTGATGACATCCTTATATATTCCAAAAGTCGTGAAGATCATGAGCACCATTTGAAGTGGTACTCGAAAGGCTTCGTGAAAATAAACTATATGCCAAATTGAAGAAATGCTAGTTACGGCTTGAGAGAAGTAGCATTCCTTGGGCACGTGGTGTCGAAACATGGAGTATCTGTTGATCCGTGAAGATTGAAGCAATCTGAAGTTGGGAGAACCAAAGTCGGTGGTCAAAAATGCGTAGCTTTTGGGCTTAAATTTGGTTATTATCGGAGATTCGTGGAAGGTTTTCTCGAATCGCTACTCCATTAACTTCGGCTAACTTTCGGAAGGATACAAAATTCGTTTGGAGCGAAGAATGCGAGAAGAGTTTCCAAGAGCTTAAGAGGAGACTTATTTGGCTGTTCTAACAATACCATCTGGTTGGATGGATTTGTTATCTCTGATGATGTTTGAGCAAAAGGGTTAGGATGTGTTCTCATGCAACGTGGGAAAGTCATAGCTTTATGCCTCATGACAACTTAAAGAGTATGAGAGGAATTATCCTACTCATGATCTAGAGTTAGCGGCGATCGTTTTCAGCGCTTAAAGATATGGAGGCACTATCTATATGGGGAGAAAGTGGAGATATATTCGGACCATAAAAGCCTTAAATATTTCTTCACTCAAAAGAACTCAACATCTGGCGGTGACGTTGGCTCGAGCTATTGAAAGACTACGACCACACTATTCAATACCATCCTGGAAAAGCGAGCGTGGTAGTGGCGCGTTGAGTAGAAGATCATATCTTTGAGGAGCAGTGCGATGATGTCAAGTATCGCGTAGAGCCAACTTTAATAGAAAAAGTTAAGGTTGCTCGAGCCACCGGCCGGGAGTCGATCGTATGAAGAAGAAAGTACAAGAAGGAGCTATTAGGAGGCGAGAATTGATGAAGAAGGAATACTTGAGTCCACTCTAGACTTTGTGTTCTAACGACTCGATTTGAAGTACAAGATTATGATGGAGGCACACAATACATCATTTGCAATCCATCCTGGAAGTACTAAAATGTATCGTGATCTTGACATACATTTTGGTGGAACAATATGAAGAGAGAGATTGCAAAGTTTATCTCGATGTGTTTAACTTGTCAACGTGTAAAGGCGGAACATCTAGTACCTAAGGGTCCGTTGCAACCACTTGAGATTCCGAAATGGAAGTGGGAACACATTACCATGGATTTAAATTCTGGGTCTTCCTACGGTTTCTCGGGCATCAATGCTATTTGGGTTATTGTTGATAGATTAACCAAGTCTGCTCATTTCTTGCCGTCGGGAGACTTATTCACTTGAGCGTCTTGCTAGTATATGTACGTGAATGAGATTGTGAGGTTGCATGGCATGCCTATATCCATAGTTTGGATCGTGACCCAAGATTCACTTCAAGATTTTGGGTTAGCTTACAAAAAAGCTATGGGCGCGGTTTCTGATTGATTTGACATACCATCCTCAAAGCAGACGGACAATCGAAAAGGACTATTCAAACTCTTGAAGATTTATTAAGACTCTGTGTCCTGAACTTCAAGGCGGTTGGATAAGTATTTACCATTGGTGGAATTCTCCTACAACAACAGCGATTATCGAGCAAGCAAGTATAGGTGTAGCTCCATTTGAAGCATTATATGGGCGAAAGTGTAAGCTCTCCAAGTATGTTGGGACGAGGTGGGTGAAGCAACACCTTGTTGGGACCCGAGTTGAATACGTATGACTACGGAAAAGATCCAAATGATTCGACAAGCGTATACAAAGCGGCACAAGATCGACAAAAGAGTTATCACGGATCTTCATCGAAAGGGCGTGGAATTTAGTGTAGGGGATCATGTATTTATTGCGAGTTGCTCCATGGAAGGGAGTTACAAGATTTGGGAAGAGAGAAAGCTCGATCCACGATTTATTGGTCCATTTCAAATTCTTGACCGAGTAGGAAATGTAGCCTATAGACTCGCGTTACCTCCGAGTATGTCTCGTGTTCATAATGTGTTTCACATATCTGTATTTCTTAGTAAATATGTGAAAGACCCGAACCACGTTATAGAGTTAGAAACCCGGACGAGATAGCGAGAAGACTTAACGTGTGAGGAGGTACTGTCAAGATTTTGGATAGGAAGGAGCATGTCCTACTACGACAAAAAGGTCATACCACAAGTTAAAGTTTTGTGGAGGAATCATCTTTATAGAAAATGAAATGACACAGGAATTGGAAAGCGGAAATGAAAGCGAGGTATCCTCACCTTTTGAAACACCAGTGCGTCGTCGATTTAGAGGACGAAATTTCATAAGGAGGGAGGTTGTAAGACCCCAACTTATTATTAATGAAATTTAATTTTCTCTATTTATTATTTTAAAATAGTAAGGGTTGATTTGATTAATGTGGATAGTTAGGGGTAAAATCATGAAATACTTGAAAATAAGCAAGTGGTTATAAAATATTCATTGTTGTTTTTGGGAATATTCGTTTGGTCGTGGAATATTAAATGCTGTCGGGGAATATTAAATGCGACGGTAGCGACCATGTGTGGGCCCCATGTGAGCGATTGGATGAAGAAAAGCGACAAATATAAGTGGTTTAAAAATAACGGCGTAGTTATTCTGCAGATTAATCTTTATTAAAATACCGGTTGGTTAAAACACGATAGCACGGTATTGCACAATTATTGATTCTTACGTGAAGGCACTACTCGATAATGGTTACGATAATTCTTTATTCGATATTTTATTGAGTTAATAATTCTTTGCGTTGATATTTTATATTCTTTGTTGTTTGATAATTGTCATTACACGATATTTTTTTCATTATCGAAGCAATAATTCATATTATCTGAATAATATTATTAGATAACATTATTGGCAATGTCTAGAAAGTTACATCTAAGGAGAGGTTTGGTCACCTAATTGCGCGCGTAGATGAAGAAGAAATTCTTATTGGAAAGCCCCTCTTTCACAGGAGGCTGCTGGTTATCGATATTGTGATTACGTAATATTATTTGTGAATAATTAATTATTGATTCATATGATGAGAAAAATATTGATTTTATGTGGATATAGATGGAGAAAATTTTTAATGTGACAATTGTTGAAAATTGAAATTTTATCTTTTTTTCGATAAAATAATTCATTTAAATATATTATTATATTTTAATAATATAATAATGGTGATATTTTTACAACGAATGTGGGATATATGAGTATCTGAGGAGGAAGAGTATTTTTTGTTGCAATAAATGTTTAAAACATGTTAAACATGTGTCGGTGGACCCCATTTATTGGTGAAATTTGATTATAACTTTAAAATCGCTTGGTTTGTGGATTTCGGTCAATTTCTATTTGGAATTTGGAAAAACTTTCTTCTGCAAAGTTGTAGAAATTGAATTTCCTATAAAAACTCATGAGATTCAAATTTTCTGATGAAAGGGCTATTTATTATGAATTATTGAAGTTCAAAGCTCAAAATAATTGATTTTTGGAAGTTTAAAATATTTAAAATTAGAAAAACGTTTTTTTACATTATGGTGTGTTACATGTGTGGGTTGAATGAGCTGAATTCAGTTCTTGGAAGGTTAGCGTAGGAAATTTTATTATAAATAATAATATTATATTAAATTTTACTAACTTTGGTGTTACAAGCATTTTCTATAAATAGGGTCTTGGGTTAGAATTAAAAATCACACGAAAATCTGAAGTTTTCTCTCTATATATTATCGAGCGTATTCTTGTGAGTATTTTGAGTATACTTTGAGTATTGTTAGGCGGTGCAAGTTCCTTCAACCTATATACAGGTATTCCAAATTTAGAAGTACTTAATCTTTCGAGGTAAGGGATGTTATTTTCTTCTCGAATGATATTATTTCTTGATATCATTATCTTTGAAATATTGGTTGAAACTTTTATCAAATTTGGAACTTTTCCATGTCGGGGTTACTATTCATGAGTTACTATTCATGAGTTACTATTCACGAGTTACTATTCATGAGTTCTTATTCACGAGTTACTATTCACGAGTACTATTAAATGAAGCGTGAAGATGTTTTTGGAAATTTCTATCTTTTGGTGTCGAGTTACTATTCACGTATCGACACTATTCACGTATCTGACAATTCACCAAAAATAAAATTTCTTCTTTTTGTCCAAAATATCTATTACGGATACTAGCTTTGATTGTATCCATGTTTTGATCATTCTTGAATTTTACACCACTATGATTATTTTTGAGGTATTTTTGAACATGGATAAAACAAAATCGAATCCTTAATCCTTAATCCTTGTCATTTTGTTTCACTGGATTCGTTTCTTTAAAATATTTTTCATCATCCTCGATCTTAAATGATGATATTATTGAATATCTTTGGCTTTTGTAGTGCAAAGATGAATGATTTCTGAAGAATATCTTTGGTAGTAGTGCAAAGATGAGCAGTGTTTAGATGAACATGACCATAATGATGAATATCTTTGGCACATAGTGCAAAGATGAATATTTGATTCGGATGTATATTGATTGATGTTACGAGGGATAAAAGATGAGCGATGAACTTTTAAATTCATACATAGAAGATAGTAGTTTGCATTCTCTACTTAACTCTTCTAATGAATTATTATTTCATTGCGAATATTGATTTAAAATTTGTTGTCTATTGTATTCTATTAGATTTTTCCTGTTGAAGACTAACGATAATTTGTTGTATATTATCTTAGTCATAATATTCTTTCTTGGGCTAGTTGAGCTCACCCTTTTCCTTTTTGTTCCATTTTTCTTCTCGGGAGGCGAGAATATAGCGAAATCTGCAGTCGGGGTATGGAATGAAGGTTTTAGAAAGAATTGTTTAGTAGTCCTCACCATTTTGTAAAATAATGTATCAATAAATGTGATGAGGATTTATTTGAGTATAGATATTGTCTAGAAGATAATATTTGTATTCAAACTCACGTTTCTTGTTGTAATAATAAAGTTGTAGTTGTTTACATACCATGTATTGACAACTCGGAATGGGTGATGTATACCTATTTTGGGGCGTCACGATTAGTATCGAGCTTAGGGATATGATCTCTGGCGGAGATCGGGGAATAGAACTAGGAGGAGGCAGTAAATCCTTCGCTAGTGTGTCCTACCTAAGCTTATTTTTTAGTTGGTCGATATATAAGGATATTATGTGATATATTGATTTCCTTAATTAACCATTGTTTTATGGCGATGTTTGAGAATGTCGTGAGAATATTAACAATGGAAATGAGGCCATGGAGAGCGCTTTGTACTCACAGCAACGAGGAGAACGTGCAACAGTTGGCAATGTTCCTCCCATGAACAACACCAATGGCGAGATGATGAGCGAGGGGATGTTTAGAAGCTTTTTGCGATTCATGCAAAATCGATGAGGAGACTTCGTGTTCAAAATATAGGAGGAAATGATAGCAATTCACGGGTTGTCCACGACCAAGCGATTCAAAGAGTTGGGACCACGAAATTTAAGGAAAGCGGATCCGATCATGGCGGAAACATGGGTCAAGCAAATTACCAAGATATTCGATGTCTTGGGATGCGCGGAGAACGAAGGTTCCATTCGCCACCTTTATGTTCCGTGGCGAAAGCGAACTCTTGGTGGGAGTGCGTGAAGCGTACCATCCAGTACGCGCTCGGCATGTCTTGGGAGACGTTTGAAACTATTTAATGACAAATACTTTCACGAAAGTGTTAAATCGTATATGAAGGAAGTGGAGTTTATTAGATAGAACGAAAACAACATGGCGGTGTCTCGATGCGAGGCAAAGTTTGCGAGTTATCGAGTTTGCACCTCATTTGGTGGAGAATGAGGAGCGTATGGCGGGATGTTTCTTAGAGGTTTGAAACCCGGCGTACGTCGATATCTCATTTCTCATAAATTTTCTCTCTATTCGGATGTTGTAAATGAGGCTCAATTATTAGGCGAGATAACGAGTACTGCAGTCATTGAGGACCATGACGAGGATCGTACGAGATAGCGATCAGCGAATAATGATAACCAAATGAGAAAAGCAGAGACGGACAAAAATGGTAACCACTCTGGTGGTAATCATGGCCGTGAAAATAGAAGAAGCGAAGTCGGGAGGAGATTTTAAAAAGAGAGATTTAACAATGACCATGTGAAGGCGGCGGTCTTGGTGACAAGCCCGGTTCTAAGGGAGGAGAACGACCACCGGTCATATATTTCTAAATCACGGAAAAGAGGACATATCGGTCAAACCGCCCTACAACAGTTCAAGGTATGCTATAATTGTGGAAAGGAAGGACATATCGCTCGAGATTATGCGATGTGAAACCTAGTTCAATGAGGGCGGTGACTCGAAAATCATCCCGAAAAATCGAAGTCAGCGATTAGGGAAGAAGCGTTTGTTGTGGTCGGGTCATAATCGAGGAACCCAAACGAGGTGATCACGGGTAAGCTATTTATAAATTCTTGCGAAGTTTATACCTTACTTGATCTGGGGTGCTACCCATTCATTTATCTCTCTGCATGTGCTCAGCGTTTAAACTTGACTCAGGAGAAATTAGACTTTGACCTATCTGTGGAAAACTCAGTTAGGAGAAACTTTCATCACATCCACTTGTTTATAAATCTTGTTTGATTCAAGTTGGCACCATCACCTTACCTGTTGACCTTATCTCTTTAAAGATACTTGCTTTTGATGTGATTTTAGGGATTGATTGGTTAACTACTCATCATACCAAAATTGATTGTTTTAAATAAGGTTGTTAGTTTTCATATTCCTAACCAACTTTGTTATGCAATTCAACAGCAACTAAACCATTAAAATCAATCAACGTCATATCTAATCATAAAAGCTATTCGTTTATTGAAAAGCGGATGTCAAGCTTTCTTAGCCCATGTTATGGATTTGAATAAAGACACGTCAAATTTGAATAATATTCTTGTTGTTATTGACTTTCTGACGTATTTCAAGAAGAACTTCCGATCTACCCCGAGCGTGAAGTTGAATTCTTTATTGATCTTGAACTGAGTATACAAAGCCCATTTCTAAAACCCCATATCGAATGGCTCTATTGAACTTGAGGAGTTAAAGGTCCAACTACGAGAATTGTTGGACATCGGTTTCATTCGTCTAGTACATCTCCTTGGGGTGCTCTGTTTTATTTGTAAAGAAGAAAGGCGGGGTATGCGACTTTGTTTGTATTGACTATCGGGAATTGAACCATGTCACCATCAAGAATAGGTATCCTCTACCTCGTATTGATGACTTGTTTGACCGATTCTGAGGGCACAATTCTTTTCAAAAATCGATCTTAGATTACGGATATCATCGGTGAAGATTAGGCGAGGATATTCAAAAGGCGCTTTTAGAACTTCGATGCGGGCATTATGAATTCTTAGTCATGTCTTTCGGATGACTAATGCTCTACTGACTTTCATGGATATGAT
This sequence comes from Panax quinquefolius, assembly GCA_020205615.1. Classification (NCBI taxonomy): domain Eukaryota; kingdom Viridiplantae; phylum Streptophyta; class Magnoliopsida; order Apiales; family Araliaceae; genus Panax; species Panax quinquefolius. The sequence continues at coordinate 91,462,265 of CM035168.1, forward strand.
GAACCAGTATTCAAGGAATATTTGGATCGGTTTGTTGTTGTCTTTATTGATGACATCCTTATATATTCCAAAAGTCGTGAAGATCATGAGCACCATTTGAAATTTGGTACTCGAAAGGCTTCGTGAAAACAAACTATATATGCCAAATTGAAGAAATCGAGTTACGGCTTGAGAAGTAGCATTCCTTGGGCACGCGTGTGTCGAAACATGGAGTATCTGTTGATCCGTGAAAGATTGAAGCAATACTGAGTTAGGAGCAACCAAGTCGGTGGTGAAGTCGTAGCTTTTGGGCTTAGTTGGTTATTATCGGAGATTAAATGGAAGGGTTTTCTCGAATCGCTACTCCATTAACTCAACTAACTTTCGGAAGGATACAAAATTTGTTTGGAGCGAAGAATGCGAGAAGAGTTTCCAAGAGCTTAAGAGGAGACTTATTTATTTTGTTCTAACAATACCATCTGGTTCGGATGGATTTGTTATCTCTGACGATGCTTGAGCAAAAGGGTTAGGATGTGTTCTCATGCAGCGTGGGAAAGTCATAGCCTATGCCTCGCGACAACTTAAAAGAGTATGAGAGGAATTATCCTACTCATGATCTAGAGTTAGCGGCCCGATCGTTTTCGCTAAAAGATATGGAGGCACTATCTATATGGGGAGAAAGTGGAGATATATTCGGACCATAAAAGCCTTAAATATTTCTTCACTCAAAAAGAACTCAACATGCGGCGGACGTTTGGCTCGAGCTATTGAAAGACTACGACCACACTATTCATACCATCACGAAAAAGCGAACGTGGTAGTGTGGCGCGTTGAGTAGAAGATCATATCACGAGGAGCAGGTGCGATGATGTCAAGTATCGCGTAGAGCCAACTTTAATAAAAAAAGTTAAGGTTGCTCGAGCCATGATCCGGAGTGATCGTATGAAGAAGAAAGTACAAGAAGGAGCTATTAGGGCGAGAATTGATGAAGAAGGAATACTTGAGTCCACTCTAGACTTTGTGTTCTAACGACTACGATTTGAAGTACAAGATTATGATGGAGGCACACAATACACCATTTGCAATCCATCTGGAAGTACTAAAATGTATCGTGATCTTGACATACATTTTGGTGGAACAATATGAAGAAGAGAGATTGCAAAGTTTATCTCGATGTGTTTAACTTGTCAACGTGTAAAAGGCGGAACATCTAGTACCTAAGGGTCCATTGCAACCACTTGAGATTCCGAAATGGAAGTGGGAACACATTACCATGGATTTCATTCTGGGTCTTCCTACGGTTTCTCGGGCATCAATCTATTTGGGTTATTGTTGATAGATTAACCAAGTTTGCTCATTTCTTGCCGATCGGAGACTTATTCACTTGAGCGTCTTGCTAGTTTGTATGCGTGAATGAGATTGTGAGGTTGCATGGCATGCTGTATCCATAGTTTGGGATCGTGACCCAAGATTCACTTCAAGATTTTGGGTTAGCTTACAAAAAGCTATGGGCGCAGTTCTGATTGATTGACATACCATCCTCAAACGGACGGACAATCGAAAGGACTATTCAAACTCTTGAAGATTTATTAAGACTCTGTGTCCTGAACTTCAAGGCGGTTGGGATAAGTATTTACCATTGGTGGAATTCTCCTACAACAACGATTATCGAGCAAGTATAGGTGTAGCTCCATTTGAAGCATTATATGGGCGAAAGTGTCGCTCTCCGATATGTTGGGACGAGGTGGGTGAAGCAACATTGTTGGGACCCGAGTTGAAATGCGTATGACTACGAAAAGATCCAAATGATTCGACAACGTATACAAAGCGGCACAAGATCGACAAAAAGAGTTATGCGGATCTTCATCGAAAGGGCGTGGAATTTAGTGTAGGGGATCATGTATTATTGCGAGTTGCTCCATGGAAGGGAGTTACAAGATTTGGGAAGAGAGGAAAGCTCGATCCACGATTTATTGGTCCATTTCAAATTCTTGACCGAGTAGGAAATGTAGCTATAGACTCGCGTTACCTCAAGTATGTCTCGTGTTCATAATGTGTTTCACATATCTCATACTTAAGTAAATATGTGAAAGACCCGAACCACGTTATAGAGTTAGAACCCAGACGAGATAGTAGAAGACTTAACGTATGAGGAGGTACTGTCAAGATTTTGGATAGGAAGGAGCATGTCCTACTGTGAAAGGTCATACCACAAGTTAAAGTTTTGTGGAGGAATCATGCTATATAAGAAATGACACAGGGAATTGGAAAGCGGAAATGAAAGCGAGGTATCCTCACCTTTTGAAACACACCGAATGCGTCGTCGATTTCGAGGACGAAATTTCATAAGGAGGGAGGTTGTAAGACCCCAACTTATTATTAATGAAATTTAATTTTCTCTATTTATTATTTTGAAATAGTAAGGTTGATTTGATTAATGTGGATAGTTAGGGGTAAAATATGCAAATACTTGAAAATAAGCAAGTGGTTATAAAATATTCATTGTTTTCGGGGAATATTCGTTTGGTCGTGGAATATTAAATGCTTTGTCGGGGAATATTAATACGATGCGACAGTGTGACCATGTGTGGGCCCATAACGGAAAGCGATTGGATGAAGAAAGCGACAAATATAAGTGGTTTAAAAATAACGGCGTAGTTATTACTGCAAGATTATCTTGTTAAAATTCTCGGTGGTTAAAACACGATTGTAGCACCGGTATTGCACCAATTATTGATTCTTACGTGAAGGCACTACTCAATAATGGTTCTGATAATTCTTTATTCAATTATTTTATTGAGTTAATAATTCTTTGCGTTGATATTTTATATTCATTGTTTTTGATAATTGTCATTACACGATATTTTTCATTATCGAAGCAATAATTCATATTATCTGAATAATATTATTAGATAACATTATTGGCAATGTCTAGAAAGTTACATCTACAGGAGAGTTTTTGGTCACCTAATTGCGGCGCCAGATGAGAGAAATTCTTATTGGAAAGCCCCTCTTTCACAGGAGCTGCACAGGTTTGTCGATATTGTGATTACGTAATATTATTTGTGAATAATTAATTATTGATTCATATGATGAAGAAAATATTGATTTTATGTGGATATAGATGGAGAAAATTTTTAATGTGACAATTGTTGAAAATTGAAATTTTATCTTTTACGATAAAATAATTCATTTAAATATATTATTATATTTTAATAATATAATAATGGTGATATTTTACAACGAATGTGGGATATATGAGTATCTGAGGAGGAAGAGTATTTTTGTTGCAATAAATGTTTAAAACATGTTAAACATGTCGGTGGACCCCATTTATTGGTTTGAAATTTGATTATAGCACAATAAAATCACCCGTTTATGGATTTCGGTCAATTTCTATTTGGAATTTGGAAAAACTTTCTTCTGCAAAGTTGTAGAGAATTGAATTTCCTATAAAACACGCGAGATTCAATTTTTTCTGATGAAAGGGCTATTTATTATGAATTATTGAAGTTCAAGCTCAAAATAATTGATTTTGGAAGTTTAAAATATTTAAAATTAGAAAAACGTTTTTTTATTATGGTGTGTTGTGGCATGTGTGTTGAATGAGCTGAATTCAGTTCTTGGAAGGTTGGCGTAGGAAATTTTATTATAAATAATAATATTATATTAAATTTTACCAAACTTTTGGTGTTCTAGCATTTTCCTATAAATAGGGTCTTGGGTTAGAATTGAAAATCACACCGAAACTGAAGTTTTCTCTCTCTATATTATCGGCGTATTCTTGTGAGTATTTTGAGTATACTTTGAGTATTGTTAGGCGGTGCAAGTTCCTTGAAAGACTATATACCCTTATTCCAAGAAATATTAATCTTTTCGAGGTAAGGGATGTTATTTTCTTCTCGAATGATATTATTTCTTCAATATCATTATCTTTGAAATATTGGTTGAAACTTTTATCAAATTTGGAACTTTTCCATGTCGGGGTTACTATTCATGAGTTACTATTCATGAGTTCTTATTCACGAGTTACTATTCATGAGTTCTTATTCACGAGTTACTATTCACGAGTACTATTCATAAAAGCGTGAAGATGTTTTTTGGGAAATTTCTATCTTTTGGTGTCGAGAGTTACTATTCACGTATACTATTCACGTATCTGATTCTATTCATAGAAAATAAAATTTCTTCTTTTTGTCCAAAATATCTATTACGGATACTAGCTTTGATTGTATCCATGTTTTGATCATTCTTGAATTTTACACCACTATGATTATTTTTGAGGTATTTTTTGAACATGGATAAAACAATGTACGAATCCTTAATCCTTAATCCTTGTCATTTTGTTTCACCGGATTCGTTTCTTTAAAAATATTTTTCATCATCCTCGGTCTTAAATGATGATATTATTGAATATCTTTGGCACATGAGTGCAAAGATGAATGATTTCTGAAGAATATCTTTGGTAGTAGTGCAAAGATGAGCAGTGTTTAGATGAACATGACCAATGATGAATATCTTTGGCTGTAGTGCAAAGATGAATATTTGATTCGGATGTATATTGATTGATGTTACTGAGGATAAAAGATGAGCGATGAACTTTTAAATTCATACATAGAAGATAGTAGTTTGCATTTTCTACTTAACTCTTCTAATGAATTATTATTTCCATTGCGAATATTGATTTAAAATTTGTTGTCTATTGTATTCTATTAGATTTTTCCTGTTGAAGACTAACGATAATTTGTTGTATATTATCTTAGTCATAATATTCTTTCTTGGGCTAGTTGAGCTCACCCTTTTCCTTTTTGTTCCATTTTTCTTCTCGGGAGGCGAGAATATAAGCGAGTATGCAGTGGGTATGGAATGAAGGTTTTAGAAAGAATTGTTTAGTAGTCCTCACCATTTTGTGTAAAATAATATATCAATAAATGTGATGAGGATTTATTTGAGTATAGATATTGTCTAGAAGATAATATTTGTATTCAAACTCACAGTTTCTTGTTGTAATAATAAAGTTGTAGTTGTTTACGTATGCCATGTATTGACAACTTCGAATAGGTGATGTATACCTATTTTGGGGGCGTCACATTAGGAAAACAAATACTGAAATTTGAACAAGCATAACTCCCATCCTATTTTGAATTTGGGAGTGTGGTCAATTTTTAGAGTTAGATCTATGAGTCCCCTAACACATCCAATTGGATTTTTCAGAATATTCCTTGTAGATTTTTTTGTGGACAGTTTCTACCAAATCAGACCAAAATTGAAAATTCGAAAAAGCTTATTGCCCTAAAATTTTCGTGGACTGTTTTGTCCATTTAAACATTGAAATAAATTCATTACTTTTGGGACATGAAACTATATGGTATAATGAAATTCTGGTCCAAAGATGAACAAATTCCGTCATTGGAGGAAAGAGATATGACCAATTTAATATAGGATTTTTTTGATGAAAACTATCATAACTTGAGTTCTATAACTCTAGTAACTATCATACGCGTGGTTGCATAGTAGCACATGGTATTGTACATTATCTTTTATTATTGATGCTTACGTGAGAAGTCACTCAATTTTATTCAATTATCGCCATAATAATTGCTGTATAATATCTCATATTATTGATTCAATTATTATCACAGTATCATCTGCACAATATTTTATATTATTAAATCGATAATTGAGACGACAAAGTTATTCATATTATTATTTGTATTATTGACGATGTCTAGAAAGTTTTGTCAAAAAAGGGGGTTGGTCACCTAATTGCACGCCAATAAGGAGAAGTCCTTATCGGAAAGCCCTCTCTTTCCTGGAAATGATCTGGTTGTTAATATTGTGAGTTATAATATTAATGATGAATAAATGTTATTAAAAATGTGTTTAGTGAAGCCAAGTGAATTGAGATAAATAGAGGGGGTTTTTATGAAGTATTTGTTGTAAATTTGGTTTATTACATGGACCCCCATTTACTCATTTTTCAAAATTGTCCGTAGAAAGTTATCTCAGTTTTGTTTCATTATTTTATATATATATATATATATATATATATATATATATATATAAGACCCCAACTTATTATAAATAAAATTAAATTTTCTCTATTTATTATCTTGAAATAATAAGGAGTTAATTTGATATAATGCTTTGGTTATGGGTGAAATGTGCAAATTTTACAAAATAAACAAGTGGTTATAAAATATTCATTTTGTTGGGGAATATTCGTTTGGTCGTGGAATATTCTTCTTTTTCGGAGAATATTAAATGCGACAGTATGGTGACCATTGTGGGCCCCATAACGGATAACTGTCGGGTGAAGAAAACGACAAGTTTGAGTTTTTATAAATAATAGCGTAATTATTACCATTAACACCGCTGATTACGGTGGATAAAATACGATGTCTGGCGTGGTTTAAGAAAGACATTACCTGCGGTATTGCGCATTTTTTTAAATTATTGATTCTTATGTAAGAAGGCACTACTCAATAATTGTTACGATGAATCTCTGCTCAATATTTTATTTTATTGATTCAATAATTACTGAGTTGATATTTTATATTATTGTTGTTTCATAATTGTCAACTGTCTGATGATTTCCCATTATCGGATCAATAATTTATATTATTTGAATAATATTATTAGATAGCATTATTGGCAATGTCTAAGGAAGTTACATCTAGGAAAGGGGTTTAGTCGACTAATTAATGGCGGCCATGAAGGAGAAATTCTTGTCGGAAAGCCCCCTCTTTCCTGGGAAAGACCTGGTTGTCATAATTGTGATTCTATAATATTATTTGTGAATAATTAATTATTAATTTATATGATAAAGAAATATTTATTTTATGTGAATATAAATGATGGATATATTTATTTTATGTGGATATAAATGAAGGAATTAATGTTGAGGTGTTTTATCAGTATTTTGTCGGAATGGAGGTATTAAAAATCGCCCGTATGTGGATTTCAGGTATTTTTTGTTTGGAATTTGGAATAACTTAAAGCTATAAAATTGTAGAGAATTTAATTTCCTATGGAATGGACATAAAATTCGTATTTTTCTGATAAAAGTGCTATTTATTATGAATTGTTGAAGTTTCAATAATTAAATGTTTTTATTAAAATTATGGATGGGATCCACTTTTGTTAAAAATATGTGGGCTGCAAAAAATTTCAGAGATGGCTGGCTTGATTATTCAAATAAATGAAGAGGCGTGGAAGAAAGAAAAAAAATAATATTATTTTATTAATTTAGTCTCCTTTGGCATTCTAATATTTTCCTATAAATAGGTGCTTAAGTTAAAATTAAAAATCACACCAGAAACATAAGTTTTCTCTCTCTATACTATCGAGCGTATTTTTGTGAGTATTTAGATACTTTGAGAGTTACTATTCAGTATAATTTTCTTTCGGCTTTACATCCGATATTCTGATCAGAAATACTATTCTTTTGAAGTAAGAGATGTTATTTTATTCGTAAATGATATTATTTTCTTCAATATCATTAGGCTGAAATATTAATATGATTTTTATTGTGAAATTTCTACCTTTTTGTGGCAGGGTTACTATTCACGTATACGGCATTATTCACGTATACGGCACTATTCACAAATATGGCACTATTCACCGAAAAATAAAATTTTTTCGTCTTTGTCCCAGATGTTCATTATAGTTACTATCTTTGATTGTATCCATGTTTTGATCTTATTTCTTGAATTTTTCTCCACAATGGTTTATTATGGAGTGTTTTTGAACTTGGATTATCTAAAGTACAAATCCCTAATCTTTATCCTTTTCTCTCACTGGATTCGTTCTCTAAAATGTTTTTCATCATCCTCAGTCTTTAATGGTGATACTTGATGAATATATTTGGCCTATAATGCAAAGATGAATGATTACCTGATGAATATCTTTGGCCCGTAGTGCAAAGATGAACAAGTGTTGAGATGAATATGACCAACTGGTGATACAAATGAATATTTTTGGCCCGTAGTGCAAAGATAAATATTTGATGCAAGATGTATATTGATTGATGTTACAGGGATAAAATATTGATGATGGACTTTTAAATTCATAGATGATAGTAGATTTCATTCTTACTTAGCTCTTCTAATGAATTGTTATTTCCGCTGCAGTTGTTGATCTAAAACTTGTAGTCTATTATATTCTATCAGATTTTTTCCTGTTGAAGACTAAGGATAATTTATTGTATATTATCTTATTCATAATTTTTTTTACTAGGCTAGTTGAGCTCACCCTTTTCCTTTTTGTTCCATTTTTTTCTCAGGAAGAGAGGATATAACAGGAACCAGTCGTGATATAGAGAGATGGTCCTAGACAGTTGTTTTAGCAGTCTTCACTATTTTTATAAAATAGTGCATCAATAATTGTAATGAGAACTTTATTTGGGTGTGGATATTGTCTAGAAGATAATATTTGTATTTAAACTCACACTATGTGTTGTCGTATTTTGCACGACAATTATAATAATAAAGTTGTAGTTGTTTTCTGTACCATGTATTTGACGACTTAGAATGGGTGATGTATACCTATTTTGGGGGCGTCACACACATACACACACACACACACACACATATATATATATATATATATATATATATATATATGTAAAATCTCAAATTTTACGAATAAAGATTTAATTTTCTCAAAATTTACAGGATATATTGAACGCTGGATAAATTGATTAATAGTCCTCACTATTCTATAAAATAGTGTGTTACAATAAATGTAATGAGGACTCTATTTGAGAGTGGATATTGTCTAGAAGGCAACATTCCTGTTTAAACTCTCAGCTATGTTTTGTCGTATATTACATGACGGTTGTATAATTAAGTTTGTATTTGTATTATGTACCATGTATTTGGCGACAAAAGATGGGTGATGTATACCTATTTTGGGGGCGTCACAGTTGGTATCAAAGCTTAGGGATATAATCCCTAGTTGAGATGTGAGACAAGAACTAGGAGGGGAGAGACGGGGAATTCCTTCGCTAGTATGACCTACCTAAGTTTATTTGGTATTTAATTGGTCGGTTAGAGTATAGGGATAATATGTGATATGATAATTAACCCTTGTTTTGTGGCAGTATTTGAAAATGGCATCCGAAAATATTGAGATAAGCAATGAAGCACATGAGACCATTGAGTCACCACAGATTAATACCCAGGATAATGTGCAACAGGAAGACAATATTCCTCAGGTAAACAACAACGATCAAATGATGAATGATGGGATGTTCAGAGATTTTATGCAATTCATGCAACATCAGGCGAAGGCGGCTCCTGTCCAAAATGCAGGTGAAAACACTAATAACTCTCGGACAGTCACTGCTAAGCAGTTCAAGGAGCTGGGACCACCGAAGTTTTTTGGAGAGCCAAAACCACTTAAAGTGGAGACGTGAATAAAGCAGATCTGCAAGATATTTGATGTCTTAGGATGCTCTGAGGAGCAAAAGGTTCCCTTTGCAACCTTCATGTTGCGAGCAGAGGCAAATTACTGGTGGAAATCTGTAAAGCGTACTCAACCTGCCGCATTGAAGATGACTTGGGAGAAGTTCCAAAAATTGTTCAACGACAAGTACTTTCCCGAAAGTATTCGTTCCATGAAAGAGGTAGAGTTCATCAAACTAGAGCAAAACAACATGACCGTGTCGCAGTACGAAGCCAAGTTTGTCGAGTTTTCCAGGTTTGCGTCCCATTTGGTTGATAATGAGGAGAGAATGACGCGAATATTTCTAAGAGGTTTGAAACCCGAGATACATCAATATCTTATCTCTCATAATATGTGTTTGTATTCAGATGTTGTTAATAGGGCTCAGTTGTTGGAGCGCGATAATGAGTCAATCCAACCAAAAGAGAGCAACCGGCAAAATGATAATACCAGTGATAGCAGTCATCGAAGCGGTGACAATAAGCGTGGAAGGAATCAACATGCTAGAAATGGTAATCACTTCGGTGGTAATCATGGCCAAAATAATAAGAATAGACATTTCAAGAAAAGGAGATTCAACAATGATGGAAAGACGTCAGCATCAGCACCTGTTGTTAAGGAAGGAGAACGACTGCCGGTCGTATGTTACAAATATGGAGGGGAAGGACACATCAGTCCAAACTGTATGCAGCAGTACAAAGCGTGTTTCAATTATGGAAGAGAAGGTCACCTAGCCCGATTTTGTCATGCACCGAAATCAAGTCCAGCTGGGACGGTGGCACCAAAGGCGGATACAGACAAAACAAAGTCGGTGCTTTCAAGAAGAACATTTTTCGTGAATTCTCAAAAAGTGAGTAACCCAAACGAAGTTAGCACGGGTTAGTTAATTATAAATTTTTACGAAGTCTATACCTTATTAGATACCGATTCTACCCATTCTTTTATCTCTCTTGCTTGCGTTCAACATTTAAATTTGACTCCTGAGAAATTAGACTTTGACTTATCTGTTGAAACTCCGTTAGGAGAAACCTTCGTTACCTCCACTATTTATAAATCTTGCTGATTCAAATCGACACTTTCACGTTACCTGTAAATCTTATCTCTTTGAAAATACTTGCCTTTGATGTAATTTTAGGAATCGATTGGTTAACTACTCATCATGCTTTTCGTAAGGTTGTTAGCTTTCATATTCCTAACCAACCTGCTATGCGAATTCAAGCAACCAAACCACTAAAGTTAATCATTGTTATATCAAGCCATAAGTAAAGAGCCCCGATCCTTTCGTTATTGACTTCCTTGTGTGTAATGCACCGAAGCTAGACTTTCTGTAGGCGACATCGTGAATGACGATGACAAGTTGATAGGTATCGATGTGACGTACTATCCAAGTCTTGGATGAGAGTCACAGTTTTGAATGATATTTCTATTGTTAATGTAAGACCCTGAATTTTATGAAATGAAAGTATTCAATTTTATTACAATTATTATTTTATTTCGTAAATGGTTAAATTGATAAAAGGTTAAAGTTAAGGGTGATATGTGAAATTTTTTTGCAAAGTAAGCAAGTTGTTATAAAATATTCGTTTGGTTGGGGAATATTCTTTTTTCGGGAATATTCGATGACTGAGACAATCATTGGTGGACCCCACAACTAAGTATTGTCGTAGTTAAGAAAACAATGTAATTATCTTTTATTAAAAATAATGGCGAGTGTTACCATTAAACCGCTTGAACTACCCTAGTAGTAAAAGTACAAAGAATACACGTAGTTACATAGTAGCACACAGTATTGGTTATTGATGCTTACGTGAGAAGTCACTCAGTTGTACTCAATTATTACTACAGTGATTGCTGCTTCATATCTCTCATATTATTGATTCGATTATTGTCACAGTATCATCTACATAATATGTTATATTATTAAATCAATAATTGGGACGACAAAGTTATTTATATTATTAAATTATAATATTTACAATGTCTAGAAGTTCTGTCAAGAAGAGGTTTGGTCATCTAATCAATTGCACTAATAAGGAGAAATCCTTATCTGAAGCCCCCTTTTTACGGGAACGACATTCAGTTGTTAAATATTGTGAGTTATAATATTAATTATGAATAAGTTCGTATTGATTAAAGATGAATTTGATAGTTCCATTGTGTTAGGATTATTAGTGTTAGTGGAAAACGACATCTATTCCGATGATAATTGATATCTGGGGGTTATATTGATAAATTGGGTAATTAATCGGATAAATGAGCAATTAATTGCTACTAATTCACATGATTATATAACTATTTGTTCACATGTGTGTACTATTTAATCACATTCTTGTACTATTAGGGGAGTTGGTGCAAGATTGATAATACTTGCATGACTATGTTAAAAATGAAGGTATAGATGGAGGTACTATACTGTAATTCGTATTTTCACATGATTATAACTATTGATTCACATGATTGAACTATTGATTCATATTATTTACTATTAGGGGAGGTGGTGCAAGTTTGATAATACTTGCAGGACTAAATTAAAAATGAAAAAAAGTTAGAGGTATTGTACTGTAATATTTTGAGCCCCAAAACGTGCAATTATCGAAACTATATTTTCCTATAAATAGAAGCTCATTCTTCCTTCATTTCTCACCAATTCACTAAAGTTATAGAGTAATTATTATAGAGAGAAATTATAGAGAGAGAAGAAGAAGTCTCGCTACCTCTACTCCAAAGATCCAGCTTTCTTTCTAAGGTAAGGGGTATTATTTCTTTCGTATTCATGAAGAGAGCTATTGTTATTCCATTCCTTATTATTATGTTGAATAACTGCCTATCTGCAAGTACCGCATACATGGTAAAATTCTTCCATTATTTCATTCTTTATTGTTCATTGAATAACCGCGTCTGCATGCGGCTTATCGCATACCTCGTGAATTCTGGTTGTTATTCCATTCCTTATTATTCGCTGAATATCTTATGCATGCGGTTTACGCATGACCGGTTCCATTCTTTATTATTACTCGTTGAATATCCTCGTCCTGCATGCGGTTTACGCGTGACCTAGTTTCATTCTTTATTATTCGTTGTAATATCCTCGCATCATGCGGTTTACGCATAACCCGGTTCCATTCTTTATTATTCATTTGAAATATCCTCGCATGCGCGGCTTTACGCATGACTGGTTTCATTCTTTATTATTCTCATTAGAATATCCTCGTATGTGCAAGCGGTTTACGCATTTACCGATTCCATTCTTTATTATTCATTTGAATATCCGTCACATGTATGCGCTTCCGCCACGGGTTCCATTCTTTATTATTCTGTTAGAATATTCCATCTGTGAGGTTTATGCATGACTTGGTTCCATTCTTTATTATTCTGTTGGAATATCCTGTCTGTGAGAATTACGCATAACCTAGTTCCGTTATTTATTATTCTCATTGAATAACTCGTTTTTATGCGATTCATCGCACGCCAGTGAATTCTTACATTATTCCATTCTTTTTTATTCGCGTTGGAATAACTTTGCTCTTCACGCGACTATCGTATGCATGGTGAATTCTTCTGTTATTCAATTCTTTATTATTCTGTTAGAATAACCTGTCTATGTGGATTATCGCATGCATGGAGAATGATCCTTTGTATTCATATGAATAGTATTTTCATTCAAAAGGGATTTCTGCCAGGGGCAATTTCGTAATTTTTCTGACCCTAAAAAATTCTAGAAAATTTTGACATGATAATTTGATGAGTTTTCTAGATTGTGTCCAAAAATGACGATTTTTGGATGTATAGATTAAGAGTTATGGATTTTATGGGAAAAGACTATTTTAAAAGTAAACCCTTATAACTCTTTGTGGTTAACTCCAAAATTGGTCAAATTTTTATTGGGAGTACATGTATATAACAGGAGTATACCCTGTAAAATTTGGAATTTTTGGACAAAAATATAATTTATGATAAATGTCTAAATATTCGAAAATTTTGGCCATATAAAAAATAGTAAATGAATTTTAAAAATTCTGAGAAAAATATATGTTCAATATGGGACTATATTCTGCTAAATCCCAGAAAAGAAATATTTTTGGGACTGATTTGATATTTTTTATGAAAATGAACTAGTTATGAGTAAATGAATTAAATATGTTATGTAAAGTAACAAAATTGGTAAATAGGATTTTATGGTTTGGGAATCCTATATAGGGTATATGCAGATTTTTGATGAGGGATTTGATCATTGGTGATGAAATCTTATGAGTATGTCATTTTGAATTATGTGGTAAAGTGTAAAGAATTGAAATAAATTGTTTATAAGTTTAAGAAGTGATTAAAATATTGTTATAATATTAGATTATGAGTTTATTAAGTAGTTGATAATATTTGAATAAATTTAAAGTCATTAATATTTATCCTTGTTTTCGTTTGATTAATGCTTATATCATTGTCATCATCCTCATGCTTATATTGTGATGAAAGTCATCTTTGGCTTACGTGCATAGATTGACTTGGTATGATTATGACCAGGGATCATTCTGTATAATTATGACCTGTAATGTTATAAATGATGTGGTAAAAGTCCTCGGTGGCAGTAGTAGTGCATTGATGGACGAGCTTTTGGTATGATTATGACCGAGGATTATTCTTATAGTCACGATCATCATCGATGATTTAATGAATATCCTTGCCCATAGTGCGAGGATGACTTGATGATGTGGTTTATTTATTGTCGAGTCTCAAATGATAAAAATTGATGAAAATATTTTAAAACATGTAAGATAGTAGATATCACGCCTACTTGACTCTTCTAATGGATTGCTTATTCATTACCGCAGCTTAAACTTGATGTCTATTGTATATTATCGGTTTAACATTGTTGAAGACTAATGATAATTTATTTTGCATTATCTTAGTCATAATATTTCTTCTTGGGGCTAGTTGAGCTCACCTTTCTTTCACCGTTCTCTTGAGTGAAATGAGAACGTAGTCGAGACTAGTCGGGGAACCGAGTGACGGTCCGGATGATAAAGATAATGAATTCCTCACTATTCATTAAATAGTGTGACAATAAATGTAATGAGGATTCCATTGAGTGTGGATATTGTCTAGATGACAATATTCTTATTAAAACTTTTAGATTATGTTTTGTCGTATTTTACACGATTGTTGTATAATTAAGTTGTATTTGAATTTTATGTACCACGAAGTGGCGACCCAAGATGGGTGATGTATACCGCTTTAGGGCCACAACGGTTGAATATCAAAGCTTAGGATATGATCCCCGGCCGAGATGTGAGACAAGAACTAGGAGGGAGAGAGAGAGAATTCCTTCGCTAGTATGATCTACCTAAGTTTATTTTGTATTTAATTGGTCTGGTCGAGAATATAGGGATAATATGTGATATGTCAATTAATCCTTGTTTTGTGACAAGTGTTTGAAAATGGCATCCAAAATGTTGAGATCAAGAATGAAGTTACATACGAGACCGCTGAGTCACCAACGATCAATACCCGGATAATGTGCAACAGAAGACAATAATCCTCAGGTAAATAACAACACCGATCAAATGATGAACGATGAGATGTTCAGAGGCTTTATGCAATTCATACAACATTAGGTAAGAGAGACTCCTTTTCAAAATATAGGTGGAAATAATGGCAACCCAAGGCTGGTCATTGCTAAGCAGTTCAAGGAGCTGGGACCACCGGAGTTTTTGGGAATGCCAGAACCATTTAAGGCGGAGACGTGGTTAAAGCAGATCACCAAGATATTTTGTGACGCCCCCAAAATAGGTATACATCACCCATCTTAAGTTGCCAGAAAATACACTATAAAAATCATTTACAACTTCATTTATACAACTGTCATGCAAAATACGACGACATGTATACTGTGAGTTTAAATACAAATACATATACCAACTCTGACTCATGTCACAATTGCACCTTACATAAAGGTACAGTCAAAAACTGTTTTAGAAATTAAAATCTTTGGAAAGTGCTCAAGGAAACCTTCGTACATAGGAGGCCATGAATCTAAGTTATGATAGATATCATATGTCCAGAGGATTATCTTTGGTTGACCCAATAGACACCAAAGAAAAACGAGAAGATTACTATCATGTTCCTTCCAATGGTGAGTCTTCTCTTGACATATAACTATCTCCACTGTCTCCAAGTGAAAATTATATTTCAAATAAACTCCAAGATCATATAGGTGGTGCTCGTAGATATACTCATCAAGTGGATGTGCACAACCTTGTCTTATGATAACACGAGGTTGTATGTCATTAGACATCTTGTATGATAGTGGCAAAATACCCTTCCAAAGTTAGGTTCACCTCACCCTATTCGATTCACCAAAATTAAATATCAAATGACGTATACAATACGACACACTTATCTAAAGTTCTCAATAAAATTATTTCCATACTATTTAGGGAGAACCTCAACAACTATAGACCCACCGCTCTATTCCCTCATTATCCCCGCCGACCCAGCTACACTCTTATTACCCGAAAAGGAATTGTGAAGCAAACGGGTGAGCACAACTAGCCCAAAGAAAGAATATCATAACTAAAGATAATTAAATTATCAATAGCTTTTGCCAATAATAAATCAGAGATTTAGAACATATGGTAGATGATAAAACTTTCAACCATAGTTACAGCGGAACAAGCAATCCATTAAAAGAGTCAAATAGACCATCAGGTCTATTATCTTCTCCATGTTAAAAGTCCACCAATAATGTTTTATCCCTGTAACATCAATCAACAATTCATGTCCACAATCATATGAATAACTCATAATCATAATTGTGATTCGAATTGTTTTTACTCCGTGATCGAAGATAATTTTCATCACCTATCTTCACCAAAACATCAAAAATCATGGTTATACCAAATCACAATCCACCTTTCATAATCATACTAATAAATTCATCTTTGCACTTTCGACCAAAGATATTCATTAACAATTCATCTTTGCACTACGTGCCAAAGACATACAACTGTATTTTAGAAGAGTCAAGTAGAGCATGATATTTACTATCTTCTACGAATTTAAAAGTTTATTATCAATCTTTTATCGCTGAGACTCAGCTTAATAAATAATCCACATCATCGAATCACCCCTCACACTACTGACCAGGATATTCGTTAATATCACATCCATGAATTATCCATGCACTACGACCAATGATATTTATTATTATCACATCCATGAATTAATATTTAATTGCTGAGACTCAGCTCAATAATTAATCCACATCATCAATTCATCCCTGCACTATAGGCCAAGGATATTCTTTTAGTATCACGACCACGAATTATCCATGCACTACGGGCCAAAGATAATCGTGTTTTCATTAACGGTCATGATCATGCCATAAAATAATTCATCTTTGCACCCTTGACCGAAGAGAATCCATAGCCATAATCATACCAAAAACTGTCCATCAATGTACTATGGCCAATGAGAACTTTTTCCACATCATTTGTAACATTACGGTCATGATTATACCGAATAATCCCTGGTCATAATCATACCAAGTCCATCTATGCACTACAGGCCACAGATGACTTTCAACATAATATATACATGAGGATGATGACAATGATATAAGTATTAATCAAACGAAAACAAGGATAAATATTCAACCACTCACAATCTAATATTATTAATATCATAACAATATTTTAATCACTTCTTAAACTTATAAACAATTTATTTCAATTGTTTACACTTTACCAAATAATGTATTTAATCATTCAAAAATGTCATACTCATAAGATTTCATCACCAATGATTAAATCCCTCATCAAAAATATGCATATACATTATGTAGGATTTCCAAGCCATAAAATCCTATTTTCCAACTTTGTTACTTCACATAACATATTTAACTCATATGTTCGTAACTAAACTATTTTTATGAAAAATACCAAATCAGTCCAAAAAATATTTCTTTTCTGGGATTTAGTAGAATATAGTCCCATAATGAACATATATTTTTCTCAGAATTTTTAAAATTCATTTACTATTTTTCAAAAATCAATTTCTAATTAATTCCTTAAGAAATTAGCTACCTCAAGTTTAACTCCAGAAATTCCCAAATCTTGGCAGGATCTTACACATGTTAACGTGAGCTTTCAGTTTAAATTTCATGGTCATCGGAGTTATAGAACTCCGGTTATAGCGTTTTTCGTTGGAAAAACCTAAATATTGAAATGGTCATAACTTGCTCATTTTAAGTCGGAATGAGCTCATTTTTGGACAGGAGGTACTTTATACCATATACTTTCATGTCCCAAAAGGCCGGAATTTTTCTCATAAATTAAGTGGCCAAAAATGCCCTTTTAAAATTTCTCAAGAGAGTTATTTTCCCATTTTCACTTTTTTCGTGCTTTCTTTAAAATCAAATCACATTTAAAATCTACAACACCTTTTCCAGTGTTTCCACTTGAATAAGTTAGAAAACTCATAGATCTAACTTTAGAACTTGACCACACTCAAAAATTCAAAAATATAATAGGAGATATGGTCAATTGAATTTCATGTTCCATTTTCACCAAAATCTGATTTTTCAACCCTTTGCGATTTCTAAGAAACTTTCATGTTTTCATATAATAACCAACATAACTCATCATAACACTTACTAATACTTCATATACCCATTATTTTCATCAGTCCAATACTTTTATCATCATAATCAACGTAACCAGATTATTTCTACAATTTAATAAGGAATGAATATAAAGGATCATTCACCATGCATGTGGTAATCCACATAGATAGGTTATTTCAATGTAATAATAAAGAATGGAATAATGTATGATTCACCATGCGTGCGATAGACCATTGCATGCATGTTATTCCCAACAAAATAATAAATAATAGAACCAGTCCCACAGAAATGCACGACATGTGATATTCCGACGTAATAATAAATAATGGAACCAGTCCCGTAAAACACACGCATGTGATATTCCAATGAATAATAAAGAACGAAACCAGTCGTGCAAAATTCACAATCGACAGATGGTCCAATGTAATAATAAAGAATGGAATAATAGAAGAATTTCACCATGTATGCGGTATTGCATATACAAAGTTATTCCAACATAATAATAAAGAATGGAATAATAGAAGAATTTCACCAAGTATAGGGTAGCCCGCGTATACAGGTTATTCCAATAGGATAATAAATAACGGAATAACAGAAGTTCTCTTCATGAATACGAAAGAAATAATACCCCTTACTAGTACAACAAATAATATCCCTTACCTTTGAAAGAAAAGTACTCCGACTGGTAGGGCGGGGGTATACTTGAAGAAACTTGCACTACGCTCAAAGCTTTCTTAAATGCTAAAAAAATACGCTCAAGATTATAGAAGAAGAATTCTCTCTACAGTTTCTCACTCTAGAGTTTTAGTGAATTCATAAGAAATAATGAAGGAATGAACTTCTATTTATAGAAGAATGGACTGAATAGTAACCAATCCATGAACGGTCCAGATTGATTTACTTTTAAACGGACGGTCCAGATTGGTTTACAATAAAATATAATATATTCTATTTATAATCTAATAAAATGAATAACTTTATAAAAGTATTCTGTTTTATATATAAAGATTTTACTATCTGACACTACGCAGCACTATGCAAACACTACGCATAATAAAATATAATATATTCTAATTATTATACAATAAAATGTATAACTTTATAAAAGTATTCTCATTTTTATATAAAAAAATAACTTTTTTGTTTTATTACATTAATAATACTAATAAAACAAAACTTCATCATCACTTACTTTGAAAAATTTTAAAATGTCACCCTTAACTTTAAACTTTTATCAATTTAACTATTCACCAAAATAGAAAAATTGAATACTTTTATTTCATAAAATTCGGGGTCTCACAATCTCCCTCCTTATGAAATTTCGCCGAAATTTTACGTGACGTACTGGTATTTCAAGAGATGAGAATACCTTGCTTTCTTTTCGGATTGTACCTTCCCGGTTATTTCCTCGGTATCATGATTTTCCTATTACTCATCTCCTGTGTTTCAGATATCATTCTAAAATATACCTTCAAAACAAAGGTTAATTGACATATCATTATTTGTCAACTTATCAAGTAAACAATTTCAGCATAGGTAAGTCACACACTAGAGAAGTATATTACTCGTCTCTCCCCTCTTAGTTCTAGATTCTTATCTCCGCCAGCAACCATATCCCTAAGCTTAGGTATACATCACCCATCTTGAGTCGCCAAAAAATACACTATAAAAATTATTTACAACTTCATTTATACAACTGTTTCTCCCCTCTTAGTTCTAAACTTATCGGTTGAAACTTAGTTATGAGAAACCTTCGCTACCTCCACTGTTTATAAATCTTGTTGATTCAAATCGACACTTTCACGTTACCTGTCGATCTTATCTCTTTAAAAATACTTGTCTTTGATGTGATTTTAAAAATCAATTGGTTAACTACTTATCATGCTTTTCGTAAGGTTGTTAGCTTTCATATTCCTAACCAACCTGTTATGCGAATTCAAGCAACCAAACCACTAAAGTCAATCATTTTCGTATCAAGCCATAAGTAAAGAGCCCCGAGCCTTTATCTGGTGACTTCCTTGTGTGGAATGCACCGAAGCCAGACTTTCTGTAGGCGACATCGTGAATAACGATGACAAGTTTATAGGTATCAATGTGACGTGTTATCCAAGTCATGGATGAGAGTCATAGTTTTGAATGATATTTCTATCGTTAATAAATTTCCTGACGTATTCTTGAAGACTTCCTAGCCTACCCCTAGAGTGTGAAATCAAATTTTGTATTGACCCCAGTACAAAACCCATTTCTAAAACCCTTAAATATTTCTTCAACCAAAGCGAACGAATAATGCGCCAAAGATGTTGGCTCGAGCTGTTGAAGATTACGACTATAACATTCAATATCATTGTGGAAGAGCGAACGTGGCAGCTGACGTGTTGAGTAAAAGATCTTATAAGTTTACAAGTAAGATGTTGTTAACACAAAAACCCATTTTGTATAACTTACAAATGATGAAGATAGAGTTAAAGACTCTAGGGACCCACGTGAAGATAACGAATATACGAGTAGAATCGACTTTAATCGATAAAGTTAAAGCGGCTCAAGCTACATACTCAGAGCTGATGAATGTGAAGAAGAAGGTTCAAGAGGGCGTTATTCTAGAAGCAAGAATCAATGAAGAGAGGAAATCTCAACCCTCGATTTAATTGGTCCATTTGAAATCCTTGATCGAGTAGGAACTGTGGCCTATAGACTCGTTTTACCGCCAAGTATGTGGCGTGTTCATAACGTTTTTCACGTATAGATGTTACGTAATTATGTGGACGACCCGAACCACATTATTGAATTAGAACTAGACGAGATAGCAGAAGATTTAACGTATGATGAGATACGTGTTAAAATCTTGGATAAGAAGGATCATATTCTACACTCAAAGGTTATACCTCAAGAATTAGAATCTAAGCAAGGTATCCTCACCTCTTTGGCATACCAGGTACGTACATAAATTTCGAGGGTGAAATTTCATAAGGAGGGGAGATTGTAAGACCCCAAATTTTATGAAATGAAAGTATTCAATTTTATTACAATTTTTATTTTATTTCGTAAATGGTTAAATTGATAAAAGGTTAAAGTTAAGAGTGATATGTGAATTTTTTTTGCAAAGTCAGCAAGTTGTTATAAAATATTCGTTTGGTCGGGGAATATTCTTTTTGTTGGGGAATATTCGTACGATGAAACAATCATTGGTGGACCGCACAACGGATGTATTGTCGTAGTTAGAAAATGACAGAATTATCTTTTATTAAAAATAACGGCGAAAGTGTTACCATTAAAACCGCTGAACTACCCTAGTAGTAAAAGTACAATAATACGCTGGATCGTGATCGTATAAGAGACACCAGTATTGGTTATTGATGCTTACGTGAGAAGTCACTCAGTTATACTCAATTATTGCTGCAACATATCTCTCATATTATTGATTCGATTATTGTCACAGAATCATCTGCATTATATGTTATATTATTAAATCAATAATTGAGACGACAAAGTTATTTATATTATTAAATTATAATATTTAAAATATCTAGAAGTTCACATCGAGGAGAGGTTTGGTCATCTAATTATGCTTGAATAAGGAGAAATCCTTATCGAAAAGCCCCTCTTTCTTGGAACGACACGGTTTGTTAAATATCAGAGTTATAATATTAATGATGAATAAGTTCGTGTTGATTAAAGATGAATTTGATAGTTCCATTGTGTTGGGATTATTAGTGTTAGTGGAAAACGACATCTATTTCGATGATAATTGATATCTGGGGGTTATATTGATAAATCGAGTAATGAATCGGATAAATGAGCAATTAATTGCTACTAATTCACATGCTTATATAATTATTTGTTCACATGTGTGTACTATTGAATCACATTCTTGTACTATTAGGGGAGTTGGTGCAAGATTGATAATACTTGCATGACTATGTTAAAAATAGAGGTATAGATGGAGGTACTATACTGTAATTCATATTTTTACATGATTATAACTATTGATTCACATGATTGAACTATTGATTCATATTATTTACTATTAGGGGAGGTGGTGCAAGTTTGATAATACTTGCAGGACTAAATTAAAAATGAAAGAAAAGTTGGAGGTATTGTATTGTAATATTTCGAGCCCCAAAACGTGCAATTATCGAAACTATATTTTTCTATAAATAGAAACTCATTCTTCCTTCATTTCTCACCAATTCATTAAAGCTATAGAGCAATTATTATAGAGAGAAATTATAGAGAGAAGAAGAAGAGAAGTCTCACTCTCTCTACCCAAAGAACAGCTTTTTTCTAAGGTAAGGTGTGGCGCTTCAAAATAGGTCCATTCCATCCAACCTATTCGAAGTCGCCAAATACATGGTATGTAAATGCACTACAACTTTATTAATACATTTGTCGTGCAAAATACGACAACACATATACTATGAGTTTAAATACAAATATTATCTTCTAGACAACATCCACACTCAAATAAGTCCTCATATAATTATTGATACACTATTTTACAAAATGGTGAGGACTACTAAAACAACTGTCTTGAACCATCACTCCACACCCCAACTAGTTCCCGCTATATTCTCGCCTCCTGAGAAGAAAAATAGAACAAAAAGGAAAAGGGTGAGCTCAACTAGCCCAGTAAAGAATATTATGACTAAGATAATGTACAACAAATTATCCTTAGTCTTCAACAAGGAAAAATCTGATAGAATACAATAGACAACAAGTATTAGATCAACAACTGCAGCGGAAATAACAATTCATTAGAAGAGTTAAGTAGAGAATGAAATCTACTATCATCTATGAATTTAAAAGTCCATCATCGATATTTTATCCCTATAACATCAATCAATATACATCTTGAATCAAATAGTCATCTTTGCACTACAGGCCAAAGATATTCATCAGTTGGTCATGTTCATCTCAACACCTGTTCATCCTTGCACTACGGGCCAAAGATATTCATCAAAAAATCATTCATCTTTGCACTACAGGCCTAAGATATTCGGTTATATCATCATTTAGGACCGAGGATGATGAAAATATTTTAAAGAAAATGAATCCAAAGGAGACAAAAGAACAACTATTAGGGATTCGTACTTTAGACAATCCAAGTTCAAAAATACTCTATAATAAACTATCAGTGGGCGTAATTTAAAAATGAAGATCAAAACATAGATCCAATCAAAGATAGAACCATAATAAATAATCTTGGACAAAAAAGAAAATTTAATTTTTCTGTGAATAGTGCCGTATTTGTAAATAAAGTCAGATATGTGAATAATTACGTATATACGAATAGTAACTCTGATACTAAAAGGTAGAAATTCCACAAGAAAATCATCACGCTCGTGAATAGTACTCGTGAATAAGAATCGTGAATAAGAACTCATGAATAGTAACTCCCCGACATGAAAAGATAAGAATTTCACAAGAAAAATCTTACCAATATTTCGAAGATAACGATATTGAAAGAAATAATATCATTTTTAAAAATATAACATCCCTTACCTCAAAAGAATAAGATTTCGACTTGAATATCGATATATAACGTCAAGGAAACTTGCACCGTATAGCAACACTCAAGATATCAAAATACTCACAAGAATACGCCGATAATATAGAGAGAGAAAACTTCAGCCGTGTGATTTTCAATTCTAACTTAAGCACCATATTTATAGAAAATCTTTAGAACACCAAAGCAGAAAATTTAATAAAATAATATATTTTTAATAAAATTTTCCTTAGCCCACCACATCAAAAACACATTTTCCCACACAAATGCACCAAAAATGAAAAATATGTTTTAAACAATTTTTGTAACAAAATCAATTCAGACTCAATATTCCGGAACTTCAATAATTCATAATAAATAGCCATTTTATCAAAAAAAATCGAATCTTATGTCCATTCCATAGGAAATTTAATTCTCTACAACTTTGCAGAAGAAAGTTTTTCCAAATTCCAAACAAAAAATGACCGAAATCCATATACGGACGATTTTACAGGCTATAATCAAATTTCAGTCAAAAATAGGGTCCACCAACACACAAACATATGTTAACATTTTTTGTAACACAAAACATGTGTTAAACATTTTTTGTAACAAAAATACTCTTCCTCCTCATTTATTCATATATCACACATTCATTATAAAAATATCACCATTATTATATTATTAAAATATAATAATATATTTAAATAAATTATTTTATCAGAAAAGATAAAATATCAATTTTCAACAATTGTCATTTTAAAAATTTTCTCCATCTATATCTACATAAAATGAATATTTTCCTTATCATATAAATCAATAATTAATTATTCACAAATAATATTACAAAATCACAATCATCGACAACCGTGCCGCTCCCAAGAAAGAGGGGCTTTCCAATAAGAATTTCTCTTGTCTTGCCAAGCGCAATTAGGTGATCAAACCTCTCCTTACGTAACTTTCGGACATTACCAATAATGCTATCTAACAATATTATTCAAATAATATGAACTATTGATCTGATAATGGAAAATATCGTAGATCGACAATTATTGAAACAACAATAATATAAAATATCAACGTAGCAATTATTGAATCAATAAAATAAAATATTGAACAGTAATTACTATAACAATTATTGAGTAGTGCTTTCTTACGTAAGAATCAATAATTGGTGCAATAACGTGTTCTACTGTGTTTCAACCACCGGGTATTCCAACAGTATTAACGGTAACAACTACTTCGTTATTTATAAAAACTCAAACTTGTCATTTTCTTCATCCAATCGCTTTTTACATATGGGGGCTCACACACAAAGGTCAAGGCCATCGCATTTAATATTCCCCGATAAAGAATAATATTCCATGACCAAACGAATATTCCCCGACAACAATGAATATTTTATAACCACTTGCTTATTTGAAATATTTGCGCATTTTACCCATAACTAACCACATTAATCAAATCAACCCTTACTATTTCAAAATAATAAATAGAGGAAATTTTATTTTATTAAAAAAAAAAATTTTGGAGTCTTACATAAGGGGTATTATTTCTTTCGTATTCATGAAAAGAGCTATTGTTATTCCATTCCTTATTATTATGTTGGAATAACTTGTCTATGCGAAGTACCGCATACATGGTGAAATTCTTCTGTTATTCCATTCTTTATTATTCTATTGGAATAACCTATCTGTGCGGTTTATCGCATGCCTGGTGAATTCTGTTGTTATTCCATTCCTTATTATTTTATTGGAATATCATGTCTGTGCGGTTTACGCATGACCTGGTTCCATTCTTTATTATTCTGTTGGAATATCTTGTTTGTGTGATTTACGCATAACCTGGTTCCATTCTTTATTATTCTATTGGAATATCATGTCCGCATGCATGCGGCATTTACGACCGGTTCCATTCTTTATTATTCTGCTGAATATCTTGTTCGTGCGATTTACGCATGACATTCGTTTCCATTCTTTATTATTCTGTTGGAATATCCCGTCTCATGCGAATTCGCATTTACCTAGTTCCATTCTTTATTATTGTGTTGGAATATCCTCATCGCTTGCGGTGCGAATTACGCATTAACTCGGTTCCATTCTTTATTATTCTCATTGGGAATAACTTATCTCACATGCGGCCTATCGCATGAATGGTGAATTCTTCATTATTCCATTCTTCATTATTCTCGTTGGAATAACTCGCCTATGTGGATTACCACATGCATGGTGAATGATCCTTTGTATTCATTCCTTATTAAATTGTGAAAATGACCGCATACATGGATTACCGCATGGCGGTGAAAATCCATTCATAGCTTCATATATTCTATTATACTCGGTTGGTTAAAGTTTTGGCTTCTTTACTCCATGAAATTAGTAGAATATCCTCGATATTTAAGGCTTCATCCAAAGATCTTTTCATGAAAATATTCTTCCGAGCATTCTTGAATTTTACTCCACAAAGCGAAAGATCATGTTGATAATTTGGACATTATTGAGTTCGGGATAAATTAACTTATAAATCTTTAAAATTTATTCTTGAACTTGTTTTATTGAATTATTATATCATTGTCATCATCCTCATGCTTATATTGTGATGAAAGTCATCTTTGGCTTATGTGCATAGATGGACTTGGTATGATTATGACCGAGGATTATTATTCTAAGATAATCATGACTGTAATGTTATAAATGATGTGGTAAAAGTCCTCGATGGCACATCAGAGTGCATTGATGGACAGTTTTTGGTATGATTATGACCAGGGATTATTCGGTATTGTAGCACCCCCAAATCCGGGTTTCTTCCAACCCGACAGATGGTGCTATACTGTACTAACATTCATACATTCATCCAATTGAAAAGCTTTAAAAGAATGAATATCTCTTCTATATAATCAAAATAATATTTACATTTCCCCAAGTTCTAAACCCATTACAAAAGTTCTTTGTCATAATATCAACTACATTACAACATTAAACCTATAATATTACATAGACAGCTTAATAATTTGCCTTAGCTTTTCCTTTATCCTTATTCGATCCTTCGGGGCGTTCAGTCTTAGCTGCATTCATATGGTTCAAGCAAGAGTGAGCATAACTAGCTCAGCAAGTATGACAATTTCAATAAACAACATGCTTGACACATAAGAATTGTATATCTTCAATAACTGAACAATAGTTATGAAGTACTATTGATAAATCAAAATAGCACTTCATCTTTCTTTCAAAATGTTTTACAATAATAACAATATTCAATAAAACGTTAACTCCGGTCCAAGACCTTGAGTATTTCATTCTTTCTTTAAAAAGGACAACCCGACACTAAGTCCGTAAGTTCGATATTACTTACGAGCACTTCTAGGTGATCAGCCTATTGTACTCTATGTTGATCAACACTTATGTTTGGACATACTCGCCGCAGCGTCTTCTACAGTATAATTACTTTATGTTCGAGTCTTTCAAGTCTCTACAATATATGATCACATAACACCATACATTAGGTAATATATAATCAAGTATGTATATGACTATATCTTACCCTTCATCTTAATCTAATCATATATTAGATTTGTTTACCATCAATTCCGGCTTATCACTCTACTTGCATTCATCTTTGAATAGGTTATCAACAACCTTTATATACTATCCTTACGGTTTAACAAAGTTTTAATAATGTTACTTCAAGTTTCTTTAAGCTAAGTTCGATTCGAATTAATCCCATTCCTTTCTTTGTACTCATCTTTATTCTTTACTATCTTTGATCAAGGATCTGCCATATGCTACCAAATATAGCTTACATCTCATGTACATGCTGAAAGAGTTAACGATAAGAACGTCCCCGAACTTGGCGTTGCATAACATGAAGTCTCATTTCGATTAATGCAATGCCTTTCCTTTTTCTAGTATGCTTTCGGTTTTAGTCTCACAATTTGGCGGCGTGATAAATTGGTCTCTGTGCACCAGATAGTTTGGACAGTTTTTTAAACTTTGCGAATTTCCCGAGATCATAACTTCTTCGTTATAAGTCCGAATTGGCTCGTTCAAAAGCCTACGGTTCACAAATTACATACTCTACGCGTTCATGCAAGAATTTTATCTAATTGACTTCGTTTGCTAAAAATTTACCCATTGGTTCATTTTTAACGAAAACGATAAACGTTCGTGAACGTTCAACGCACGTTTCTTCGTTCTAAGTCGGAATTCGATCATTTTTGAGTCCACAACTCTAGAATGCCAAATATGACTTGTCTCTATTGAAAACCAACGTTTCCGAGTTCAAACACAAAATTTGACTTCTATTCCGAGAATTTCACGAAATCGATTTATTATATAGTCTAATCGCAATTTCCTAAGAAATCCTCATTACTTATGATTTTTTCATTACTTCAAATGAATTCAATTCATCATATGAACATCTCAACATACTTACTACAACAATTATTTTCATGTTGGATTTTTGACTTATTCTTTCATGAGCTTATAACTTATTAAAGTATAAACTACTTATAGCTTCATTGTTCATAACTTATAAAAGTTAAGGTCTTTTTAATCACCATACTTACATGTTCTCAACATATAATATCATTCATGTATACATGATACATATTCATACAAGTTCTTCACTTTCATACTACTTCTTAAGATAAACTCATATTAAGTTCATATAACTTCTTCATAAGTTCATAACTTATACAAATGTAAACGACTTATTTCCTACTTATACGGCTTAAGTTCATTGATTACTCATTCTTCTTGCTTCTTAACATCCATGTTCCTTAATCCATACTTTTCTTATCAACCTATCATGGTAGAGATAGAAGATAAATGGAGAAGAAGTCTTACCCTTTGAAGTTCTTATAAAGTAGTCTTGTTCTTCTTCTTACAAATGGAAGTAACTTATTGTTTCTTATTCTCTCTAACACTTAAGCACTTTATAAGTTTGTTGGATTATTTGAACAAGTAAGAAATGGCTAGCATTCTTCTTCTATTTATAGAATTTCCAAAGCTAGGGTAGTTTAGTCAAAACATAATCCCACCTCCTAAAGCCACCTCCTTACTATTCATTACTTGCTAATCACAACTCTTGTCTTTTGCTTGGCCATTACTCTTAAGTCTTGGTCATCACACATTATGCTTGATCACCAAGATTAACCACATTAACATGGTTTGCTCCATGGGTCAATCAACTTATTGGATCTAAGCTTGGGCTAAGATTTACTTAACCTTTGGGCTTTGCATTAACAAACACTAACTTGTTTATTAATAAATAGTTGGGCCTCACCATTAATTCACTCGGGCTTGTACAAATTCCTAACCAATCTTACAAGTCCAATATCATTGCTCAATACATATACGTATTGTTGACTTATCATTCTCGTATTCTAATTCATATACAACTTCGTTATATACGATATACCATCCTTCATACAAACTCGTATAATACATCATATTATACTCGTATTTATTACTTCGTACAATACTCACGTATCATACGATTATTACCTAACTCATTAATTCTTCTCTTTCCTTAACGTTCTCAATTTAAGTCTGCAAGCGAAATATTGCATTTTCCATACTTAGATTATTATTACATAATCCATCTTACCATGACATTCTATCATTACGTATTTCTCATAAATTCAAAAATAAATCCCGAGCAAATATCGATGAATACTGTTTTTCGGAAAATTTCTCGAAAAACTTTTATTTTCGTCTTGGACATTCAAACACTTTAATTCCTTCATGTAGCTAAAATACTACGACATTCCAACATTATTAAGTTATAAAATAACAACCTTCTTGATATCAAATATAATATAATTTTATTTATTATTTAATTCAATAAAATTATTTTACAATAAGATCTGAATTTCTCAGTCGTTACCGGTATAGTCATGACAATTGATGATTTAATGAATATCCTTGGCCCGTAGTGCATGGACGACTCGATGATGTGGTTTATTTATTAAGCTGAGTCTCAGTGATAAAAATTGATGAAAACATTTTAAATCATAGAAGATAGTAAATATCATGCTCTACTTGACTCTTCTAATGGATTGCTTATTCAACCAGCAGCTTAAACTTGATGTCTATTGTATTTTATCGGGTTTAACATTTTTAAGACTAATGATAATTTATTCGCATTATCTTAGTCATAATATTTCTTCTTGGGCTAGTTGAGCTCACCCTTTTGCTTTCATTGTTCTCTTGAGAAATGAGAACGTGGCAAGGACTAGCCAGGGAGCGGAGTGATGGTCCGAGATGGTGTATTAGTAGTCCTCACTATTCTATAAAATAGTGTGACAATAAATGATAATATGTGATATGATAATTAACCTACCTAAGTTTATTTGGTATTTAATTGGTCAGTTAAAGTATAGGGATAATATATGATATGATAATTAACCCTTGTTTTGTGGTAGTATTTGAAAATGGCATCCAAAAATGTCGAGATAAGCAATGAAGCACATGAGACCGTTGAGTCACCACAGATTAATACCCAAGATAATGTGCAACAGGAAGACAATAATCCTCAGGTAAACAACAACTATCAAATGATGAACGATGGGATGTTCAGAGTGTTGGAAGAATGCATATTGTGATTTGATGTTTAATGTAAATGCTCATGATTATGTGTAAAGTCCTTCGAGGAATATATGTACAAGGACTTAGTGATAGATCAAAATTGTTAGGTTGATCTTAGCCTTTAATGTTCACTTGTATAGAGAAAGAGATCAAATATGTTAGGTTGATCTATGGCTAGAAAGAAATAGATAGGCCTTGAAGAGAATCGTAGTCTATCCGGCTGATCAACAGAATGCAGTAGCTAAGGCAGGATCGTAGTGCTGAGATGATCGTAGTATATTTGCCTTGAAGGGCCTCTCCAGTAATCGTAGAGTGGTCCAGACGTTTGCCGAAGCTAACTCTGATATTGTAGTGTGCTTTCGGAAACATAGAGTCTGCAAAACGAGCACGTGAAGATCGTAGTATGCAAAACTATTGAAAGAAATCGTAGTGGTCTATTCAAAACAAGCACAAATATGACAAGACACCACGATATGCATCGTAGAGTATCATCTGTCTTGTGTCAGAAGCGTCGAGCCCTATCTCTTGTTTGGAAACAAATTGCAACAAATGTGGAATGGGTTTTGAATGTTGAAGCTCTCACCTGTCCCAACGGTACAAAAGATATCCTTAGTATTGATCAAAAAAACGTATTCAAGAAGCTAAGAAAAGGACCATTGGGTGAGAGAAAACACCTTTTCGTGTGTTAGGTGAGAAAGCGATCACGCACAAGTCATGATGGGCGATTGTAATTCAAAAGATATGTAGAAAAGTCTCCGTCAAAGCTCAGAAATGTTAAATGCGTTTAATGGCTCATCAGATGACTTCAACGGATAGATTTAAAGAGATCACATATATACAGAACAAAGACAGATGAGATAGATAAGCAAGTATTTGAACAAAAACATACAAGGACACTCAACGCTCAACTCTACGATCTGAGAAAAAGAAAAAGCTTGCTCAGCTACTCAGTTCTTTCAAACAAGTGCTTAATAGAAACTGAGTAGCACCATTCACGATCTCAACAAACAACCAATCAACTAAAGTGAGAGTTCCAAGTCTGAAGGACTTGAAGAGTTCTAAGTGAACTGTGAAGAACCAAGTCTGCTGGACTTGAAGAGTTCAAGAGTGAACTAAGAAGTGCCTAAACCGCCGGTCTCAAGGAATCATGTGATTCAAGAAGTGTAATGTACATCCTTAGTGGATTTCCTACTCAAGGAGTAGAAGAGTGGATTAGGAGCTTTAAGTGCTCTGAACCACTTAAAACTACTGTGTCCATTATAACTGCTATAACTGTCATAACTGCCTCACTCTCATTAATTCAAGATATCTAAAAGAATGTTTATCATATACTCATTCCGCTGTGCATTAATCACAATCATATTAACTAGTTTAAAAGAAAAGTTTTTAATTATCTATTCAACCCCCCCTTCTAGATATCTATTGTGCCTTTGGGAACTAACAATTGGTATCAGAGCAAGTTCTATAATACAACTTAAAAAGCTTGAGTAGATCCAATGGCACACTTACCAAGCGAATCAAATACTAGAGGAGGTAGCAAGCCACCTATGTGCAATAAAGATAAATTTACTAACTAGAAGGTTAGGATGCAAGCTTACATGGATTCAATAGATGAAGATCTATTTGAAACTGTTTAGAATGGGCCCTATGTTCCTACAAAGCTTGAACCAACTACAGATGACCCAGACAGAGTACAGATCAAGGTCAAAGGAGAATGGACAGAGAACGAGAAGAGAGCTGTCCAACTCGATAAAAAGGCCAAAAATATCTTGTTCCAATCCTTAGAAGATGATCTGTTTAAAAACGTGGTCAACAGCAAAACAGCAAAGGAGGTTTGGGAAGCACTACTCATTATGCATGAAGGAACAGAAGAAGTCAGAGAAAACAAACAATCTCTCTTGACTCAGCAATATGAGATGTTTGCTCACGTTCAAGGAGAGAACGTTACTGCCACCTACGAAAGATTTAATATTCTTCTCAACTCTCTACGAGCCTACGGAAAGATCTATCGAAACAAAGATCTAATCATAAAGTTCATGAGAGTCTTGCCCAGCAAGTGAGATGCCAAAACCACTGCAATTAGAGAATCGAAGAATCTACATGAAATGAATGTCCAACAGTTGTATAGCAACCTTCTCACATACGAACTGGAGCTGACTCAACGAGCAGAAACCCTGTCTGAAAGAAGAAAGAAGGATAAAGGTGTTGCTCTCAAAGCAACTGATAACACCTCCAAAGTCAGCACTGAAGTTGATTCTGACTACGATGAAGATGATGATGAGGACCTTGCAATGCTGGTGAAAAGACTAAGAAGGTTCATGTGACGCCCCCAAAATAGGTATACATCACTTATTCTGAGTCGCCAAATACATGGTACAGAATACAAATACAATCTTAAATATACAACAAGAGAGTTGTGAGTTTTAATACCAATATTGTCTTCTAGACAATATCCACTCTCAGAATAAGTCCTCATTACATTTATTAACACACTATTTAACAGAATAGTGAGGACTACTAATACTATCATTTGGACTGTCAATCCGTTCTCCGACTCGTCCCAGCTATATTCTCATTTTCTGAAGAGAACAGTGAAGGAAAGGGTGAGCTCAACTAGCCCAGTAAGAAATATTATGACTAAGATAATGCAGAATAAATTATCATTAGTCCTCAACAATGTTAAACTAATAAAATACAATAGACATCAAGTTTAACTACAACGGAACAAGCAATCCATTAAAAGAGTCAAGTAGAGAATAAAATCTACTATCTTTTATGATTTAAAAAGTTTTTCATCACTTTTATCGCTGAAACTCAGCTTAATAAATAATCCACATCATCAAATCATCCCTGCACTACAGGCCAAGGACATTTTTTTTAGTATCACGACCACAAATTATCCATGAACTACGGGCCAAAGATAATCGTGTTTTCATCAACGGTCCTGATCATGCCATAAAACAATTCATCTTTGCACCTCGTGGCAAGAGAATCCATTGACATAATCATACCAAAAACTGTCCATCAATGCACTACGAGCCAATGATGACTTTTTTCACATCATTTCTAACATTACTTAAATGATTATACCGAATAATCCTGGTCATAATCATACCAAGTCCATCTATGCACTACAGCCACGTATGACTTTCAACAAAATATAAACATGAGGATGATGACAATGATATAAGAATTCAATAAAACAAGTTCAAGAATTAAATTATTCAGGAACTAATAACGTCCAAATTGTCAACACGATACTTCTTTGTAGAGTAAAATTCAAGAATGCTCAGAAGAATATTTCCATGAAAAGATACTAGATGAAGCGCAAATATCAAGGATATTCCACTAATTTCATGGAGTATAGAAGTCAAAACTTTAATCAACTAAGTATAATAAAGAATGGAATAACAAAAGAAATCACCATGCATGCGGTGCTTGTCATGATGTAGTTATTCCAATGTAATAATAAATAACGGAACCGTGTCAAAGGTAATACGCACCAAAGGGATATTCCAATGTAATAATAAAGAATGGAATAACAATGTAAATCACCATGCATGAGGTACTTGGCAGATGTAGACAAAGTTATTCTAACGTAATAATAAATAATCTAAATTAGGTCAAAGTAAATTCAAGACCGACGTGATGTTCCAAATGTAATAATAAAGAATGGAATAACAATGAAAATCACCACGCATGCGGTGTATTGCGATAGATAGGTTATTCCAACGAGTAATAATAAATAATCGAAACCGTGTCCAAGCGAAAAGCATGCATGTGGGATATTCCAACGTAATAATAAAGATGGAACTAGGTCCCATTTTTAAACGCATTGTGACATGTGATATTCCAATAGAATAATAAAGAATGGAATAATGTAAGAATTTCACCAAGTATAGGGTGATCACAGATACAAAGTTATTCCAACAAAGATAATAAATAATGGAATAATGTAAGTTCTCTTCATGAATACGAAAGAAATAATACCCCTTACGAGTACAACAAATAATATCCCTTACCTTATAAAGAAGAGTACTCTGACGGTAGGGCGGGGATATACTTGAAGAAACTTGCACTATGCTCAAAGCTTTCTTAAACGCTAAAGATATACGCTCAAGATTATAAAAGAACAATTCTCTCTACAGTTTCTCTCTCTAGAGTTTCAGTGAATTCGTAAGAAATAATGAAGGAATGGGCTTCTATTTATAGAAGAATGGACTAAATAGTAACCAATCCATGAATGGTCCAGATCGATTTACTTTAAACGGACGGTCCAGATTTAAAGTAAAATCTTTTAAATAAAATAAAATATATTCTATTTATAATCTAATAAAACGAATAACTTTATAAAAGTATTCTGTTTTATATTAAAAGATTTTACTATGCAAACACTATGCAGACACTATGCAAACACTATGCATAATAAAATATAATATATTCTAATTATTGTCTAATAAAACAGATAACTTTATAAAAGTATTATTTTACAAAAATGGTGAGGACTACTAAACAATTCTTTCTAAAACCTTCATTCCATACCCCGACTCGTACTCGCTTATATTCTCGCCTCCCGAGAAGAAAAATGGAACAAAAGGAAAAGGGTGAGCTCAACTAGCCCAAAGAAAGAATATTATGACTAAGATAATATACAACAAATTACGCTTAGTCTTCAACAGGAAAAATCTAATAGAATACAATAGACAACAAATTTTAAATCAATATTCGCAATGAAATAATAATTCATTAGAAGAGTTAAGTAGAGAATGCAAACTACTATCTTCTATGTATGAATTTAAAAGTTCATCGCCTATCTTTTATCCTCAGAACATCAATCAATATACATCCGAATCAAATATTCATCTTTGCACTACAGAGGCCAAAGATATTCATCGATTAATCATGTTCATCTAAACACTGCTCATCTCTCGCACTACTACCAAAGATATTCTTCAGAAATCATTCATCTTTGCACTCATGTGCCAAAGATATTCAATAATATCATCATTTAAGATCGAGGATGATGAAAAATATTTTTAAAGAAACGAATCCAAAGAAACAAAATGACAAGGATTAAGGATTAAGGATTCGTACTTTGTTTTATCCATGTTCAAAAATACCTCAAAAATAATCATAGTGGTGTAAAATTCAAGAATGATCAAAACATGGATACAATCAAAGCTAGTATCCGAATAGATATTTTGGACAAAAAGAAGAAATTTTATTTTTTAATTGAATAGTCTAGTATACGTGAATAGTCTTTGTCAGATCGTGAATAGTAACTCAGACACCAAAAGATAGAAATTTCATAAAAAGACATCTTCACGCTTCATTTAATAAGTACTCGTGAATAAGAACTCGTGAATAAGAACTCATGAATAGTAACTCGTAAATAAGAACTCATGAATAGTAATCCCGATATGAAAAAGTTCTAAATTTGATAAAAGTTCCAACCAATATTTCAAAGATAATGATATTGAAGAAATAATATCATTTGAGAAGAAAATAACATCCCTACCTCGAAAGATTAAGACTTCTAATTTGGAATAACTGGATATAAGGTCAAGGAACTTGACCGCCTAACAATACTCAAAGTATACTCAAAATACTCACAAGAATACGCTCGATAATATAGAGAGAAAACTTCAGCTTCGTGTGATTTTCAATTCTAACCTAAGACCCTATTTATAGAAATTTGCTTTAGAACACCAAAGCGTAAAATTTAATAAATTAATAATATAATTATATAAATTTCCTCGCGCATGCCTAGAATCTGATTTCAGCCATCAAACACATGCCACATTCTAGAAAAAGTAAGAAAAAACGTTTTTCTAATTTTAAATATTTTAAACTTCCAAAAATCAATTATTTCGGAGCTTCAAAACTTCAATAATTCATAATAAATAGCCCTTTCATCAGAAAATTCGAATCTCGCGAGTTTTTATAGGAAATTCAATTCTCTACAACTTTACAGAAGAAAGTTTTTCCAAATTCAAAATAGAAATTGACCGAAATCCACAAACGGGCGATTTTATAGGCTATAATCACATTTCAGTCAATGAATGGGGTCCACCGACATGTTTAACATGTTTTAAACATTTATTGCAACAAAAATACTCTTCCTCCTCGTATACTCATATATCCCATATTCGTTGTAAAAATATCACCATTATTATATTATTAAAATATAATAATATATTTAAATGAATTATTTTATCAGAAAAAGATAAAATTTCAATTTTCAACAATTGTCACATTAAAATTTTTCTCCATCTATATCCACATAAAATCAATATTTTCCTCATCATATGAATCAATAATTAATTATTCACAAATAATATTACGTAATCACAATATTGACAACCAGCGCTTCCTGTGAAAGAGGGGCTTTCCAATAAGAATTTCTCCTTATCGGCGCCGCAATTAGGTGACCAAACCTCTCCTTAGATGAACTTTCTAGACATTGCCAATAATGTTATCTAATAATATTATTCAGATAATATGAATTATTGCTCGATAATGAAAAATAATGTGTAATGACAATTATCAAACAACAAAGAATATAAAATATCAACGCAATTATTAAATCAATAAAATATCGAATAAGAATTATCGTAACCATTATTGAGTAGTGCCTTCTTCACGTAAGAATCAATAATTGGTGCAATACCGTGTGTCTACTTGTGTTTTAACCAAAGAGGTATTTTAACAATGATAATCTGAATAACTACTACTGTTATTTTTAAACAACTTATATTTGTCGTTTTCTTCATCCAATCGCTTTCAGGTTATGGGGCCACACATGGTTGCTACCGTCGCATTTAATATTCCCGACAAGCATTTAATATTCCACGACCAAACGAATATTCCCCAAAACAACAATGAATATTTTATAACCACTTGCTTATTTTGAAGTATTTATGATTTTACCCTTAACTATCCACATTAATCAAATCAACCCTTACTATTTCAAAATAATAAATAGAGAAAATTAAATTTCATTAATAATAAGTTGGGGTCTTACACTATGAAGTAACTACTGTAGCAATAATTGAACAAAACTAAGTGACGTCTCACGTAAGCATCAATACTCAATACCGTGTACTACTATGCAACCACGTATATTACTTTACTTTTACTATCGGGTAGTTCAACAGTTTTAACGGTAAAACTTCCGCCGTTATTTTCATAAATATATTTTTGTCATTTTCTCATTCCGATAATAATTCCGTTGTGGGGTCCACCAATGATTGCGCCGTTGTACGAATATTCTCTGCTAAAATGAATATTTCCCAACCAATCGAATATAATACAACAACTTGCATACTTTACAAAATTTATAAATACTACGCACAACTATAACATTATCTCAAATCCATACCATAATATTAAAAAAAATATTTCGAGAAAATTAAATCTTTATTCGTAAAATTTGGGATTTTATAGTTCATGTGACAAGGCAAAACCAGCAAGCCAAAGAAAGTCAGCAACTAAAACAGCCAGGAGCAAATGAATGACCTATGCTACAATTACAAGAAATCGGGCCACTTCATTGCTAACTGCAACAAACCTCTCAGAGAAGAACTCAAAAAGAAATCACATTCTAAGAAGGAATACTGTGACGCCCCCAAAATAGGTATACATCACCCATTCTGAGTTGTCAATACATGGTACAGAAACAACTACAACTTTATTATTACAACAAGAAAAGCGTGAGTTTGAATACAAATATTATCTTCTGATAATATCTATACTCAAATAAATCCTCATCACATTTATTGATACATTATTTTACAAAAATGGTGAGGACTACTAAACAACTCTCTCTAGAACCTTCATTCCATACCTCACCTCGCATTTCGCTTATATTCTCGCCTCCTAAAAAGAAAAATGGAACAAAAAGGAAAAAGGTGAGCTCAACTAGCCCAAGAAAAGAATATTATGACTAAGATAATATACAACAAATTATCATTAGTCTTCAAACAGGGAAAAATCTAATAGAATACAATAGACAACAAATTTTAAATCAATATTCGCAGCGGAAATAATAATTCATTAGAAGAGTTAAGTAGAGAATGCAAACTACTATCTTCTATGTATGAATTTAAAACTTCATCGTCGATATTTTATCCCTGTAACATCAATCAATATATATCTGGAATCAAATATTCATCTTTGCACTACAGGCCAAAGATATTCATCAGTTGGTCATGTTCATCTAAACACTTGTTCATCTTTGCACTACAGGCCAAAGATATTCATCAAGAAATCATTCATCTTTGCACTACAGGCCAAAGATATTCAGTAATATCATCATTTAGGTCTGAGGATGATGAAAAATATTTTTAAAGAAACGAATCCAGTGAAATAAAATGACAAAGATTAAGGATTAAGGATTCGTACTTTGTTTTATCCATGTTCAAAAATACCTCAAAAATAATCATAGTGGTGTAAAATTCAAGAATGATCAAAACATGGATACAATCAAAGCTAGTATCCGAAATAGATATTTTGGACAAAAAGAAGAAATTTTATTTTTCTATGAATAGTGCCAGATATCGTGAATAGTCACCGTATATCGTGAATAATAACTTCGACACCAAAAGATAGAAATTTCCAAAAAAAACATCTTCACGCTTCATACGTAGAATAGTACTCGTGAATAAGAACTCGTGAATAAGTAACTCGTGAATAAGAACTCATGAATAGTAACTCATGAATAGTAACCCCACATAGAAAAGTTCCAAATTTGATAAAAAGTTTCAACCAATATTTCAAAGATAATGATATTGAAGAAATAATATAATTTGAGAAGAAAATAACATCCCTTACCTCGAAAGATTAAGACTTTCTAAATTTGGAATACCGGATATAGTCTTTGAAGGAACTTACACTTCCTAACAATACTCAAAGTATACTCAAAATACTCACAAGAATACGCTCGATAATATAGAGAGAAAACTTGGGCTTACGTGTGATTTTCAATTCTAACCTAAGCACCCTATTTATAGGAAAATGCTTAAACACAAAAGCGAAAATTTAATATAATATTATTATTTATAATAAAATTTCCTACGCCAACCTTCCAAGAACTGAATTCAGCTCATTCAACCCACATGTGTAACACACTATAATGAAAAAAACGTTTTTCTAATTTTAAATATTTTAAACTTCCAAAAATCAATTATTTCGGAGCTCTGGAACTTCAATAATTCATAATAAATATCCCTTTCATCAGAAAATTCGAATCTCGCGAGTTTTTATAGGAAATTCAATTCTCTACAACTTTACAGAAGAAAGTTTTTCCAAATTCCAAATAGAAATTGACCGAAATCCATAAACTACGATTTTACAAAGGTATAATCAAATTTCAAATCGATAAATGGGGTCCACCGACATGTTTAACATGTTTTAAACATTTATTGCAACAAAAATACTCTTCCTCCTCGTATACTCATATATCCCACATTCGTTGTAAAAATATCACCATTATTATATTTTTAAAATATAATAATATATTTAAATGAATTATTTTATCAGAAAAAGATAAAATTTCAATTTTCAACAATTGTCACATTAAAATTTTTCTCCATTTATATCCACATAAAATCAATATTTTCCTCATCATATGAATCAATAATTAATTATTCACAAATAATATTACTGAGTAATCACAATATTAACAACCGTGCGGTTCAGGAAAGAGGGGCTTTCCAATAAGAATTTCTCCTTCTCTTGGCGCAGCAATTAGGTGACCAAACCTCTCCTTAGATGTAACTTTCTAGACATTGCCAATAATGTTATCTAATAATATTATTCAGATAATATGAATTATTGCTTCGATAATGAAAAATACCGTAAATGACAATTATCAAAACAACAACAATATAAAATATCAACGTATCAATTATTAAATCAATAAAATACTTTAACAAAGAATTATCGTAACCATTATTTAGTAGTGCCTTCTTACGTAAGAATCAATAATTGGTGCAATACCGTGTAACTCTTGTGTTTTATCCAATCGAGTATTTTTAACAAAGATAATCTGTGAATAACTACTACAATCGTTATTTTTAAACAACTTATATTTGTCGCTTTCTTCATCCAATCGCTTTCAGTTATGGGGCCCACAAAAAGATCAAGCTACCGACGTCATTTATATTCCCCCAAGCAAAAGAATATTCCACGACCAAACGAATATTCCCCGACAACAATGAATATTTTATAACCACTTGCTTATTTTAAAATATTTATGTATTTTACCCTAACTATCCACATTAATCAAATCAACCCTTACTATTTCAAAATAATAAATAGAAAAATTGAATTTCATTAATAATAAGTTGGGGTCTTACAACCTCCCTCCTTATGAAATTTCGTCCTCGAAATCGACGTACGTACTGGTGTTTGAAAAGGTGAGGATACCTCGCTTTCATTTCCGCTTTCCAATTCCCGTGTCATTTCCTCTATAAAGCATGATTCCTCCACAAAACTTTAACTTGTGGTATAACCTTTCTTGCGTAGGACATGCTCCTTCCTATCCAAGATCTTGACAGTACCTCCTCATACGTTAAGTCTTCTATTATCTCGTCCTGGTTCTAACTCTATAACGTGGTTCGGGTCTTTCACATATTTACTTAAGTACGAGATATGTGAAACACATTATGAACACGAGATATACTCGAGGTAACGCGAGTCTATAGGCTACATTTCCTACTCGGTCAAGAATTTGAAATGGACCAATAAATCGTGGATCGAGCTTTCCTCTCTTCCCAAATCTTGTAACTCCCTTCCATGGTGCAACTCATGAACAATACATGATCCCCTACACTAAATTCCACTTCTTTTCGATGAAGATCCGCATAACTCTTTCGTCGATCTTGTGCCATTTGTATACGTTGTCGAATCATTTGGATCTTTTCCGTAGTCATACGTACTCAACTCGGGTCCCAACAATGGTTGCTTCACCCACCTCGTCCCAACATACCGGAGAGAGCGACACTTTCGTCCATATAATGCTTCAATGGAGCCACACCTATACTTGCTGATAATC
Organism: Panax quinquefolius; assembly: GCA_020205615.1. Lineage (NCBI taxonomy): Eukaryota > Viridiplantae > Streptophyta > Magnoliopsida > Apiales > Araliaceae > Panax > Panax quinquefolius. The sequence continues at coordinate 91,503,433 of CM035168.1, forward strand.
GTTGTTGTAGGAGAATTCCACCAATGGTAAATACTTATCCTAACCGCCTTGAAGTCTAGGACACGAGTCTTAATAAATCTTCAAGAGTTTGAATAGTCCTTTCTCGATTGTCCATCCGCTTGAGGATGGTATGCCAAACTAAATCGTAAATCCGCGCCCATAGCTTTTTGCAAGTTAACCCAAAATCTTGAAGTGAATCTTGGGTCACGATCCGAAACTATGGATACAGCATGCCATGCAACCTCACAATCTCATTCACGTCATAAACTAGCAAGACGTTCAAGGGAATAAGTCTCCGTGATCGGCAAGAAATGAGCGACTTGGTTAATCTATCAACAATAACCCAAATAGCATTGATGCCTGAGAAACCGTAGGAAGACCCGTAACGAAATCTATGGTAATGTGTTCCCACTTCCATTTCGGAATCTCAAGTGGTCAGCAACGGACCCTTAGGTACTAGATGCTCCGCCTTTACACGTTGATAAGTTAAACACATTGAGATAAACTTTGCAATCTCTCTCTTCATATTGTTCCACCAAAATGTATGTCAAGATCACGATACATTTTAGTACTTCCGTGATGGATTGATTGCAATGGTGTATTGTGTGCCTCCATCATAATCTTGTACTTCAAATCGTAGTCGTTAGGAACACAAAGTCTAGAGTGGACTCAAGTATTCCTTCTTCATCAATTCTCGCTCCTAATAGCTCCTTCTTGTACTTTCTTCTTCATACGACGCATCACCTCAAGGGTGGTGGCTTGAGCAACCTTAACTTTTTCTATTAAAGTTGGCTCTACGCAGATACTTGGCATCATCGCACTCGCTCTCGCATATGATCTTCTACTCAACGCGTCGCGTACCACGCTCGCTTTCCGTGATGGTATTGAATAGTGTGGTCGTAGTCTTTCAATAGCTCGAGCCAACGTCATTTGCCGCGTGTTGAGTTCTTTTTTTGAAGAAGAAATATTTAAGGCTTTTATGGTCCGAATATATCTCCACTTTCTCCCCATATAGATAGTGCCTCCATATCTTTAGCCGAAACGATCGGGCCGCTAACTCTAGATCATGAGTAGGATAATTCCTCTCATACTCTTTAAGTTGTCGTGAGGCATAGGCTATGACTTTCCCACGCTGCATGAGAACACATCCTAACCCTTTGCTCAAGCATCATCAGAGATAACAAATCCATCCAACCGGATGGTATTGTTAGAACAGTCTTAAAATAAGTCTCCTCTTAAGCTCTTGGAAACTCTTCTCGCATTCTTCGCTCCAAACGAATTTTGTATCCTTCCGAGTTAATGAGTTAATGGAGTAGCGATTCGAGAAAACCTTCCACGAATCTCCGATAATAACCAAATAAAGCCCAAAAGCTACGTGCTTCATCCACCGACTTCGTTGCTCTAACTTTGTATTGCTTCAATCTTCGCTTGGATCAACAGATACTCCATGTTTCGACACCACGTGCCCAAGGAATGCTACTTCCTCGCCGAACTCGCATTTCTTCAATTTGGCATATAGTTTGTTTTCACGAAGCCTTTGAGTACCAAATTTCAAATGGTGCTCATGATCTTCACGACTTTTGAATATATATAAGGATGTCATCAATAAAGACAACAACAAAGCGATCCAAATATTCCTTGAATACTCGGTTCATCATATCCATGAAAGTCATAGGAGCATTAGTCATCCAAAGACATGACTAAGAATTCATAATGCCCGCATCGAGTTCTAAAGGCGCTCTTTGAATATCCTCGCCTTCTAATCTTCATTGATGATATCCGTAATCTAAGATCGATTTTTGAAAAGAATTGTGCCCCTTGCAATCGGTCAAACAAGTCATCAATACGAGGTAGAGGATACCTATTCTTGATGGTGACATGGTTCAATTCCCCGATAGTCAATACAAAAAGTCGATGTACTACTCCGCTCTTCTTCTTTACAAATAAAACAGAGCACCCCAAGGAGATGTACTAGGATCGAATGAAACCGATGTCCAACAATTCCTCGTAGTTGGACCTTTAACTCCTCGAACTTCAATAGGAGCCATTCGATATGGGGTTTTAGAAATGGGCTTTGTACTGTGTTCAAGATCAATAAAGAATTCAACTTCACGCTTACGGGGTAGACCAGGAAGTTCTTCGAAATACGTCGGAAAGTCAATAACAACAGAATATTATTCAAATTTGACGTGTCTTTATTCAAATCCATAACATGGGCTAAGAAAGCTTGACATCCGCTTTTCAATAAACGAATAGCTTTATGATTAGATATGACAAAGATTGATTTTAATGGTTTAGTTGCTTGAATTGCATAACAACAGTCAAGTTAGAAATATGAAAACTAACAACCTTACGAAAATAATCAATTTTGGCATGATGAGTAGTTAACCAATCAATCCCTAAAATCACATCAAAAGCAAGTATCTTTAAAGAGATAAGTCAATCAATGGTAAGGTGATGGTGCCAACTTGAATCAAACAAGATTTATAAACAAAGGATGTGATGAAAGTTTCTCCTAATGGAGTTTCCACAGATAGGTCAAAGTCTAATTTCTCCTGAGTCAAGTTTAAACGTTGAGCACAAGCGGGAGAGATAAATGAATGGGTAAAGACCGTTGATCAAGTAAGGTATAAACTTCGCAAAAATTTATAAATAGCTTACCCGTGATCACCTCGTTTGGGTTCCTCGCATTTTGACCACCACAACAAATGCTCTTCCCGAACTGCTGACTTTGACTTTTCTCGGGATGTTTTTTGAGTCACCGTCCCTCATTGAACTAGGTTTCGCTTATAGTACAATCTCGAGCGATATGTCCTTTTTTCCCACAATTATAGCATACCTTGAATCTGTTGTGGACAGCTTTGGACCGATATGTCCCTCTTTCCCGCATTTATAGCAAGATATGACCGGTGGTCGTTTCCTCCCTTAGAACCGGCTTTCTCACGCACTATCGCCTTCACATGGTCGGTTGTTAAATCTCCTCTTTTAAAATCTCCTCCCGACTCGCTTTTTCTATTTTCATGGCCATGATTACCACCGAGTGGTTACCATTTTGTCCGTCTGCTTTTTTCTCCGCCGGTTATCATTATTCTGCTGACGCTATCTCTCGATACGATCCTCGTTATGGTCCCTCAATTGGCATTACTCGTTATCTCGCTTCTAATAATTGAGCCCCTCGCTTACAACATCCGAATAGAGAAAATTTTATGAGAAATGAGATATCGACGTATCTTAAGGGTTTCAAACCTCTAAGAAACATCCGCGTCATCGCTCCTCATTCTCCACCAAATGAGGTGCAAACTCGATAACTCGCAAACTTTGCCTCGTCATTGAGACACCGCCATGTTGTTCTTCGCTCCCGGTCTAATAAACTCCACTTCCTTCATATGACGAACACTTTCGTAAAAGTATTTGTCATTAAATAGTTTCAAACGCCTCCCAAGACATCTTGAGTGTGGTTGGATGGGTACGCCTACGCACTCCCACACCAAGAGTCCCGCCTCGCCACCACTGGACATAAAAGGTGGCGAATGGAACCTTCTGTTCCTCCGCGTGCATCCCAAGACATCGAATATCTTGGTAATTTGCTTGACCCATGTTTCGCCATGATCGGATCTAGCTTTCCCTTAAATTCGTGGTCCCAACTCTTTGAACCGCTTGGTTGTGACAACCCGTGAATTGCTATCATTTCCTCCTCAGTATTTTGAACACGAGTCTCCTCGTCTGATTTTGCATGAACTGCAAAAAGCTTCTAAACATCCCTCGCTCATCATCTCGCCAAAGGGTGTGTTGTTCACAGAGCAACATTGCCACACTGTTGCACGCTCTCCTCGTTGGTGAGTACAAAGGCCTCCACTGGTCCTCATTTCCATTGTTAATATTCTCATCGACATTCTCAAATCACCGTCATAAAACAAGGGTTAATTAAGGAAATCAATATATCACATAATATCCTTATATAATTGACCAACTAAAAAAATAAGCTTAGTAGGACACACTAGCGAAGGATTTACTCGCTCTCCCCTCCTAGTTCTATTCCCCGATCTCCGCCAGTAGATCATATCCTAAGCTCGATACCAACCGTGGCGCCCCAAAAATAGGTATACATCACCCATTCCGAGTTGTCAATACATGGTACGTAAACAACTACAACTTTATTATTACAACAAGAAATCTGTGAGTTTGAATACAAATATTATCTTCTGACAATATCTATACTCAAATAAATCCTCATCACATTTATTGATACATTATTTTACAAAAATGGTGAGGACTACTAAACAACTCTCTCTAGAACCTTCATTCCATACCCCACTGTACTCGCTATATATTCTCGCCTCCCGAGAAGAAAAATGGAACAAAAAGGAAAAGGGTGAGCTCAACTAGCCCAGTAAAGAATATTATGACTAAGATAATATACAACAAATTATCATTAGTCTTCAAACAGGGAAAAATCTAATAGAATACAATAGACAACAAATTTTAAATCAATATTCGCAGGGGAAATAATAATTCATTAGAAGAGTTAAGTAGAGAATGCAAACTACTATCTTCTATGTATGAATTTAAAACTTCATCGTCGATATTTTATCCCTGTAACATCAATCAATATATATCTAGAATCAAATATTCATCTTTGCACTACAGGCCAAAGATATTCATCATTAATCATGTTCATCTAAACACTGCTCATCTTTGCACTACGGGCCAAAGATATTCATCAAGAAATCATTCATCTTTGCACTACGGGCCAAAGATATTCAAGAATATCATCATTTAGGATCGAGGATGATGAAAAATATTTTTAAAGAAACGAATCCAGTGAAATAAAATGACAAGGATTAAGGATTAAGGATTCGTACTTTGTTTTATCCATGTTCAAAAATACCTCAAAAATAATCATAGTGGTGTAAAATTCAAGAATGATCAAAACATGGATACAATCAAAGCTAGTATCCAGAATAGATATTTTGGACAAAAAGAAGAAATTTTATTTTTCGGTGAATAGTGCCGTATACGTGAATAGTAACTCCGACACCAAAAGATAGAAATTTCCCAAAAAACATCTTCACGCGCTTACATGAATAGTACTAAATGAATAGTAACTCGTGAATAGTAACTCATGAATAAGAACTCATGAATAAGTAACCCCTGATACGGGAAAAGTTCCAAATTTGATAAAAAGTTTCAACCAATATTTCAAAGATAATGATATTGAAGAAATAATATCATTTGAGAAGAAAATAACATCCCTTACCTCGAAAGATTAGTACTTACAATTTGGAATACTGGATATATAGTCAAGGAAGGAACTTGCACCGCCTAACAATACTCAAAGTATACTCAAAATACTCACAAGAATACGCGATAATATAGAGAGAAAAACTTCGGTTTACGGTGTGATTTTCAATTCTAACCTAAGCACCTATTTATAGAAAATGCTTGTAACACCAAAAGCGTAAAATTTAATATAATATTATTATTTATAATAAAATTTCCTACGCCAACCTTCCAAGAACTGAATTTAGCTCATTCAACCCATATGTAACACACACCATAATGAAAAAACGTTTTTCTAATTTTAAATATTTTAAACTTCCAAAATCAATTATTTTGAGCTACTTTTAACTTCAATAATTTATAATAAATAGCCCTTTCATCGAAAATTCAATCTCGGGAGTTTTTATAGAAAATTCAATTCTCTACAACTTTGCAAAAGAAAGTTTTTCCAAATTCGAAAAGCAGAAATTGGCCCAAAAATCTACATACGGACAATTTTACAGTTATAATCAAATTTCGACCAAGAAATGGGGTCCAATCGACATGTTTAACATGTTTTAAACATTTATTGCAACAAAAATACTCTTCCTCCTCAGTATACTCATATATCCCACATTCGTTGTAAAAATATCACCGTTAATATATTATTAAAATAAATATATTTAAATGAATTATTTTATCGTAAAAGATAAAATTTCAATTTTCAACAATTGTCACATTAAAATTTTTCTCCATCTATATCCACATAAAATCAATATTTTCCTCATCATATGAATCAATAATTAATTATTCACAAATAATATTACGTAATCACAATATCGACAACCGTGCGGTTCCAAGAAAGAGGGGCTTTCCATAAGAATTTCTCACTCATGCCAATGATTAGGTGACCAAACCTCTCATTAGATAACTTTCTAGACATTGCCAATAATGTTATCTAATAATATTATTCGATAATATGAATTATTGCTTCGATAATGAAAAATACTTGTAATAATGACAATTATTGAAACAACAAAGAATATAAAATATCAACGCATCAATTATTAAATCAATAAAATAATTGAGCGATAATTACCGTAACCATTATTGAGTAGTGCCTTCTTACGTAAGAATCAATAATTGGTGCAATACTGCAGTATTCTTCTTGTGTTTTATCCTCCGAGTATTTTAACAAGATAATAGCTGTGATAACTACTATTTATTATTTTTAAACAACTTATATTTGTCGTTTTCTTCGTCCAATCGCTTTCAGTTATGGGGCCCATAAAAGATCAAGGCTAAATGCATTTAATATTCCCAAACAAAGAAGAATATTCCACGACCAAACGAATATTCCCAAACAACAATGAATATTTTATAACCACTTGCTTATTTTGAAATATTTATGATTTTACCCCTAACTATCCACATTAATCAAATCAACCCTAACTATTTCAAAATAATAAATAGAGAAAATTGAATTTCATTAATAATAAGTTGGGGTCTTACAAATACAAAGGCAACAAAAGGCCACAGAAGAAAGACAAAGGCCTTGTAGCTGGAGGATCGTGGAGTGACTCAGACAATGACTCAACTCCAGAATCGGGAGATGATGAAGATCCTCAAGTGGCAAATCTCTGCCTTATGGCCAAAAATGCAAGAGACAAACAGAACTCCAACATACATGAAGTAAGTATCGATGAGGTATTTGACTTCAACTCTCCTGATGTAGATATTGATGACCTTAGAACTGCATTATATGGTATAACATCTGATCTACACCAATACATGAAGTGGTTTAGAGTTCTGTCTAAAGACTATTCACTTCTTCAAAAGGAGAAAGATAAAGTTTAAGAGGAACTGGAAACAGCCCTTCTCAGTACTAATTCTCTTTCAAAGTTTGAAGCTGAGAATAAGCTTTTAAGAGAAACAAATGAGCTCAGTGCACAAAGAGAGTCTAGTCTAACCTCCTCCAAGATTGAGGATCTAAAAAAGACAGTCTCTACATGGAATAAATCCTCTTCATCCATGGACTCCTTAATCTCTAACCAGAGAAGTGTCTCTGATAGAACAGGGTTAGGCTTTGGGAAATCTACCTCAGAGCCATATGTGAAAAAAGTAAAGGAGATTAGCATGAGTGATGCCTCAAGTTTAAGTAGAGGCATTATATTTGTGAAATCATCACAGAATGATGAGCATGTCAAACCCTGCCCAACTGATTCAATTCATATTCTCAGGAGTAAGGGATCTCATGCTGGTCTAGGTTTCAGAAAAGAGAAGAGTAATCTTGCTACTAGTCATCAACCTCGAAGGATCGTAGAGTCCAATAAAATCAACTCTACGAACCAACCAGGAAGATACAGTAGAAGTAAGATACACTCCTCACAAATAATGAAACAAGAGAACACATGGAAAATGGAATATCAGCCTAGCAGGAGGATGACCAATAACCCATAAAAGTCTAAATGGAGGAAGTACTTTCACACACGCACAAACATGCATCATATCAAATGTTTTGTGTGCTATAGAGTTGGCCACAAGGCTGCAAAATGTTATTATAATTCCATGCATGTGAGACCCAAAATCAAGCAAATTTGGGTCCCCAAGGGCACTAACAATGTAGAACCCATGCAAGTATGGGTACCAAAATGAAGGTTTAATGTTATTACAGGAAAAGAGCTCCACAATCACAACCTGGTATCTGGACAGTGGATGCTCAAGGCACATGACAGGGAACAAAGCCCTTCTCGTACGACTACACATAAAAGGAGGGTCCCTCCGTCATCTTTGGAGACAACGGCTCTGGCAAGACAAGAGGCTATGACTCAGCTGGAAATGGTGCAGTATCCTTTAGCAAAGTGGCCTATGTGGAAGGACTACAACACAATCTTCTAAGCATTAGCCAACTCTGCGACAAGGGTCATCAAGTAACATTTCTCAACAAAAAATGTCATGTCCGAGACCAAGACATCTGCATGAAAGCTTAACTTAACAAGAGAAGGAAATGTCTACACAAAGAAATCTTGGAAAACTGAGCTCGAGACGAGACAATATGCTTTCAAGCTAAAGCATCTAAAAAATGAGTCAAGCTATGGCATCAAGACTGCCTCATCTCAACTTCAAAAGCATGTCAAAATTAGCTTTAAAAGATCTAGTTGCAAGCCTACCCAAGTTCAATTTCATTAAAGAAAGGTCGTAATGCCACGCGAACTTGGAAAATGCACGAAAAGCACATTCAAGAGCAAAACTGTCAATTCAATTGACAAGCCTTTGCGATTCTGCTACATGGATCTTTTGGGCCAATTCCAATAACGAGCCTTGGAGGAAAGAGATACTCTCTGGTCGTAGTCGATGACTTCACCAGATTTACGTGGGTGTTCTTTCTAACCTCAAAAGATGAGATAAGTTCCCAGCTGATCAAGATGTTCAAGCTTGTGATGAATGAGAAAGGAGAGAAAATTAAGGCTATAAGGAGTGATCATGGTAGAGAATTTGATTTCACAGAAATGGACCAATTCTACACAGACAATGGCAATAGTCACAACTTCTCAGCTCCATGAACTCCTCAACAAAATGGAGTTGCTGAGAGAAAGAACAGGACATTAATAGAGGCTGGAAGGACTCTACTAGCAAAGAAATCATCTCGCTTAAGTACTTCAAGGCGAAGCGGTCAACACTGCATGTTATACTCAGAACAGATCACTCATACAGTCGATTAAGAAGACTCCCTGTGAATTGTGGAAAGGAAGAAAACCTAGTGTCAGCTACTTTCATGTCTTCGGTTGTGCATGCTACATTCTTAACAATGGAAAGCAATACTTAACAAAGTTTCAACCGAAATCAGATGAAGGAATCTTTATTGGATATGCCACAGACAGTAAGTCCTACAGAGTGTTTAACAAGAAGACACTGAGTGTTGAAGTCTCGATTCACATCATCTTTGATGAAATAGACTTAGACAAAACAATGCCTCAAGACACTACGAATAATAGTTCAGACACTACGAACGAGGTCGTCGAGCTCAATACTACGATCGTAGTACCGCATGTCGGAAATCGTTGAAAGAAGGAATGAGATCGTAGAGAGGCTATGCCGCATAAATGAGCCTCCACATCAAGAAGAAGAAATAGATCTTGAAGATCTAAGACAAGAAGGCATAAGAACTGATGTCCCAACAGGAAGCAGATGGGCAAGAGATCACACTCAAGATCTAATCATTGGAGATCCGAATGCAAGAGTCAAAACAAGAGCTGCTACTCAAAATGAATGCTTCTATCTAAGCTTCCTATCTCAAATGGAACCAAAGAAGATAGAGGATGCTATGGAAGACTCCAGCTGGATAGAGGCCATGTAGGAAGAACTTAATCAGTTTGAGAGAAGCAAAGTATGGAGATTGGTTCCAAGACCAAAGAATCATCCTATAATTGGAACCAAGTGGGTCTTCAGAAACAAGATGTATGAAGATGGGGTGATAACCAGGAATAAGGCTAGACTAGTGGCCAAAGGTTACTCTCAGGAAGAAGGCATTGACTACGATGAGACATTTGCACCTGTTGCCAGACTAGAAGCCATCAGAATATTTCTTGCCTTTGCTACTCACATGAAATTCAAGGTCTTTCAGATAGATGTCAAGAGTGCATTCTTGAATGGTGAACTTCAAGAAGAAGTCTATGTAGAGCAGCCTCCAGGTTTCATTAATCCATCTCTTTCTAATTAAGTCTTTAGATTAGACAAAGCCTTATATGGTCTTAAACAAGCACCTAGAGCATGATATGAAACACTAACTAACTTCCTTATTGAAAATGGATTCACTAGAGGTAGAGTAGATACCTCACTATTTTTTAGAAAGCACAAAGACAAAGTCCTATTAGTTCAAATATATGTTGATGATATTATCTTTGGATCTACTGATGAAAAGCTATGCAAGAGATTCTCCAAGATTATGCAGAGCAAGTTTGAAATGAGCATGATGGGTGAGCTGAACTTCTTCCTTGGACTGCAAGTAAAGCAGACTAATGAAGGAATCTTCATTAACCAAACCAAGTACATTAAAGACTTACTTAAGAAGTATGGCATGGAGTCAGCCTCTCCCATGAAAACCCCAATTGCTCCTACAACCAAGCTTGACAAAGACGAAAAAGGTAAAAGTATTGATATAACTTAATACAGAGGTATGATTGGCTCTCTTTTATATCTAACTGCCAGTAGACCAGATATAATGTTTACAACATGCATTTGTGCTAGATTTCAGGCTAGTCCTAAAGAATCTCATTTATCTGCTATAAAGAGGATTTTCAGATACCTCAAAGGTATACCCCACTTGGGGCTTTGGTATCCCAAGGAGTCCTCATTTGAGCTAGCAGGATACACGGATGCTGATTTTGCAGGCTGCAAAATTGATAGATAGAGTACCAGTGGCACCTGTCAATTGCTAGGAAACAAACTTGTGTCCTGGTTTAGGAAAAAGCAAAATTCAGTATCTACTTCAACCCAAGTTTGAATACATTCTTTGCAGCAATTCTTGTCTTTCGAGATCTCATGGATGAAAAATCAACTAGCAGATTATGGGTTTGAATTTAAATCCATTCCTATTCACTGTGATAACACAAGTGCAATTGCTATAACTCATAATCCTGTCATGCATTCTAGGACTAAGCATATAGAAATAAGGTATCACTTCATTAGGGATCATGTGTAAAATGGAACTATATCTTTATAATATATCCCTACTGAAAATCAACTTGTTGATGTCTTTACAAAGCCTCTAGATGAATCCAAATTTAATAAGTTAATAAGTGAGCTAGGCATGCTTAACTTACAACCATGAAAAATATGCTCTAGTATGTGTTAATTATATAGGTTTAAAGGCTATGTTCGAAATCATAGACATGATAAAAGGAAGTCCACGATCGTAGAACTGAAGTGTCATATAACGACAATGATAGAAGTGAAGACTCAACGATCGCAGTGAAGACTCAACGATCGCGGTGCAGACTCAACGATAGCAGAGGTACATCAAAACCAAAGGAGCACCCTATGATGATCAAGTATCAAACAAAGCAATCTCTCTGATAAGTGCCTCAGGGACAAACCTAACCCTTGATTCATTCAATGAGGTTGACCCTTCCTGAGCTACCTTAAACCAAGAAGAATGCTAAGTTAAAATTTCATCATGAGGACTTGGTCAGACTCTACGATTGCGTGTCAGACTCGACGATCACAGTTCAAACTCTATGATTGCAGCTCAGACACGAGGAGTGCTGAATAAACTCAATGATGGTAGAACAGACTCGACGATTCCAAGGACCATTTCAACAATCATAGTCCTCCCGAAGAACATATTAGTCCAGAAAAAGTCAAGGGTAATTCAGTACAATCCCTCTCTGTCAAATTCGTAGAGCCAAGCAGAATTTGACACCTGTCCCACTAAGCAAAATGGAGAGAGGGAAGTTACTTGTACCATTTGAAGGCGCCCTTTTGAAATTAGAAGTTCAAAAGTTTATCCCTCTCTTTATCTCTACAAGAAAAAACCCTAAGCTGTCTAGAAAGCTCAGTAAATCACACTTCCTACAAGAAAATCAATGGCGGCTTCCAGTGTTATCTCCGGCTACAGACTCTACTTTGATGAGTTCAAAATAAATTTGAACCCCAATTTCACAAGACTTTGTCATTCTTTGAAGAAGGCGGTCTCTCGAGAAGCCTTGGGTACGCATACACGATTGACCTGCGAAGCTAGTAAAAGAATTCTATAATAACGGGGTATTTGAAAATAACACCATCACTGCGAAAGTCAGGAACGTTGAAATCAAACTAAGGGCTGAGGACATCAATCTAGCCCTAGGTCTCAAATTTGAAGGGTATCCGTCTATAGATGGCATAGACTTCCATAAGGGACTCAAAAAGATGCATCACAAGAAATCACCTTCTGTCAAAGGATACAAGAAGAAGGAGTTTCCACAAAGGTATGAATTTCTAGCTGATATTGTTGGAAAATGTATATGTTGCAAGAGCTCGGGTCATGACTCTGTGAATGAGGTGCAACTCAAGCTCATGACTGCCATATGTTATGGAATACAACTTAACTATGGGGCTCTATTACTTGAATGGATTGGGAAGTGGTTAATCAACTCAAAGAAGACGAAGAGCTCTCAGAATATGCTCTATGGGCGATTTATAAGCATTATCCTACAGGCTGCTCTTGGTGACTTAATTGAGGACGATGAAGGTGAAGCCATCAATCCAAATCGTCGAATGACCCAACAACTATTTAAGAACTGGAAAAGGAATCCAGCTAAAAATGTGAGGATGATGTCTGAATCCAGTGGAAGAACTGGTAAAATAAAGGAATCAGGAGTGCCAGGAAACATGTCAGTTGTTAAAGAAACTGAAGAAGAAGAAGAAGAAGAAGAAGCTAACCAGGAAGAACCCATTGCTTTAATCAGAAAAAGCAAGGGGAAAAGAAATCTGAAAGCCAGAACTACAGAAGAACCTCAAGGATCCACTACCGATAAGCCCGTAGAGTCATCAGACATTGAGACTCTAAGGATCTTAAGAAGGAAACTACATCAGGCTGAGGCAGAAGAAGATAGAGCTACCATATCTCAGCTACTGAAGCAGAATAAAATCAGCCACAAGTCCAAAAAACCATTAATCTCTTCGATCGTAGAGTCCAGACCAAACACATCAAGAAAAGATGTAGCTGAATCAAATACTCTGGCTGATCAGCAGAAAAAAACTAAAGTTCAAGAAAGTCCTGAGCCTGTGGCTCAGCCTAGAAAAACAAGAAGAAAACTGGTTAAGAAGTATATCCTTGTTAATGAAGGAGTACTCAAAAAGGAAGACAAAGAGCTTGCTGCTGAACAAGAACTGTCCAAAGAAAGTCAAATGGACAGAACTCAAGTTGAGGGGGAGACACCTAAAATTCTAATCACAGAGAATATGCCAGCTGAGGGGGAGATGCCTGAAGAAAATGCTCCAGCTGAGGGGGAGCTGTTAATCGTCCAAGAGGATGATCACACTGAGGGGGAGGCTCATAATATCCCCATGACAGAAGAAGAGGTTCTTGCAGACAAAGAAGGAGAACCAGTACAAGAACATCATGAGGCCATTGATATAATGGAATCCTCAAACGAGAACAGAGAAGCGGATGAAGACGACGAGGTCGAGATCATAGCAGTAGGAATAGATGGGTATAGAAAAGCTAACTATGAGCAACTGTTCTCCAATCTACCCATGATGCCTTTCCACCAAGCTCAAATTCTAAACTCCTGGAATCACATGTTCTGGAGCTTCAAAGAGTATCCGGCCATCTCAGTGCTAGCTAATGGATTTCCAGGAAGATTCAATTTTGCCAAGAAACTATTCACCAACAACTCTTCCTCAAACAAAAAACCTGAGGTACTATCTATCCCAACCCTTTTTAGAGTTAATCACTTGCCATCATCCTCATTTAATCAATTTTATGAATTCCCACGATGGTTGGAAGTAATTCTTCATCCACTAAATCAATTTCCAGTTGCAGAATCCCAAAATTCTGTAACTGAGGAACCAAATGCGACCAACTTCATAACGCTCCCACATCCCATCAACTCTATGATTACAGACTTTAACCCCAGTAAAGAGTCCCAAGTCCAAATTGTAGAGCCACCTACTACATACACCCAAACACAGGCCCCTCTATCAGATATTCCCTCCTCATCCAGCAACGAATACTTCAATCTTGATCTTGCCCTCTACTCTTTGCAATATCAATTCAAAAGCACATTAACTCCCTCCTCAAAATTTCCCCAATTGGATGAAATTATTTCAGAGTTGTCCACAAAGGCTGATCTGTCAGCAATGTCTGCGAAAGTAGTTAAGGAACTCGATGAGAGCCTTGAGGATCACACTGCACTTATTCAGCTGAAATTAACATCAATGATCAATGCTGCAAAAAATCTTCCAAGCTCCCTCAGCAATGAGCTCTCTAAAACGCTTAAAGAGATTATCAAAGAAATGCTTCAAAGCATAAAGGACATGGACGACATTCACTTCCTCACAGCTAAAAAGCATCGGGATGCTGTCTTAATCTTACAGAAGACTCAAGAATCTCAGAATGATCTAATGATACAGAGCATCAAAAGTCTTCAAACTGCAGTCAAAGAATTTCAAGACTTCTCCATGGGTCAAATGCAACAGACTGAAACTGTCCTAAACATTCTTCAACGACGTGAAACTCATTCTGATGCTTTGATCCAAGAGAATCGCGAGGACATTGCCCAAACTCAGAGTCAACTCAACGAGCTTGTCCAAGGAGTCACTCGCCTCTCTGAAGACATTCGAACCCTTGATGCTGACATAAAGGGGGAGAATAAAAGGAAAGAAGATTAGGGAGGCAAGGGCAGAGGCAGAGGTCAATTCTAAACTCAACTTAAGCCTCGAGGAACCCTCCTGTAAGGCAAATCACCCAGCAGACTCCACGATCTAGCCATCAGGCCCAATGAGCTAATCAACAGGAAGTTTTAATGGTTCAACCATTAAGGAGTCTAGGGCCAACTACCAGCTCTCATGAGGTGACAACTACATGCCTAAGAATGCCAATTGGAGATCCTGCATTCATGAATATGCATGATCACAATCCAAGACTAAGCCCAAGTGAGCTGGAAGATATAGCTAGGAGAGACGAAGCGAACAGAAAAAGGAGAGCTGAGGAATATGCAAATCCTCCGAGAAGCAAAAGGCCGAAGAAATAGAGATAAGTTAAAACTTAAAATCTTATTGATGTAAAGTGTGACACCCCCAAAATAGGTCCATTCCATCCAACCCATTCTGAGTCGCCAAATACATGGTACAGAAATAACTACAACTTTATTATTACAACATATAAACTGTGAGTTTAAATACAGATATTGCCATCTAGACAATATCCACACGCAAATAAATCCCCATCATAATTATTGATACATTATTTTACAAAAATGGTGAGGACTACTAAACAACTCTCTCTAGAACCTTCATTCCATACCCCGACTAAGTACTCGCTACATTCTCGCCTCCCTGAGAAGAAAAAATGGAACAAAAAGGAAAAGGGTGAGCTCAACTAGCCCAAGTAAAGAATATTATAACTAAGATAATATACAACAAATTATCATTAGTCTTCAACAGGAAAAAAAACTAATAGAATACAATAGACAACAAGTTTTTAAACCAATATTCGCAGGAAATAATAATTCATTAGAAGAGTTAAGTAGAGAATGCAACTACTATCTTCTATGTATGAATTTAAAAGTTAAATGCGTCTATCTTTTATCCTGTAACATCAATCAACATACATCTGGAATCAAATATTCATCTTTGCACTACAAAGCCAAAGATATTCATCGATTAATCATGTTTATCTAAACACTGCTCATCTTTGCACTACTACCAAAGATATTCTTCTAAAATCATTCATCTTTGCACTACAGGCTAAAGATATTCAATAATATCATCATTTAAGACTGAGGATGATGAAAAATATTTTTAAAAAAACAAATCCAGTGAAACAAAATGACAAGGATTAAGGATTAAGGATTCGTATTTTAAACAATCCAAGTTCAAAAATACTTCATAAGTAATCAGAGTGGAGTAAAATTCAAGAATGATCAAAACATGGATACAATCAAAGCTAGTATCTAGAATAGATATTTTGGACAAAAAGAAGAAATTTTATTTTTCTATTGAATAGTCTTAGATATCGTGAATAATTATAGTCGATACGTGAATAAGTAACTCAGACACCAAAAGATAGAAATTTCCCAAAAACATCTTCACGCTTACATGAATAGTACTTTAATGAATAACTCACTCGAATAAGAACTCCATGAATAAGAACTCGTGAATAAGAACTCATGAATAAGAACTCATGAATAAGTAACTCCCGATATGGAAAAGTTCCAAATTTGATAAAAATTTCAACCAATATTTTAGCATAATGATATTGAAGAAATAATATCATTTGAGAAGAAAATAACATCCTTACCTCAAAAAAAAAAGATTTAAATAAAACACCTGATATAAAGGCTATGACTTGAACTTGCACCGTATAGCAATACTCAAAGTATACTCAAAATACTCACAAGAATACGCCGATAATATAGAGAGAGAAAACTTGATTTTACGGTGTGATTTTCAATTCTAACCTAAGCACCTATTTATAGAAATTGCTAGAACACCAAAGCGTAAAATTGAATATTATAATATTATATATAAATAAAATTCATACGCCCACATCTTGAATCTGAATTCAGCCACCATGCACATGTTAAATATGCCCACAACATATAAAAAACGTTTTTATTAATAAAAATAAATTAAACTTCCAAATATCAATTATTTCAGAACTTCAAAACTTCAATAATTCATAATAAATAGCCATTTTATCAGAAAATTTGAATCTCGCGACTTTTTATAGGAAATTCAATTCTCTACAACTTTGCAGAAGAAAGTTTTTCCAAATTCCAAACAAAAATTGACCGAAATCCACATACGGACAATTTTACAGGCTATAATCAAATTTCAGTCAAGAAATGGGGTCCACCAACATGTTTAACATGTTTTAAACATTTATTGCAACAAAAATACTCTTCCTCCTCGTATACTCATATATCCCACATTCGTTGTAAAAATATCACCATTAATATATTATTAAAATAATATATTTAAATGAATTATTTTATCAGAAAAAGATAAAATATTAATTTTCAACAATTGTCATTTTAAAAAATTTCTCCATCTATATCCACATAAAATCAATATTTTCCTCATCATATAAATCAATAATTAATTATTCACAAATAATA
This sequence comes from Panax quinquefolius, assembly GCA_020205615.1. Lineage (NCBI taxonomy): Eukaryota > Viridiplantae > Streptophyta > Magnoliopsida > Apiales > Araliaceae > Panax > Panax quinquefolius. The sequence goes on from CM035168.1 coordinate 91,520,514, forward strand.
TTACGTAATCACATTATTGACAACCGTGCGCTTCCTCAGAAAGAGGGGTTTTCGAATAAGAATTTCTCCTTCTTGGCGCCAGAATTAGGTGACCAAACCTCTCCTTAGATGTAACTTTCTAGACATTGCCAATAATGTTATCTAATAATATTATTCAGATAATATGAATTATTGTCTCGATAATGGAAAATACGTGTAATGACAATTTATTGAAACAAAGCAGAATATAAAATATCAATGCAAAGAATTATTGAATCAATAAAATAAAATACTAAACAAGAATTATCGTAATAATTATTGAGTAGTGCCTTCTTACGTAAGAATCAATAATTGGTGCAATTCCGCATCTTCTTGCTCAACAACGCATATTAGTGTGTTTTAACCACCGGTATTCCAACAAGATAATTCAGAATAACTACGCCATATTATTTATAAATAACTTATATTTGTCGTTTTCTTCATCCAATCGCTTTAAGTTATGGGGCCCACAAAAGATCAAGCATATCGCATTTAATATTCCTCGACAATGACGTAATATTCCACGACCAAACGAATATTCCCCGACAATAATGAATATTTTATAATCACTTGCTTATTCAAATATTTCATGATATTTTACCCATAACTATCCACATTAATCAAATCAACCTTACTATTTCAAAATAATAAATAAAGGAAAATAAATTTTATTTATTAATAATTTGGGGTCTTACATAAACTTATCTGTAATATCTACTCTTCAGACATCAATAAATTCATGCTTATTCTCTAGAAATTTCAGCTGCTCACTGAAATACTAAGGCATGTTTACTTTGCTGCAACTGCATATAAAATTTAATAATCATGACAACAAATCTCCTTGGTTATGTCAACATCAAATAGGGAGAGATTGTTGGAAGAATACATATTATGATTTGATGTTTAATGTAAATGTTCATGATTATGTGTAAAGTCCTTCGAGGAATATATGTATAAGGACTTAGTTATAGATCAAAATTGTTAGGTCGATCTTAGCCTTTAATGTTCACTTGTATAGAGAAAGAGATCAAATATGTTAGGTTGATCTATGGCTAAAAAGAAATAGATAGGCCTTGAAGAGAATCGTAGTCTATCCGGCTGATCAACAGAATGCAAAATCTAAGGCAGGATCGTAGTGCTGAGATGATCGTAGTATATTTGCCTTGAAGGGCCTCTCCAGTAATCGTAGAGTGGTCCAGACATTTGTTGAAGCTAACTCTGAGATCGTAGTGTGCTTTCAGAAACATAGAGTCTGCAAAACGAGCAAGTGAAGATCGTAGTATGCAAAACTATTGAAAGAAATCGTAGTGTTCTATTCAGACCAAGCACAAATATAACAAGACACCACGATATGCATCGTAGAGTATCATCTATCTTGTGTCAGAAGCGTCGAGCCCTATCTCTTGTTTGGAAACAAATTCCAACAAATGTGGAATGGGTTTTGAACGTTGAAGCTCATCAGTCCCAATGGTACAAAAGATATCCTTAGTATTGATAAAAAAACGTATTCAAAAAGCTAAGAAAAGGACCATTGGGCAGAGGAAAACACCTTTTCAGGTGTTAGGTGAGAAAACAGTCTGCTGTGTCAGTGGGCCAGATTGCAATTCAAAAGATGTGCAGAAATGTCTCCATCAAAGCTCAGAAATGTCAAACACATTTAATGGCTCATCAGATGACTTCAAAGGATAGATTTAAAGAGATCACATATATACAGAACAAAGACAGGTGAGATAGATAAGCAAGCATTTGAACAAAAACATACAAGGACACTCAACGCTCAACTCTACGATCTGAGAAAAAGAGAAAGCTTTCTCAGCTACTCAGTTCTTTCAAACAAGTGCTTAATAGCAACTGAGTAGCACCATTCACGATCTCAACAAACAACCAATCAACTAAATTGAGAGTTCCAAGTCTGAGTTCTAAGTGAACTGTGAAGAACCAAGTCTGCTGGACTTGAAGAGTTCAAGAGTGAACTAAGAAGTGCCTAGACTGCTGGTCTAGAAGGAATCTGTGAAATTCAAGAAGTGTAACAGACATCCTTAGTGGATTTCCTACTCAAGGAGTAGAAGAGTGGATTAGGAGCTTTAAGTGCTCTGAACCACTTAAAACTATTGTGTCCATTATAACTGTTATAACTGTCATAACTGCCTCACTCTCATTAATTCAAGATATCTAAAAGAAGGTTTATCATATACTCATTCCGATGTGCATTACTCATAATCATACTAACTAGTTTAAAAGAAAAGTTTTTAATTATCTATTCACCCCCCCCCCCCTTCTAGATATCTATTGTGCCTCCGGGAACTAACACAGAGGTTTTATGCAATTCATGCAACATCAGGCGAAGGTGGCTTCTGTCCAAAATGCAGGTGGAAACACTGATAACTCTCGGATGGTCACCGCTAAGCAGTTCAAGGAGCTGGGACTACCGGAGTTTTTTGGAGAGCCAAAACCACTTAAGTCGGGGACGTGGATAAAGCAGATCTAAAAGATATTTGATGTCTTGGGATGCTCCGAGGAGCAAAAGATTCCCTTTGCCACCTTCATGTTGCGAGCAGAGGCTTGACATCGTGGAAATCAGTAAAGCGTGACTCAACCCGCCAGACCGAAGATGACTTTGAAGAAGAAGGTTTAAGAGGGCGTTATTCTAGAAGCAAGAATCGATGAAAAGAAGAAATCTCAACCCTTGATTTTATTGGCCCTTTTGAAATCCTTGATCGAGTAGGAACTGTGGCTTATAGACACGTTTTACTACCAAGTATGTTGCGTGTTCATAACATTTTTCACGTATCAATGTTACGTAATTATGTGGACGACCCGAACCACATTATTAAATTAGAACTAGACGAGATAGCAGAAGATTTAACGTATGATGAGATACATGTTAAAATCTTGGATAAGAAGGATTATATTCGACACTCAAATGTTATACCTCAAGAGTTAGAATTTGAAATGAAATCAATTTATCCTCACCTCTTCGGCATACCAGGTACGTACGTAAATTTCAAGGGCGAAATTTCATAAGGAGGGGAGATTGTGAGACCCCAAATTTTATGAATAAAGATTTAAATTTCTCGAAATATTTTTTTAATATTATGGTGTGGATTTGATATAATGTTATAGTTGTGGGTAATATTTATAAATTTTTCAAAGTATGTAAGTTGTTATATAATATTCGATTGATCGGGAAATATTCATTTTAAAAAGGAATATTCGTACAATGGTACAATTATTGGTGGACCCCACAACAGAATTATTATCGAATTGAGAAAACAACAAAAATATATTTATGAAAATAACGGTGGAAGTTTTACCGTTAACTGTTCAAACACCTGGTGTTAAAAGTACATTAATACGCGTGGTTGCATAGTAGCACACGGTATTGATTATTGATGCTTACGTGAGAAGTCATTCAGTTTTGTTCAATTATTGCTACTGATGAATTGTTGATAAGATCTCACGTTATTTGATTCAATTATTGTCGATATTTTATATATTATTAAATCAATAATTGAGATAACAAAGTTATTAATATTATTATTTACAATATTAACGATGTCTGAAGTTCTATCAAGGAGAGGTTTGGTCACCTAATTGCGTGCGCTAATAGGAGAAATTCTTATTGAAAAGCCCCTTCTTTCCTCGAACGACTTCAGTCGATTAATAGTGTGAATTATAATAATGATGATGAATTTTGTTTTATTATTATAAATGTAATAAAACAAAACTTTTATAAAGTTTTGTTTTATTTGATTATAAATAGAATATAATATATTTTATTATGCATAGTATTTGCATAATTATCTCCAGATAAGATTTACACAAAGAAAATCTTTTTATATAAAAATGAATACTTTTATAAAGTTATTTGTTTTATTAGATTATAAATAGAATATATTATATTTTATTATGCATAGTGTTTGTATAGTCTTTGCATAGTATGTGCGTAGTAAAATCTTTTTATATAAAATGTAATACTTTTATAAAATTATTTGTTTTATTAGATTTTAAATAATATATATATATATATATATATATAAATAGAATATATTATATTTTATCGCATAGTATCCTTTCCATTCTCCTATAAATAGGATGCTTAGTAAGAATTGATAACACACCAAAAATTCGTAGAATTCTTCTTCTATAATCTTGGCGTATTTCTTTAGAGTTTTAAGAAGCTTTGGCGTAGAAAAGCAAGATAAGTTTTCTTCAAGAATATCCTCGCCTACTACCAAATGTAATACACTTCTTTCTAAGGTAAGGGGTATTATTTCTTTCGTATTCATGAAGAGAGCTTATGTTATTCCATTCTTTATTATTATGTTGGAATAACCTGTCTATGCGAAGTACCGCATACATGGTGAAATTTTTCTGTTATTCCATTCTTTATTATTATGTTGGAATAACTTTTCTACATCTGAAGTAATCGCATACATGGTGAAATTCTTCATTATTCCATTATTTATTATTCTTTGAATATCCTATCTGCGTATATTACGCATGACTGGTTCCATTATTTATTATTCATTGGAATAACTTTGTCTGCATGCGATCATCGTATGCTTTGGTGAATTCTCATGTTATTCCATTCTTTATTATTCTCGTTGGAACATCCATCATGCGCGATTACGTACGACCGGTTCCATTCTTTATTATTCTATTGGAATATCCCGCTTGGTCAAGCGATTACGCATTTACACGGTTCCATTCTTTATTATTACGCTGGGAATAACTTTGTTTGTATTTCCTATCGCATGCATGATGAATTCTTCACATTATTCCATTCTTTTATTATTCTATTGGAATAACTCTGCCTATGTGGATTGTCACATGCATGGTGAATGATCCTTTGTATTCATTCCTTATTAAATTGTGGAAATGATCCAGATCGTGGATTATGGCAATGCAAAGGTAAAAATCCATTTCATGCGCTTCATATATTCTATTATACTCGGTTGGTTAAAGTTTTGGCTTCTATACTCCATGAAATTAGTAGAATATCCTGGATATTTGCGCTTCATCTAGTATCTTTTCATGAAAATATTCTTCTGAGTATTCTTGAATTTTACTCCACAAAGCAGTATCATGTTGATAATTTGGACATTATTGAGTTCAGGATAAATTAACTTATAAATTTTTAAAATTTATTCTTAAACTTGTTTTATTGAATTATTATGTCATTGTCATCATCCTCATGCTTATATTATGATGAAAGTCATCTTTGGTTTACGTGCATAGATGGACTTGGTATGATTATGACCAGGGATTATTCGGTATAATCATGACCTGTAATGTTATAAATGATGTGGTAAAAGTCCTCAGTGGCTTGTAGTGCATTGATGGACAGTTTTTGGTATGATTATGACCAGGGATTATTCGGTATAGTTATGACCATTGATGATTTAATGAATATCCTTGGCCCGTAGTGCAGGGATGACTCGATGATGTGGTTTATTTATAAAGCTGAGTCTCAGCGATAAAAATTAATGAAAACATTTTAAATCATAAAAGATAATAGATATCATGCTCTACTTGACTCTTCAAATGGATTGCTTATTCCGCTGCAGTTAAACTTGATGTCTATTGTATTTTATCAGTTTAACATTTTTGAAGACTAATGATAATTTATTCTGCATTATCTTATTCATAATATTTCTTATTGGGCTAGTTGAGCTCACCCTTTTTGCTTTCATTGTTCTCTTGTGAAATGAGAGAACGGCAATGGACTAGTCTGGGAACGGAGTGATGGTCCGAGATGGTGTATTAGTAGTCCTCACTATTCTATAAAATAGTGTGACAATAAATGTAATGAAGACTCTATTTGAGAGTGGATATTGTCTAGAAGGCAACATTCCTGTTTAAACTCTCAGCTATGTTTTGTCGTATATTACACGACGGTTGTATAATTAAGTTTGTATTTGTATTCGGTACCATGTATTTGGCGACTCAAGATGGGTGATGTATACCTAATTTGGGGGCATCACAAAAACCCCTTTTCGTATAACTTACAAATGATGAAGATAGAGTTAAAGACTCTAGAGACCCACGTGAAGATAGCGAATATACGAGTAGAATCGACTTTAATCGATAAAGTTAAAGCCGCTCAAGCTACATACTCAGAGCTGATGAATGTGAAGAAGAAGATTTAAGAGGGCGTTATTCTATAAGCAAGAATTGATGAAGAGAGGAAATTTCAACCCTCGATTTTATTGGCCCATTTGAAATCCTCGATCGAGTAGGAACTGTGGCCTATAGACTCGCTTTACCGCCAAGTATGTCGCGTGTTCATAACATTTTTCACGTATCGATGTTACGTAAATATGTGGACGACCCGAACCACATTATTGAATTAAAACTAGACGAGATAGCAGAAGATTTAACGTATGAGGAGATACGTGTTAAAATCTTGGATAACAAGGATCGTATTCTACACTCAAAGGTGATACCTCAAGAGTTAGAATCTGATGAAGTGTCCTCATTTGTTCGGCACACCAGGTACGTACATAAATTTCGAGGGCGAAATTTCATAAGGAGGGGAGATTGTAAAATCCCAAATTTTACAAATAAAGATTTAATTTTCTCGAAATATTTTTTTCAAAATTATGGTGTGGATTTGAGATAATGTTATAGTTATGGGTAATATTTATAAATTTTGCAAAGTATGCAAGTTGTTATATAATATTCGATTGGTCGAGGAATATTCATTTTAACAGGGAATATTCGTATAACGGTATAATCATTGGTGGATCCCACAACGGAATTATTGTCGGATTGAGAAAACGATAAAAATATTTTTATAAAAATAACGGCGGAAGTTTTACCGTTAATCTGTTGAAACACCCTGTTAAAAAAATACAAGAATAATGCTGGGTTGCATAAGAGCAATACTGCAGTATTGATTATTGATTCTTACGTGAGAAGTCACTCGCTTTTGTTCAATTATTGCTACAATAATTATCGCATACAGATCTCACGTTATTTGATTCAATTATTTTGATATTTTATATATTATTAAATTAATAATTGAGATAACAAAGTTATTAATATTATTATTTGTAATATTAACGATGTCTAGAAGTTCTCATCAAGGAGAGGTTTGGTCACCTAATTGCGGCATAATATAGGGAGAAATCCTTATCGAAAGCCCCTCTTTCTTGGGAATGACTGGTCGATTAATAGTGTGAATTATAGTAATGATGATGATTTTTGTTTTATTATTATTATAAATATAATAAAATGTAAAACTTTTTATATAAAATGTAATACTTTTTATAAAGTTTTGTTGTATTTGATTATAAATAGAATATAATATATTTTATTATGCATAACGTTTGCATAATAGGCTCTGCGATAAGGTTGGCGTAGTAAAAAATCTTTTTATATAAAATAGAATACTTTTATAAATTTTTTGTTTTATTAGATTATAAATAGAATATATTATATTTTATTATGCATAGTATTTGCATAATAATGTTCCGTGATAGTGTTTGCATAGTAAAATCTTTTTTATATAAAATGTAATACTTTTATAAAGTTATTTGTTTTATTAGATTTTAAATAAAATATATAAATATATATATATAATATTATATTTTATTACATAGTATCCTTTCTATTCTCCTATAAATAAGATGATTAGTTATAATGGAAAATCACACAAAAAATTTAGAGAATTCTTCTTCTATAATCTTGAGCGTATTTCTTTAGAGTTTTAAGAAGTTTTGAGCATAGAAAAATAAAGATAAGTTTTCTTCAAGAATATCATCGCCTACCAAATTTAATACTCATCTTTTTAAGGTAAGGGGTATTATTTCTTTCGTATTCATGAAGAGAGCTTCAGTTATTCCATTCTTTATTATTATGTTGGAATAACCTGTCTATGCGAAGTACCACATACATGGTAAAAAAAATTTGTTATTCCATTCTTTATTATTATGTTGGAATAACCTGTCTATGCGAAGTACCACATACATGATGAATTCTGTTGTTATTCCATTATTTATTATTATGTTGGAATAACCTATCTATGCGAAGTACCGCATACATGGTGAAATTCTTCTGTTATTCCATTCTTTATTATTATGTTGGAATAACCTGTCTGTACGGTCTATCGCATGACTGGTGAATTCTGTTGTTATTCCATTATTTATTATTCTGTTAGAACATCCTGTCTGTGCGAATTACGCATGACCTAGTTCCATTCTTTATTATTTTGTTGGAATATCCTGTCTGTGAGGATTACGCATGACCTGGTTCCATTCTTTATTATTCTGTTGGAATATCTTGTCGGTGCGGATTACACATGACCTGGTTCCATTCTTTATTATTCCTGTGGGAATAATCTATTTGTGCGGTCTATCGCATGCTTGGTGAATTCTTCTGTTATTCCATTCTTTATTATTCTGTTGGAATAACATGTCTATGTGGATTACCGCATGCATGGTGAATGATCTTTCGTATTAATTCCTTATTAAATTTTAGAAATGATCTGTTTACGTGGATTACCGCATGGCGGGCGAAAATCCATTTGCAGTTTCATATATTCTATTATACTTAATGGGTTAAAGTTTTGGCTTCTATACTCCATGAAATTAGTAGAATATCCTGGATATTTCAAGGCTTCATCCAAAGATCTTTTCATGGAAATATTCTTCCGAGCATTCTTGAATTTTACTCCACAAAGCAGTATCATGTTGAAAATTTGGACATTATTGATTTCAGGATAAATTAACTTATAAATCTTAAAATTTATTCTTGAACTTGTTTTATTGAATTATTATGTCATTGTCATCATCCTCATGCTTATATTGTGATGAAAGTCATCTTTGGCTTATGTGCATAGATGGACTTGGTATGATTATGACCAGGGATTATTCGGTATAATCATGACCTGTAATATTATAAATGATGTGGTAAAAGTCCTCAGTGGCCTGTAGTGCATTGATGGACAGTTTTCGTCCGTGATTCCCATTGTGCGTCCGTGATTATTTCCTAAATAGTATCCTGACATTCTCCTATAAATGGGATGCTTAGTTTAGAAATAAAAATCACATTAGAATTAGAGAATTCTTCTTCAATAATATTGAGCGTATTTCTTTTGAGTTTAAGGAAGCTTTGAGTGTAGAAAATATTATAAGTTTTCTTCAAGAATATCTCCATCATACCAGTCAGGAATACTCTCCTTTTAAGGTAAGGGATATTATTTTTGTTCAATATTAGTAAGAAATAATATTTTCTTCCAAACTCTGTAGTATGTAAGTAATATTATTTTGTTTCATATTTCTAATTCTACACTTATTTTGATAAGTAATGCTTCTATACTACTTGAAATTAGTGGAGTATCCTTGAAATTTGCGTTTCATCTAGTATCGCTTCACAAAAATATTTTTCTGAACATTCTTGTTAAATTTTAAGCTTTTTATATCGGGGTACTATTCATGATGTAAGACCCCGAATTTTATGAAATGAAAGTATTCAATTTTATTACAATTATTATTTTATTTCGCAAATGGTTAAATTGATAAAATGTTAAAGTTAAGGGTGATATGTGAAAATTTTTGCAAAGTAAGCAAGTTGTTATAAAATATTCGTTTAGTCGGGGAATATTCTTTTTGTCGGGGAATATCCGTACTATGACACAATCATTGGCGCGACCCCATTAACTAAGTATTGTCGTAGTTAAAAACTATGTAATTATCTTTTTATAAAAATAACGGCGAAAGTGTTACCGTTAAAACTGTTGAATTACCCGGTAGTAAAAGTACAGTCATACACGTGGTTGCATAGTAGCACACAATATTGATTATTGATGTTTACGTAAGAAGTCACTTAGTTATACTCAATTATTGCTACAGTTACATCATAACTCTCATATTATTGATTCAATTATTGTCAAAGTATCATCTGCATAATATGTTATATTATTAAATCAATAATTGAGACGTCAACGTTATTCATATTATTATTTGCAATATTGACAATGTCTAGAAGTTCTGTCAATGAAAGGTTTGGTCACCTAATTGCGCGCCAATAAGGAGAAATCCTTATCGGAAAGCCCCCTCTTTCCTGGGAACGACCTGGTTGTTAAATATTGTGAGTTATAATATTAATGATGAATAAGTTCGTGTTGATTAAAGATGAAATTGATAATTCCATTGTGTGGGAATTATTAGTGTTAGTGGAAATCGACATTTATTTCGATAATAATTAATGTCTGGAGGTGATATTGACCAATCGGGTAATTAACCGGATAAATGAGCAATTAAATGCTATTAATTCACATGCTTATAACTATGTGTTCACATGTGTGTACTATTGATTCACATGATTTACTTTTAGGGGAGTTGGTGCAAGATTGATAATACTTGCATGACTAAATTAAAAATAGAGGTATAGTTGAAGGTACTATACTATAATTAATTTTTTCACATGTTTAGAACTATTGAGTCACATGATTTACTATTAATTCACATGATTTACTATAAGGAGAGGTGGTGCAAGTTTGATAATACTTGCATGACTAAATTAAAAATGAAGAAAAAGATGAAGGTATTATTGTGACGCCCCCAAAATAGGTATACATCACCTATTCTGAGTTGTCAATACATGGTATGTAAACAACTACAACTTTATTATTACAAATCAGAAATCGCTGAGTTTGAATACAAATATTATCTTCTAGACAATATCTCAGACTTTCAAATAAATCCTCATCACATTTATTGATACATTATTTTACAAAATGGTGAGGACTACTAAACAATTCTTTCTAAAACCTTCATTCCATACCCCAGACTTGCACTCGCTATATTCTCGCCTCCCGAGAAGAAAAAATGGAACAAAAAGGAAAAGGGTGAGCTCAACTAGCCAAAGAAAGAATATTATGACTAAGATAATATACAACAAATTACCGTTAGTCTTCAACAGGAAAAATCTAATAGAATACAATAGACAACAAATTTTAAATCAATATTCACAATGAAATAATAATTCATTAGAAGAGTTAAGTAGAGAATGCAAACTACTATCTTCTATGTATGAATTTAAAAGTTCATTGTCTATCTTTTATCCCCAGTAACATCAATCAATATACATCCGAATCAAATATTCATCTTTGCACTACAGCCAAAGATATTCATCATTGGTCATGTTCATCTAAACACTGCTCATCTTTGCACTACGACCAAAGATATTCTTCGAAATCATTCATCTTTGCACTACGCATCAAAGATATTCAATAATATCATCATTTAAGACCGAGGATGATGAAAAATATTTTTAAAGAAACTAATCCAAAGAAAACAAAATGACAAGGATTAAGGATTAAGGATTCAGTACTTTGTTTTATCCATGTTCAAAAATACCTCAAAAATAATCATAGTGGTGTAAAATTCAAGAATGATCAAAACATGGATACAATCAAAGCTAGTATCCAGAATAGATATTTTGCAACAAAAATACTCTTCCTCCTCGTATACTCATATATCCCACATTCGTTGTAAAATATCACCATTATTATATTATTAAAATATAATAATATATTTAAATGAATTATTTTATCGTAAAAAGATAAAATTTTAGTTTTCAACAATTGTCACATTAAAAATTTTCTCCATCTATATCCACATAAAATCAATATTTTCTCATCATATGAATCAATAATTAATTATTCATAAATAATATTACGTAATCACAATATCGACAACCAGCAGCCTTGTGAAAGAGGGGCTTTCCAATAAGAATTTCTCCTCATCGACGCCGCAATTAGGTGACCAAACCTCTCCTTAGACAGAACTTTCTAGACATTGCCAATAATGTTATCTATCTAATAATATTATTCATATAATAAGAATTATTGCTTCGATAATGAAAAATACTGTAAATGACAATTATCAAACAACAAAGAATATAAAATATCAACGCAAAGAATTATTAAATCAATAAAATATCGAATAAAGAATTACTATAACCATTATTGAGTAGGCCTTCTTACGTAAGAATCAATAATTGGTGCAATACCGTGCTAAGCTTCTTGTGTTCTAACCACCGGTATTTTAACAAGATAATACTTGAATAACTACGCCATTATTTTTAAACAACTTATATTTGTCATTTTCTTCATCCAATCGCTTTCATTATGGGGCCCACAAAAGACTCATCGTCGTCGCATTTAATATTCCCGACAAAGAAGAATATTCCACCACCAAACGAATATTCCCTCGATAATAATGAATATTTTATAACCACTTGCTTATTTTGAAATATTTATGTATTTTACCCATAACTATCCACATTAATCAAATCAACCCTTACTATTTCAAAATAATAAATAGAAAATTAAATTTTATTAATAATAAGTTGGGGTCTTACAACCTCCCTCCTTATGAAATTTCGTCCTCAAAATTGGACGTACGACGACTGTGTTTCAAAAGGTGAGGATACCTCGCTTTCATTTTCGCTTCCAATTCCCGTGTCATTTCCTCTATAAAGCATGATTCCTCCACAAAACTTTAACTTGTGGTATGACCTTTCATGGCGTAGGGACATGCTCTTTTCCTATCCAAAATCTTGACAGTACCTCCTCATACGTTAAGTCTTCTGGCTATCTCGTCCTGGCTCTAACTCAATAACGTGGTTTGGGTCTTTCACATATTTACGAAGTACGATATGTGAAACACATTATGAACACGAGACATACTCGAGGTAACGCGAGTCTATAGGCTACATTTCCTACTTTCGGTCAAGAATTTGAAATGGACCAATAAATTGTGGATTGAGCTTTCTCTCTTCCCAAATCTTGTAACTCCCTTCCATGGAGCAACTCGCAACAATACATGATCCCCTATACTAAATTCCACGTCCTTTCGATGAAGATCCGCATAACTCTTTTTTTCTATCTTGTGCCGCTTTTGTATACGTTGTTAATCATTTGGATCTTTTCGGTGAGTCATGCGTTTTATCTCTAGTCCCAAACAATGTTGCTTCACCCACCTCATCCCAACATATCGGAGAGCGCGACACTTTTCGTCCATATAATGCTTCAAATGGAGCCACACCTATACTTGCGCCGATAAATCATTGTTGTTGTAGGAGAATTCTATCAATGGTAAATACTTATCCCAACCGCCTCTTGAAGTCTAGGACACAGAGTCTTAATAAATCTTCAAGAGTTTGAATAGTCCTTTCTCGATTGTCCGTCTGCTTGAGGATGGTATGCCAATCAATCAGAAATCCGCGCCCATAGCTTTTTGCAAGCTAACCCAAAATCTTGAAGTAAATCTTGGGTCACGATCCAAACTATGGATACAGTATGCCATGCAACCTCACAATCGTGTATTATGCATACAAGCCAATCAAGAAATATTTAAGGCTTTTATATGATGATAAAGCATATATCGTAATCAATCTTATTTATTTATTAATAAAAGAATTATTTATTAAAGGCATTTATTATCTACATGGTGTCGCTTTAATAATATGTGATAAACCCATAGTTTTAAGCAACGCTTTTATAATAATGATGATGATCATTCTAATGAGATCTAAATTCTGTAAAGCTTAAAACTAAAATAGTTCCCAATCATCGATTACTAAATAGGGGATTAGTGAATCCTGATAGATCGGTACATACGCTGTTTCGCTTGCTCATCGATGAGGATGATCGATCTCACGATCATTTGTGTGGAGACACTAAAGCAAGTATGTAGGTGCTTATTAGAGAATAAGTTCACCGAACGTGACTCGCTAAGGAATACCTAATGGAGTTTTACTTACCGCGTCAATAGGAATTCTCAGAGTGATAGTAGTAGAAAATGATCCTTAGACTTGAGATCATCATAGATCTTATATATAATGAATTACACTTCGACTTATTCCTTAAGACTCTTAGAGTATATCAAAGGGTATGCTTGGGTGTAATAAGTTATATACGAAGATAATGAATGATCAATAAAGAATCTACCACTTCTAGTAAAAGGAGAGATGTCCTATGTGATTCGATAAATGACAACCCAGAATCTTCTTGGTAAGGTGGAATGAAATTAGAAAGTAGTTTCTAATTTGCATTCATCGGGAGTTGTTCATTTAGGAATCGAAATACATATAATTAAATAAAATAAGACTCGATAAAGAATTCCAATGCCTTATATTTAATCGGGACATAAGTATGGTGGAAGGATCAATCAGATTTAAACTATTTACTCAAAGGTTCTTTTTATGATTAATGTTGAAATCTATATTATCCGGAAAGTCGCTGATCGCTAGGAGGCTTATCCCTATCAGAGAATAAATATTATTTATTTAAATAAATTATTTGTTTAATTTATTTATTTAAATGAGATTAGAATTGTTCTAATTGATTTATTCACAACCTATTAATATGGAGAACCTAAAGGGTCACACCATAAAAGGAAGAATAATTATTTAAGAAGTTAATGGCATAATTGTAATAATATATAGTTAAGTATATTTAATTTAATCTATGGTGATAGAATAAATTAAATAGCTTAATATTTATTATTTAATATTTTAGAAATATTAAATATAAATTAATAAGAGGAGTCTTATTAATATTATTATAATTATTATTATTTTAATTTCTAAAAGGTTTAGGAATTAATTTAATATTAGTATTTCATTTATTCCTAATCGATTAGAAAGAAAATTAGTTAAAAGAGTTTAACTAATTATCCCTAATAGATTAGGGAGCCCATTTAATTAAAAGAGTTTAATTAAATAAATAATACCTTATTTTAATTAAAATAGGTTATATAATATCTTTATAAGAGGAGTCTTATATTAGATATGAGAATACGTAATTCCAAGAGTCGGAGAGTACACCCTTTTTCTTATTCAGATAGAAAAAACTAGGTTTGAGCCAAATCCCTTCTTCTTGAAAATTCCTCTTCCTCGGTGGATCACCTATGAGGCCACACACTCAGCGGCTTACATTAATCAAAGGAAGGAATCTACCCGAGATTCAAGGAGATCATGAGAAGTAGGAGGTGAACTCGCACTGAGGGAAGCTCGCTTTCTACAAGGGTATGATTTCATAATTTCTTATTCTTCGCTTTAATTAATAATATGCATAAAGGATGATCCGTAATTGGTTTGTGAAAAAATTTAAAATCGATTTTATCTCGCCTCCGCTTACGCTTTTGCAATTTGATTGCTACTTTGATTTTCACGAAAACCTAATAAAGGGTATCACGAGCCAAACTTTATGCTAATTATTAATTATTTAGATTCTAAATATGTATGGGTATGAATTTAGAATAATTTATCAAGTATAATTTGTTGTATAAAATTATTATTTTATGAAAAAATTTTTTTTTTCTCAAAATTTTTTAAATTGTTTTCGAAAAAAAAAAAAAAAAGGTTTGGTATAAATATATAAATATATAATATATTTAAATCACGTGGAATAATTCAACAAATGCAAAGCAATATATATATACCGAAGCTTCACATGCAATTTTTTTTTTAAGCAAATGGCAGTCCGGCCATGTTGCAAATCAAGTTGCTTGACGGTCATTCAATGATTACCAAGTGGGCCCATGGTTGTTATATTATATATATATATATATATATAATATTCCTTATATTGTAAGCATATTAGCAAAAGCAATCCGATTTTTATGTGGGCACGTGGCATGATATTA
The DNA here is from genome assembly GCA_020205615.1 of Panax quinquefolius. Taxonomy (NCBI): domain Eukaryota; kingdom Viridiplantae; phylum Streptophyta; class Magnoliopsida; order Apiales; family Araliaceae; genus Panax; species Panax quinquefolius. Next base: position 91,536,194 of record CM035168.1, read on the forward strand.
TTATATAAAGAAGGTTTGGAAATTTTTGGCAAAAAATTTTTAAATAGGTCCGGAAATTTTTTGACCAAGTATAATGCAAAAGCTAAGTCCGACCACTTTTAAAGAGTTGACTTTATATATATATATATATATATATATATATATATATATATATATATATTAATTTTAATAATTTTATAATTAAAATAAAAGAGTTTATTTTAATTTTGAAATTGATTTCATGCAACATAAAATTGCCCATTAAATGATACTCATATATATATGGAATGATTTAATTTATCGATACATACGATGATACGTATGATAATAAATGGGATTGATTATGGACAATCAACCAATATGATTGATTTATTTTAGTCGATGTTTGAATGAATGGGTTTTATTAAATGGGTCTCACAGACTTCGCCTTTTCCGGTTTTTCTTCGATGTAAATTCTATCTCTCTCCTATGCATTTCCCTCGATCGATCATCAAGGTTTCTATTTAAATTAAATAGTTTAATGTAATAGATTAGTTAGAATTTTTGAAGAACCAAGACCAAGATCAAGGAGCGCTTTGAAGACCCGCTTGTAATGGAGCCCGGTTTTAAATGTAATAGTTATATTTAAATGTTTATTCTATGCACCCTAGGGAGTTGACCTTTTGGTTCACTTGCGGCTCTAGTGAACCAAACTAGAATAAAAGTCCATAATCAATCCGTAGAATATATAGATTCTATATGTGCATGCTAGTATTATATATATTATATATTATGCAAACATGCTTCGCATGTTTTAATAATACGACGCCAGATTTTATATATATATTTGCACGCTACTTAAACAAGATGAGACAAATAATAACAAATCCTCAAAGTTTTTTATTAAGTCTTAAGCGCTCAAAGATATTTAGAATATCGAACGTCGCTTTCTAAAGCATGATAAAATTAATAGAGTATTAAATATTTAATATGAGTTTGTTGTGTCACCACAAGGCAAGTATTAAGTATTTAAGATGTTAATTTATCACATTTGATGCTTATAAAGAAAATTGAACAATATTGTTTTGTCAGGTCACCACAAGGGCTTATATTTTTCTTTTTTGAATATACGGAAGTGCTAGGTTGACTTAACTTAGATAATTTTGATTCTGATGTGTCACCACTGATCAAAATAATCCAAGAGGCAAAACATAAGGAGTTACATGTCGATGTAATCGACAAGGAGTTGTTTACCTATTTATTTATATATAGTTTGTCAGGTCACCACAAGGCTATATATATTTGAAATGGGATCCTTATTCTCACTAGCAAAAACTTTAATTAGATTTTGGCTTTAACTATATAAATGAGGGTAATATAGTTTGAAGAAAATAGTGGAGATACCAATATAAAATAAGACCTAATTTATTTTGGTAATTAATAAATGAATGTTTGCTAAAATATCGTCTTTTTACATGCGTAATTTTTGAAAATGTCACATTCACTAATTTCATCGCTAAGCATACTTGATGCTAACAAACCGACCGGACCAAACTACACCTGACCGGTTGAGGAATCGAGAATTGTTCTCACCGCCGAAAAGATTTCTTATGTCCTAAATTCGCCTGCACTCGCAAAAAGTTGCGCAGATGCCTCCGAGGAAGAGATCGCTACTTTTAAACAAAGGGCAGATGATGCATCCGTGGCTCAATGCATCATGCTCGCATCCACGAGTAACGAGCTTCACACAAGATGAAAATATGGATGCTCCTACTATGCTACTACACCTTGAGAGTCAGATGGTGAGCAAAGTAGACTGCTAGATATGAAATATCTAAGGAGCTCTTCCGATCTCTGGATGACCGAGGGCACTACCGCTGAGACTCATGTCCTAAAGATGATCAACTGATCAAACGCCTCGACAAATTGGTTCACCATGGATGGGGAGTTGAGTCAAGATTTAGTCTTGCAAATACCCTGCACACACCTTCTCACAATTTGTTGTGAATTTTCACATGAATAAGTTGGATGTCACCGCTCAATTACTTAACATGTTGAAAATCGTCAAGGTCACTTCCCATCCAAGAAGAACCATGTCTTATCGGTGGATGATTCTTCCAAGAAAAGGAAGAGGCCCAAGGTATCTTCCGAAAAGAAGAAATCCAAGAAGGCTAAGGGAAAGGCGAAAGTGAAGGATCAAAGAAACTCGATCCAAATTAGCAAAGGAATTTGCTTCCATTGCAATAAGCCGTCATCGAAGAGGAACTGCAAGGATTATCTTGCGTATCAAAAGCGTAAGAAGCTTGAGAAGCTTCAATCCTAATCAAGGTTTGTTTATGATTGAAATTAATTTTTCCGAAAGTCAATCTTCTACTGGGTATCGGATACCGGATGTGGTTCTCACATATGTAATAATATGCAGGACCGGTCAAGTAGAAAGTCGAAAGAGGATGAGGTCGCCCTACGAGTGGGAAATGGAGCAAAGGTCACGATTAATGTAGGGACTTATTGTTTAAAGACCGCCACGCAAGTTCATTAATTTAAATAATTGTTATTTTGTTCCAAATATCATTAGAAACATTATTTCTATCTCTCGTATTGATATGGATGGTTTTAATATTATAATAAAGAACAACAGCTTGTTCTATTTATAATGATAATGTTTTATATGGTGTCGGTAATTTACTTAAATGGACTTTATATACTGACTTGCATGAAAATATATTTCAAATCGAACAAACTAATAAAAGGAAAAGAGATGATGTTAATTATACCTTCATGTGGCAATCGTAGACTTGGTCATATTAATGAAACAAGATTATCCAAGTTGATAAAGATGGGCTCCTAGAGCTATCTCGATTATGAATCATATCCAACTCGTGAATCTTGTCTCACGGGTAATGACTAAATCTCCTTTTAGTGGAAAAGGAGAAAGAGTTACAGAGTTGTTAGCGCTGGTACACATACGTATGTATGTGGACCCACGACAACGAATCGCACGAGGAGGGTATTCTTATTTTATTACATTCACCGACGACCACTCAAGATTTGGATACGTGTATTTAATGAAATACAAATCAATCATTTGAAAAGTTCAAAGAGTTCGTAAGTGAAGTTGAGAAGCAAACCGGTAAGAGTATTAAGATTCTTCGATCCGATCGAGGAGGAGAATACTTAAGTGGTGAGTTTCAATTGTCTCAAAGAAAATGGTATAATCTCACAATGGACTCCACCAGGACGCCACAAATGAATGGTGTATCTCTGAAGGAGAAATCGAACATCATTGGACATGGTTCGATCTATGATGAGCTTTTACCGACCTTCCAGCTTCTTCCGGGATATGCCCTAGAATCTACCGCATACCTACTTAACAAGGTACCTACAAAATCCGTCCCCAAGACCCCATATGAAGTTATGGATAGGAGGAAACCAAATCTTAAGCATGTTAAGACTTGGGGTTGTCCAAATTTTATGTCAAAAAGTTTGAAAACGATAAGTCGCAGACTAGATCCGATAAATGTAGATTTGTGGATACCCTAAAGAAACATCGGGTATTATTTCTATCATCCAACCGATCAAAAGGTGTTTGTTATGAAACATGCCGCTTTCTTGAAAAGGAGTTTATCCTCAAGGGGTCAAATTGGAGTAAGATATATCTTCAAGAAGTTCAAGAACCACAAAATACTACAGATCAAAGTGAGGTACCTAACCAAGTAGAGATTCCTTCATACCACACCCTATTCAGAATCGAAGAGTACCAAAGATACCAGACAGTATGGACTTGTCATGAAGATGACAATGAGGTACGATCATAGATGATGATGATCCATCAATTACTTAACAAAGCATGAGTAGTAGTAAAGACTCGTAGAAATGGCAAGAAGCCATGAAATCCGAGATGGACTCCATGTATGAGAACCAAGTATGGACTTTGGTCTCACCACCAAGGCATTAAGCCTATTGGGTAAATGGGTCTTTAAAAGAAAGACCGAGCAGATTTCGCAAGGTAGAGACCTATATAAGGCCCGATCGGTCGCAAAAGGTTTCAAACAAAGACAAGGAGTCGACTATGACGAAAACCTTCTCACCAAGAGTAATGCTCAAGTCCATTCGGATTTTGCTTATGATCATAGCCTTACCACGACTACGAAATCGCGTATGGACGTGAAAACGGCCTTCCTCAATGGGAAACTTGAGGAGGATGTATATGACACAACCGTAGGGGATTTGTTTCAAAGGTTGGAACAAATCAAGTCCGTAAGCTACAACGATCCATTTATGGATTAAAGCAAGCTTCTCAGAGTGGAACATCCGCTTTGATGAGACAATCAAAAGTTTGATTTTATCAAAATGAGGATGAACCATGTGTGTACAAGAAGGTTAGTGGGAGCGCTTATTTCATTCCTCAGATTATATGTCGATGATATATTACCGATAGGGAATGATATTCCTATGCCGCAAAACAATTAAAATCAAGTTATCTAAACACTTCTCCATGAAGGACTCTGGGAGAAGATCCTATATTTTGGGGATAAAGATCTATAGAGATAGATCTAATAGGATGCTTGGCTTATCCCAAGGAACGACATCGACATGATGCTAAAAGGTTTAGCATGGAAGATTCCAAAAGAGGTCTCATGCCGATGAGCCATGGAATACATCTCTCCAAGAAACAAGCCCCAAAGACACTGAGAGAGAAAAACGTGATGAGTAAGATTCCTTATGCTTCAAAGAATAGGATCTATCATGTACTTGATGATATGTACTAGACCAGATGTCGCCATGCACTTAGTGTAACAAGCGATATCAATCGAATCCAGAGAGAAGAACACCGAAGGCAAAGGAAAAATATCCTAAAGTACTTAAGAAGAACTAAGGATGTATTTCTTTACTTACTTGGGTCCGAATTAAAACCAGAGGGCTTCACAGACTCAAGTTTTCAAACGCACTAAGATGACAAAGAACTGCTTTGGGGTATGTGTTTACCTTAAACTATGGCGCAGTTGAGTCGAAAAGTTCCAAGCAAAGAAACAATTGATTCAAAGGATGAGGCAGAGTACATAGTCCGCAAGTGAAGTCGCAAAGGAAGTCGTTTGATGAAGAAGTTCATTACCGAACTTGGTGTGGTTCCTAGCATTAAAGGACCAAAGGCTTTTATTCTCGTGACAACACGAGTCAAGCATGCAAGCTAAGGAACCTGTGTCTCATCGTAAATCCAAACACGTGTCATGCATGATTTCATTTGATCGAGAGATCATCGAAAGAGGAGACGCCACCCCGAGCGTGTGGACTCTCAAGACAATATTGCGATCCATTTACTAAAGCGCTAACACAACAAAGCAGCTTGATCGTCACTTGAGAAGATGGGTATGAGATACCACCACGATCGGGTTTTAGTGCAAGTGGGAGATTGAAAGTATTATATGCATACAAGCCAATCATGTATGATGATAAAGCATATACCGTGTAATCAATCTTATTTATTTATTAATAAAAGAATTATTTATTAAAGGCATTTATTATCTACATGGTGTCGCTTTTAATAATATGTGATAAACCCATAGTTTTAAGCAACGCTTTTAGAATAATGATGATGATCATTCTAATGAGATCTAAATTCTTAGAAAGCTTAAAACTAAAATAGTTCCCAATCATCGATTACTAAATAGGGGATTAGTGAATCCGATAGATTGGGTACATACGCGCTTGCTTTCTTCATCGATGAGGATGATTGATCTCACGATCATTTGTGTGAGACACTAAAGCAAGTACGTAGGTGCTTATTAGAGAATAAGTTCACCGAACGCGACTCGCTAAGGAATACCTAATGGAGTTTTACTTACCGTCAATAGAATTCCCAGTAGTGATAGTAAGACAAATGATCCTTAGACTTGAGATCATCATAAGATCTTATATATAATGAATTACACTTCGACTTATTCCTTAAGACTCTTGAGTATATCAAAGGGTATGCTTGGGTGTAATAAGTTATATATGAAGATAATGAATGATCAATAAAGAATCTACCACTTCTAGTAAAAGGAGAGATGTCCTATGTGATTCGATAAATGACAACCTGTGAATCTTTGGTTAAGGTGGAATGAAATTAGAAAGTAGTTTCTAATTTGCATTCATCGGAGAGTTGTTCATTTAGGAATCGAAATACATATAATTAAATAAAATAAGACTTGACAAGAATTCCACGCCTTATATTTAATCGGGACATAGATGGTGGAAGGATCGAATTGTATTTAGAACTATTTACTCAAAGGTTCTTTTATGATTAATGTTGAAATCTATATTATCCGAAAGTCGCTGATCGCTAGGAGGCTTATCCCTATCAGAGAATAAATATTATTTATTTAAATAAATTATTTGTTTAATTTATTTATTTAAATGAGATTAGAATTGTTCTAATTGATTTATTCACAACCTGCTTAATACGGAGAACCTAAAGGGTCACACCATAAAAGGAAGAATAATTATTTAAGAAGTTAATGGCATAATTGTAATAATATAGTTAAGTATATTTAATTTAATCTATGGTGATAGAATAAATTAAATAGCTTAATATTTATTATTTAATATTTTAGAAATATTAAATATAAATTAATAAGAGGAGTCTTATTAATATTATTATAATTATTATTATTTTAATTTCTAAAAGGTTTAGGAATTAATTTAATATTAGTACTTCATTTATTCCTAATTGATTAGAAAAGAAAATTAGTTAAAGGAGTTTAACTAATTATCCCTAATAGATTAGGGAGCCCATTTAATTAAAAGAGTTTAATTAAATAAATAATACCTTATTTTAATTAAAATAGGTTATATAATATCTTTATAAGAGGAGTCTTATATTAGATATGAGAATATAATGTAATTCCAAGAGTCGAGAGACACCCCTTTTCTTATTCGATAGGAAAAAACTAGGGTTCGAGCCAATCCCTTCTTCTTGAAAATTTCTCTTCCTCGTGGATCACCTATAGAGGCCACACACTTGGGTGGCTTACATTAATCAAAGGAAGGAATCTACCCGAGATTCAAGGAGATCATGAGAAGTAGGAGGTGAACTCGCACTGAGGAAGCTCGCTTTCTACAAGGGTATGATTTCATAATTTCTTATTCTTCGCTTTAATTAATAATATGCATAAAGGATGATCCGTAATCGGTTTGTGAAAAATTTAAAATCTCCATATTTTTATCTCGCTCTAGATCGCTCTCATACGCTTTTTTCCCACGCAATTTGATCGCAAATACTGGTATTGTTAGAACAATTTTCACGCTCTTGAATCGCCTTCTAATCTTCACCGATGATATCCGCAATCGAAGATCGATTTTTTGAAAAGAATTGTGCCTCTTGCAATCGGTCAAACAAGTCATCAATACGAGGTAGAGGATACCTATTCTTGATGGTGACATGGTTCAATTCCCGAGATAGTCAATACAAAGTTGCATACTCCCGCCTTTTCTTCTTTACAAATAAAACAGAGCACCCCAGGAGATGTACTTGGACCAATGAAACCGATGTCCAACAATTCCTCGTAGTTGGACCTTTAACTCCTGAAGTTCAATAGAGCCATTCGATATGGGGTTTTAGAAATGGGCTTTGTACTAGGTTCAAGATCAATACTGAAATTCAACTTCACGCTCGGGGTGAATCGGAAGTTCTTCTGAAATACGTCGGAAAAGTCAATAACAACAGAAATCTTATTCAAATTTGACGTGTCTTTATTCAAATCCATAACATGGGCTAAGAAAGCTTGACATCCGCTTTTTAATAAACGAATAGCTTTATGATTAGATATGACAATGATTGATTTTAATGGTTTAGTTGCTTGAATTCGCATAAATGGAGTCAAGTTAGGAATATGAAAACTAACAACCTTACGAAAATAATCAATTTTGGCATGATGAGTAGTTAACCAATCAATCCCTAAAATCACATCAAAAGCAAGTATCTTTAAAGAGATAAGGTCAACAGTGTAGGTGATGGTGCCAACTTGAATCAAACAAGATTTATAAACGATGGATGTGATGAAAGTTTCTCCTAACGGAGTTTCCACAGATAGGTAAAAGTCTAATTTCCAGTGAGTCAAGTTTAAACGTTGAGCACATGCAGAGAGATAAATGAATGGGTAAAGACCGATATCAAGTAAGGTATAAACTTCGCAAGAATTTATAAATAGCTTACTCGTGATCACCTCGTTTGGGTTCCTCGCATTATGACCAATCCACAACAAACGCTTTTTCCTAATCGCTGACTTTGACTTTTCGGGACGATCTTTTGAGTCACCGTCCCAATTGAACTAGGTTTCGCTTCTCGCATAATCTCGAGCGATATGTCATTCCTTTCCACAATTATAGCATACCTTGAATCGTTGTGGCGCTTTGACCGATATGTCCTCTTTTCCGTATTTGTAAGATATGACCGGTGGTCGTTTCTCCTCCCTTAGAACCAATTCTTCGCCAAGACTGCTGCCTTCACATGGTCGTTGTTAAATCTCCTCTTTTTAAAATCTCCTCCCGACTCGCTTCTTCTATTTTCACGGCCATGATTACCACCAGAGTGGTTACCATTTTTGTCCGTCTATTTCTTTCTCCTCCGGGTTATCATTATTCTGCTGATCGCTATCTCCGGTATGATCCTCGTTATGGTCCTCACCGACCAGACTCGTTATCTCGCTTCTAATAATTGAGCCCCGCTTACAACATCTCTAATAGAGAGAAAATTTATGAGAAATGAGATATTGTCAGACGTCTGGGTTTCAAACCTCTCAAAACATCCGCGTTATCGCTTCCTCATTCTCCACCAAATGAGGTATAAACTCGATAGCTCTCAAACTTTGCCTCGCATCGAGACACCGCCATGTTGTTTTTTGTTCTAATCGATGAACTCCACTTCCTTCATACGACGTAACACTTTCGTGAAAGTATTTGTCATTAAATAGTTTCAAACGCGTCCCCAGACATGCCGAAATGTACTACCGGATGGTACGCTTCACGACTCCCACCAAGAGTCCGCCTCCGCCACGGAACATAAAGGTGGCGAATGGAACCTTCTGTTCCTCCGTGCATCCCAAGACATCGAATATCTTGGTAATTTGTTTGACCCATGTTTCCGCCATGATCGGATCCGGCTTTCCTTAAATTCTCATTGGTCCCAACTCTTTAAACTGCTTGGTGTGACAACCCTTGAATTACTATCATTTCCTCCTCAGATTTTGAACACGAGTCTCTCTCCCGATTTTGCATGAACTCGCAAAAAGATTCTAAACATCCCCTCGCTCACATCATCTCGCCACAGTGTTTGTTCACGGGAGGAACATTGCCACTGTTGTTGACGCTTCTCCTCGTTGGTAAATACTGAGCATCTCCACGGTCTCATTTACTCCACTATTAATATTCTCAAATTCGCCATTCTCAAATCACCGCCATAAAACAAGAGTTAATTAAGGAAATCAATATATCACATAATATCCCTATATACTAACCAACTAACAAATAAGCTTAGGTAGGACACACTAGCGAAGGATTTACTCGCCTCCTCCCTCCTAGTTCTATTCCCCGATCTCCGCCAGAGATCATATCCCTAAGCTCTAATACCAACCGCGACTCGACACTAATACGTGTCAAGACCTCACCAAAGGATACCTATCGCTTGCCACCGCAGAATCAAGCAGGCCCCCTACGGAGAGTCTGGCTTCGGTGCATCCCCATCAACAGGAAGTCACCAGATAGAGGCTCGGGGCCATTTACTTATGGCTCTGATACCAACTGTGACGCCTCCAAAATAGGTATACATCACCTATTCTGAGTTGTCAATACATGGTACAGAAACAACTACAACTTTATTATTACAATCAGAAATCAGTGAGTTTGAATACAAATATTATCTTCTGATAATATTTGTACTCAAATAAATCCTCATCACATTTATTGATACATTATTTTACAAAATGGTGAGGACTACTAAACAATTCTTTCTAAAACCTTCATTCCATACCCCAACTCGTACTCGCTTATATTCTCGCCTCCCGAGAAGAAAAAATGGAACAAAAAAGAAAAGGGTGAGCTCAACTAGCCCAAGAAAGAATATTACGACTAAGATAATATACAACAAATTACCGTTAGTCTTCAACAGGAAAAAATCTAATAGAATACAATAGACAACAAATTTTAAATCAATATTCGCAATGAAATAATAATTCATTAGAAGAGTTAAGTAGAGAATGCAAACTACTATCTTCTATGTATGAATTTAAAAGTTCATCGTCTATCTTTTATCCTCCGTAACATCAATCAATATACATCCGAATCAAATATTCATCTTTGCACTACAGCCAAAGATATTCATCACCGGGTCATGTTCATCTAAACACTGCTCATCTTTGCACTACTACCAAAGATATTCTTCAGAATCATTCATCTTTACTACGTGCCAAAGATATTCAATAATATCATCATTTAAGACCGAGGATGATGAAAATATTTTAAAGAAACTAATCCAAAGAAAACAAAATGACAAGGATTAAGGATTAAGGATTCGTACTTTGTTTTATCCATGTTCAAAAATACCTCAAAAATAATCATAGTGGTGTAAAATTCAAGAATGATCAAAACATGGATACAATCAAAGCTAGTATCCGTATAGATATTTTGGACAAAAGAAGAAATTTTATTTTTCTATGAATAAATAGTCAGATATCGTGAATAGTCTTAGTATACGTGAATAGTAACTCCGACACCAAAAGATAGAAATTTCACAAAAAACATCTTCACGCTTCATTAATAAGACTCGTGAATAAGAACTCGTGAATAAGAACTCATAAATAGAACTCGTGAATAAGAACTCATGAATAGTAATTCCGATATGAAAAAGTTCCAAATTTGATAAAAAGTTCCAACCAATATTTCAAAGATAATGATATTGAAGAAATAATATCATTTGAGAAGAAAATAACATCCCTTACCTCGAAAGATTAAGACTTCTAAATTGAATACCTGATATAGTCTTCAAGGAACTTGCACCGCCTAACAATACTCAAAGTATACTCAAAATACTCACAAGAATACGCCGATAATATAGAGAGAAAAACTTCAGTTTAAAGTGTGATTTTCAATTCTAACCCAAGACCCTATTTATAGAAATTGCTAGAACACCAAAAGCAGAAAATTTTAATAAATTAATAATATAATTATATAAATTTCCTACGCATGCCTAGAATCTGATTTCAGCCATCAAACACATGCCACATTCTAGAAAAAGTAAGAAAAAACGTTTTTCTAATTTTAAATATTTTAAACTTCCAAAAATCAATTATTTCGGAGCTTCGCAACTTCAATAATTCATAATAAATAGCCCTTTCATCAGAAAATTCGAATCTCGTGAGTTTTTATAGGAAATTCAATTCTCTACAACTTTGCAGAAGAAAGTTTTTCCAAATTCCAAATGAAATTGACCAAATCCACAAACCAAGGCGATTTTACAAAAGTTATAATCAAATTTCAAATAATAAATGGGGTCCACCGACATGTTTAACATGTTTTAAACATTTATTGCAACAAAAATACTCTTCCTCCTCGTATACTCATATATCCCACATTCGTTGTAAAAATATCACCATTATTATATTATTAAAATATAATAATATATTTAAATGAATTATTTTATCAGAAAAAGATAAAATTTTAATTTTCAACAATTGTCACATTAAAAATTTTCTCCATCTATATCCACATAAAATCAATATTTTCCTCATCATATGAATCAATAATTAATTATTCACAAATAATATTACGTAATCACAATATCGACAACCAGTGCGGCCCCTCAAAGAGGGGGCTTTCCAATAAGAATTTCTCCTTATTGGCGCTTGAATTAGGTGACCAAACCTCAAGACCCCAGCTTTTATAAATAAAGATGAATTTTTCTATAAATATTATTTTTGAATATTATGGAATAAATTTGATATAATGTTATAGTTGGGGTAATATTTATAAATTTTGCAAAGTATGCAAGTTGTTATAAAATATTCGTTTGGTCAAGGAATATTCTTTTTGTTAGGAATATTCGTATAATGGCTCAATCATTGGTGGACCCCACAATGTAATTATTGTTTGATTGAGAAAACGACAAAAATATTTTATAAAAAATAACTACGGAGGTGTTACCGCTAAAAAGCGTTGAACTACCCGGGTAAAAGTACAAGAATACGCGTGAGTCAGACAAGAGTAGACACTCAGATTGATTATCGATGCTTACGTGAGAAGTCACTCAAACTATGCTCAATTATTGCTACAAGAATTGCGATCATATCTCTTATATTATTGATTCAATTATTGTCACAAGATCATCTCAGATAATATGTTATAGTATTAAATCAATAATTGAGACGATAAGTTATAAATGATTAATAATTGTTGAAAGATTAAATATGTGTTGATGAAAAAAATGATTTGTGGTAAATTTGATTATTTTATGGGGGCTCATATGTCATCATCTAAGAGTCTCTTTGTCAATAAGATTTACCTTCACAATAGTAATTACCTTCACAATAGTAATTACCTTGTGAATAGTATTTACCTTCGTCAATAGTAATTACCTTCGCCAATAGTAATTACCCTTGTGAATAGTATTTACCTTCACAATAGTAATTACCTTACCTTCGATAGTAATTACCCTTGTGAATAGTATTTACCTTCACAATTGTATTTACCTTCGCTAATAGTAATTACCTTTACTAGACGTCAACCACTTGTCGCTTCACATTACAAAAGGCCGAAACCACTTGTCGCTTCACATTACAAAGGCCAAACCAACATCGTCCAAGCCACTCGCTTTTTCACACTAAGAAAAGCTAAGCTAGAAATCTTCTATAAATAGAGGCCTAGGGCTTCATTATTTTTCACGAAATTCATTCAAGCTATAGAGAGAGAAAGTATAGAGAGAATAGAGAGAGAGAAGAAGAGTATTTTGTTACTACACCACGCAGCAGATTCAATCTCCTACCAAATGTAAGGGGTGTTATTCTTTCTTATTCATGAAGAGAACTGTTGTTATTCCATTGCTTATTATTCTCATTGGAATAACTCGTATAAGTGGTTTACCCTATACTTGGTGACATTCTTCTATTATTCGCATGCTGAACATCCTGTTTGTGTGTTTTACACCCACTCGGTTTCGCTCTTTATTATTATTATTCATTGAACATCCTCGTCATGTGTTTTACACCGGACCGGTTCCGCCTTTTTATTATTCTCGCTTGGAACATCCTCATCATGTGTTTTACACCGACCGGTTCCCTTTTTTATTATTCTCGCTGAATATCCTATCTCGTGTGTTTTACACCGGATCCGTTCCATCTTTATTATTCTGTTGAACATCCCGCTTGCGTGAATTTCACCGACCGTTCCGTTATTTATTATTCTGCTGAATAACTCGTCATGCGGCCTATCGCATGCATGGTGATTTCTTTTGTTATTCCATTCTTTATTATACCCAAATAAGTTAAAACTTTGACTTCTATACTCCATGAAATTAGTAGAATATCCTCGATATTTGCGTTTCATCCAAAGATCTTTTCATGGAAATATTCTTCCGATCATTCTTGAATTTTACTCTACAAAACAAAGATCATGTTGATAATTTGACGTTAATAATTCCCGGATAAAATAATTCTTGAACTTGTTTTATCAATTCTTATATCATTGTCATCATCCTCATGTTTATATTTTTTTGAAAGTCATCTGTGGGCCCGTAGTGCATAGATGGACTTGGTATGATTATGACCAGAGACTACTATTCTATGTAATCATGATCGTAATGTTACAAATGATGTGATAAAAATCCTCAATTGGTCAGTAGTGCATCGATGGACGCTTTTGTTGGCATGATCACGACCATTAATGAATACACAAATATTCTCGGCCCGTAGTGTATGAATAATTGTGGTCGTGATACTAAAAGAATATCCTCGGCCGAAAAGTGTAAGGGTGATTCGATGATGTGAAATATTTATTAAAGTTTCTAGTCTCAAACTATAAACAAAGGATGAAAACCTTTAAAACCTAAAAGATAGTAGACTTTTATTTTCTACTCAACTTTTTTAATGGATCAGATATTCACCGCAGCTTAAACCGGTTTGTCATTGTATTTTATCGCTTAACATTATCAAGACTATTGATAATTTATTCTCGCATTATCTTAGTCATAATATTTCTTCGGGCTAGTTGAGCTCACCCTTTCTTTCACCGTTTTCTTCAGAAAATGATAATATAGCCGGACGAGCCTGGGAAAACGAGTGATGGTCCTCAAGATAGCATTAGTAGTCCTCACTTTTCTCGTAAAATAGTGTGATAATAATCAGTAATGAGGACTTTTGTTTGAGTTTGTATAATATCTAGTAGATTTATATTTGTATTTAAACTCACGCTTTATGTCAGATTGCATACCTACGCTTATGTTAATAAGTTGTTTTTTAAATTACATACCATGTAAGTGTCGCACCCAAGATGGGTGATGTATACCTAATTTTGGGGCGCCACAACAGTATCGAGCTTAGGATATGATCCTCGCCTAAGATGTGAGAATAGTACTAGGAGGAGAGAGACGGGAATACCTTCGCTAGTATGACCTACCTAAGTTTATGTGATATTTTATCGGTTGGTCGTAAGATAGGATAATTTGTTATACGTCAATTAACCTTTTGTTTTGTGGCGATGATCAAAATGACATCCGAGAATGTTGAGAATAGCAATGGAGCGCAGCGATCGTTGATTCACCACATATCAATAATCGTGATAATGTGCATCGTGAAGGCGACATTCCTCATGCAAACAACAACACCGACCAAAATGATGAATGATCGAATGTTCGAGGCTTTATGCAATTTATGCAACAAAGAAAGTAGAGCGACTCTCGCCCAAAACGTAGGTGGAAACACGGAAAACTCTCTGGCACACCGCTAAAACAATTTAAGGAGCTAGGACCACCGGAGTTTAAGGGAGAGCCAAAACCACTTCGCTAAGCATGGATAAAGCAGATTACCAAGATATTTGATGTCTCGGGATGCTCCGAGGAGCAAAGGTTCCTTTTCACGCTTTTTATGTTGCGCGCGAGAGCGGATTATCGGTGGGAATCGGAAAACGTACTCAACCAAATTGATCAAGATATCTTGGGAGAAGTTCCAGAGTCGCTCAACGACAAATACTTTCCCGAAAGTATTCGCCATACGAAGGAGGTGGAGTTTATCAAGTTGAACAAAACAATATGACCGTGTCGCAATACGAGGCAAAATTTGCGAGTTATCACGGTTCCAAGGCCCCACTGGTGGATAATGAAGAGAGAATGGCGCGAATGTTTTTAAGAGGTTTGAAGTCGAGATACGCCAACATCTTATTTCTCATAAACCGTGTTTGTATTCGAGATGTTGTAAATAGGGCTCGCTTAGTGGAGCGCGATAATGAGTCAACGAACTAAAAGAGAGCAAATTTTAAAAAATTATAATACCAAATGGTAGAATAGTCATCGAGGCTAGTGACAACAAGCGTGGGGAATCAACAGGCCGAGATATGGTAACCACTTCTATGGTAATCGTACCAAAACAATAAGAATGGACATTTCAAGAAAAGGAGATTCAACAATGATGGAAAGACGTCAAGACCAACCCATTGTTAAGGAAGGAGAAAGACCACCTATCATATGCTTCAAATGCGAGAGAGGGACACATCACCAAATCAAGCCATGCCATTCAAAGCATGTTATAATTGTGGAAGAGAAGGTCACTTAGCTCGATTTTGTCGCCATCAAGACAAATTCAAATTAGGATGGAGGCACCAAAGGCCATCCCGTAAAATTCAAAACCCAGAGCTGCAAGGGAGAGCATTTGTTGTGACCTCCCAAAGAGCAAGGAATCCGAATGAGGTCATCACGGGTAAGCTTATCATAAACTCTAATGAAGTCTATACTTTATTTGATACCTGGTTCTACCCATTCTTTATTTCTCCTACTTGCGCCATCGATTAAATTTGACTCGAGAAATTAGACTTTGACTTATCTCGTGGAAACTCCGCTGGGAGAAACCTTCATTACATCCAATCGCTTATAAGTCTTGTTTGGTTCAAATCGGCACCCTCACATTACCTCGTCGATCTTATTTCATTAAAAATACTTGATTTGACGTGATTCTAGGGATCGATCAAGTTAACTACTTATCATGCAAAAATTGATTGTTTTCGTAAGGTTGTTAGCTTTCATATTCCTAATCAACCTATTATGCTAATTCAAACGACCAAACCATTAAAATCAATCACTACCATCTCAAGCCATAAAGCTATTCGCTTATTGAAAACGGATGTCAAGCTTTCTTAGCTCATGTCACGATTTAAATAAAAATACGCCGCTTTTAAACGATATTCCTATTGTTAATAAATTTCCCGACGATTCCCAAGAAGAACTTCCCGGCCTACCCCAGAGCGTGAAATTGAATTTTGTATCGACTCTTGAACCCCAGACAAAACCTATTTCCAAAGCCCCATATCGAATGGCTCCTATCAACTTCGTGAGTTAAAGACCCAACCGCAGGAATTGTTAGACATCGCTTTATTCGTCCTAGTACTTCTCCTTGGGGTGCTCTGCTTCTATTCGTGAAGAAGAAAGATGGGAGTATGCGACTTTGTATTGATTATCTGGAGTCAATCACGTCACCATCAAAAATAGGTATCCATTGCCACGTATTGATGACCCGTTTCGACCAACAGAAGGAGCCAAATTCTTTTCAAAGATCGATCTTCGCCCGGATATCACCAATTGAAGATTAGAACCACGACATTCCAAAGACGGCTTTCGTAACTCCTAAGACGGCATTATGAATTCCTAGTCATGTCCTTTGATCGACTAATGCTCCCGCCGCCTTCATGGATATGATGAACCGAGTATTCAAGGAATATTTAGATCACTTTGTGGTCGTCTTTATTGATGACATCCTTATTTATTCCAAAAGCCATGAAGATCATGAGCAACACTTGAGGTCGACACTCCAAAAGCTTCGTGAATATAAGCTTTATGCCAAGTTGAAGAAATGCGAGTTCGGCTTGAAGAAGTAGCATTCCTTGGGCACGCGGTATCAAGTCATGGAATATCCGCTGACCCAAAGAAAGATCAAGCTATTCAAAGTCGGGAACAACTCTAAATCGCTGACCAAGTACGTAGCTTTCTCGGTTTAGCCGGTTATTATCGAGATTCGTGGAAGGATTTTCTCGAATCGCTATTCCATCGACTCACCGACTTTTGGAAAGATACAAAGTTCGGTTGAGCGAAGAATGTGAGAAGAGTTTTCAAGAACTCAAGAGAGACTTATTTCAAAGACTGCTCGACAATACCATCCGCCTCGAGGGATTTGTCATCTACAAAGGATGCTTCGCAAAGGGTTGGGATGTGTTCTCATGCAACATGGAAAAGTAATAGTTTATGCCTCGCGACAACTCAAAGAATATGAGAGGAATTATCCTACTCATGATCTAGAGTTGGCAAACCGTTGTCTTTGCACTTAAAATTTGGAGGCATTACTTGTATGGGGAGAAAGTGGAGATCTTTACTGATCATAAAAGCCTCAAATATTTCTTCACTCAAAAGGAACTCAACATGCGACAACGACGCTGGCTTGAACTGCTGAAAGATTATGATCATACCATCCAATACCATCCTCGAAAAGCGAACGTAGTAGACGATCGATTGAGTAGAAAATCATATGCAAGCACGAAAAGCGATATTGTCAACGCAAGGACCATTTTGTGTGACTTGCAAAGGATGGAGATAGAATTAAAGACTCTGTGGACGCATGTGATGATAGCGAGTATACGAGTAGAACCGACTTTAATTGATAAAGTTAAAGTCGCCAAGCTACGCACTGGAGCCGATGCGTATGAGGAAGAAAGTGCAAGAAGGTGCTACGCCAAGCAAGAATCGATGAAGAAGGAATACTTCGAGTCAACTCCGCACTTTGTGTTCCTAACGACCCCGATTTAAAGTATAATATCATGATGGAGGCACACAACACACCATTTGCAATCCATCTCGAGTACCAAAATGTATCATGATATTCGCCATACATTTTGTGGAGCAATACGAAGAGAGAGATAAGTTGCTTATCTCAAGGTGTCTAACTTGTCAACGAAGTTAAAGCGAGCATCAAGTACCAAAAGGTCCATCAGAACCACTTGAAATTCCGTAATGGAAGTGGGAGCACATTACCATGGATTTCGCACGGCCTTCCTAAGGTTTCTCAAGGCATCGATGCGATTTGGGTCATTATTGATAGATTGACCAAGTCCGCTTCATTTCTTACCGATACGAGAAACTTATACACTTGAACGCCTTGCTCAGATGTACATAAACGAGATTGTAAGATCGCATGGTATGCCTAGATCCATAGTTTCGATCGAGACCCAAGATTCACTTCACGATTTTGGGTTAGTTTGCAAAAAGCTATGGGCACAGACTTTCACGATTTAGCTTCTAAGATATCATCCTCGCATTTGACGGACAATCCTGAGAGGACTATTCAAACTCTCAAGATCTATTAAGACTCGTGGTCCTTGATTTCAAGGGGAGTTGGGACAAGTTCTTACCATCGGTGGAGTTTTCCTACAACAACAGCTATCAAGCAAGTATCGGCATGGCTCCATTCAAGCGCCAGATGGAAGAAAGTGTCGCTTCCAAAGATGTCGGGATGAGGTGGGTGAAGCAACGTTGTTGGGACCGAGTTGGTACGTATGATCACTTAAAAAAGATTCAAACGATCCGACAACGATAAAAACCTCACAAAATCGACAAAAGAGTTATACCGATCTTCATCGAAAGGACGTGGAATTCGATATAGAGATCATCATGTGTGTTAAGAGTCGCTCCATGGAAAGGAGTTACAAGATTTGGAAAGAGAGGAAAACTTAACCCTCGATTCATCTATTCCATTTTAATCCTCGATCGAGTAGGAACTGCGGCCTATAGACTCGCTTTTACCGCCAAATATGTCTCGTGTTCATAACGCTTTTCACATATCTATGTTACGTAAATATGTGAAAGACCCGAACCATATTATTGAGTTAGAACCTGATTTAAATAGCGGAAGATTTGACGTATGAAGAGGTTCCTGCTCAAATTTTGATAAGAAGGAACATATTCTACGCTTCCAAGGTTATACCTCAAGTCAAAGTTTTGTGGAGGAACCACGATGTTGAGGAAATGACTTGGGGAGTTAGAATCAAATGAAATCAAGGTATCCTTACCTCTTCGACATACCAGTATCGCACTTCTAATTTCGAGGGCGAAATTTCATAAGAAGGGAGGTCAGTAAGACCCCAAATTTTATAAATAAAGATGAATTTTTCTATAAATATTATTTTTGAATATTATGGAATAAATTTGATATAATGTTATAGTTGTGGGTAATATTTATAAATTTTGCAAAGTATGCAAGTTGTTATAAAATATTCGTTTGGTCGGGAATATTCTTTTTTGTTAGGAATATTCGCATAAATGGCTCAATCATCGGTGGACCCCACAATGTAATTATTGTCGAATTGATCGAGAAAACGACAAAAATATTTTATAAAAATAACTACGAGGTGTTACCGTTAAAACCGCTGAACTACCCTAAAGTAAAAGTACAAGAATACGCTGTCGTGATAAGAAGACACTAGATTGATTATCGATGCTTACGTGAGAAGTCACTCACCTATGCTCAATTATCACTACAAGAATTGCCGTGATCATATCTCTTATATTATTGATTCAATTATTGTCACAAAGATCATCTCAGATAATATGTTATAGTATTAAATCAATAATTGAGACGACAAGTTATAAATGATTAATAATTGTTGAAAGATTAAATATGTGTTGATGAAAAAAAATGATTTGTGGTAAGTTTGATTATTTTATGGGGGCTCATATGTCATCATCTAAGAGTCTCTTCATCAATAATAGTATTTACCTTCACAATAGTAATTACCTTCACAATAGTAATTACCCTTGTGAATAGTATTTACCTTCGTCAATAGTAATTACCTTCGTCAATAGTAATTACCCTTGTGAATAGTATTTACCTTTACAACCAAATAGTAATTACCTTCACAATAGTAATTACCCTCATGAATAGTATTTACCTTCACACATAGTATTTACCTTCGTTAATAGTAATTACCTTTACTAGACGTCGAACCACTTGTCGCTTCACATTACAAAGCGCCGAACCACTTGTCGCTTCACATTACAAAGCGCCAAACCAAATGTCAAGCCACTCGCTTTTCACACTAAGAAGTGCTAAGCTAGAAATCTTCTATAAATAGAGGCCTAGGGCTTCATTATTTTCACTTAATTCATTCAAGCTATATAGAGAGAGAAAGTATAGAGAGAATAAGAGAGAAAGAAGAAGAGTATTTTGTTACTACACCGCATAAAGATTCAATCTCCTACCAAATGTAAGGGGTGTTATTCTTTCTTATTCATGAAGAGAATCTGCTGTTATTCCATCGCTTATTATTCTGCTTGGAATAACTCGTATATAAGTGGTTTACCCTATACTTGGTGACATTCTTCTATTATTCTCATTGAACATCCTCACATGTGTTTTACACCGACCGGTTCCGCCTTTTTTATTATTATTCTCGCTGAACATCCTGCTCAAGTGTTTTACACGGACCGGTTCCGCTTTTTATTATTCTCGCTGGAACATCCTCGTCATGTTTTTACACCGACCGGTTCCGCTTTTTTATATATTCTCGAATATCTTATCCGTGTTTTACACCTGATCGGGTTCCATCTTTATTATTCTGTTGAACATCCCGCTTGCAGGTGAATTTCACCGACCGTTCCGTTATTTATTATTCTCGCTGAATAACTCCGTCTGTGCGGTCTATCGCATGCACGGTGATTTCTTTTGTTATTCCATTCTTTATTATACCCAAATTGGTTAAAACTTTGACTTCTATACTCCATGAAATTAGTAGAATATCCTTGATATTTGCGTTTCATCCAAAGATCTTTTCATGGAAATATTCTTCCGATCATTCTTGAATTTTACTCTACAAAACAAGATTATGTTGATAATTTGACGTTAATAATTCCCGGATAAAATAATTCTTGAACTTGTTTTATCAATTCTTATATCATTGTCATCATCCTCATGTTTATATTTTTTTTTGAAAGTCATCTGTATTCTCAGAAGTGCATGATGGACTTGGTATGATTATGACCGTGAGACTATTCGGTGTAATCATGACCGTAATGTTACAAATGATGTGATAAAAATCCTCGCCGGTAGTAGTGCATTGATGGACATTGTTGGCATGATCACGACCATTAATGAATACACAAATATTCTCGCCCGTAGTGCATGAATAATTGTGGTCGTGATACTAAAGAATATCCTCGGCAGAAAAGTGGGGTGATTCGATGATGTGAAATATTTATTAAAGTTCGAGTCTCAATATAAATGATGATGAAAAACCTTTAAAAACCTAAAAGATAGTAGACTTTATTTTCTACTCGACTTTTTAATGGATCAGATATTCCTACCGCAGCTTAAACCGGTTGTCTATTGTATTTTATCAATTTAACATTATCAAGACTATTGATAATTTATTCTCGCATTATCTTAGTCATAATATTTCTTCGGGCTAGTTGAGCTCACCCTTTCTTTCACCGTTTCTTCAGAAATGATAATATAGCCGGGACGAGCCTGGGAAACGAGTGATGGTCCTCAAGATAAGATTAGTAGTCCTCACTATTTCGTAAAATAAAGTGTGATAATAATCAGAATGAGGACTTTTTGTTTGAGTTTGTATAATATCTAGTAGATTTATATTTGTATTTAAACTCACGCTTTATGTCGATTGCATACCTACGCTTATGTTAATAAGTTGTTTTTTTAAAAATTCATACTATGTAAGTGTCGACCCAAGATGGGTGATGTATACCTAATTTTTGGGGGGCGCCACAAAACCTCTCCTTAGATGTAACTTTCTAGACATCGCCAATAATGTTATCTAATAATATTATTCATATAATATGAATTATTGCTTCGATAATGAAAAATACATCGTAATGACAATTATTGAAACAACAAAGAATATAAAATATCAACGCAAAGAATTATTAAATCAATAAAATAATTGATAAAGAATTACTATAATCATTATTGAGTAGTGCCTTCTTACATAAGAATCAATAATTGGTGCAATACTGTGCTACTTCTTGTTTTTAACCAATTTAGTATTATAATAGTATTAATCTGTAATAACTACGCTGTTTATTTTTAAACAACTTATATTTGTCATTTTCTTCATCCAATCGCTTTCATTATGGGCCCACAAAAGATCTGGTCGTCGCATTTAATATTCCCCAACAAAGAAGAATATTCCACGACCAAACGAATATTCCCCGACAACAATGAATATTTTATAACCACTTGCTTATTTTGAAATATTTGCATATTTTACCCATAACTATCCACATTAATCAAATCAACCCTTACTATTTCAAAATAATAAATAGAGAAAATTAAATTTTATTAATAATAAGTTGGGGTCTTACAACCTCCCCTCCTTATGAAATTTCGTCCTCGAAATTGACGTGACGATACTGTGTTTCAAAAGGTGAGGATACCTCGCTTTCATTTTCGCTTTCCAATTCCCGTGTCATTTCCTCTATAAAGATGATTCCTCCACAAAACTTTAACTTGTGGTATGACCTTTCATGCGTAGGACATGCTCTTTCCTATCCAAAATCTTGACAGTACCTCCTCATATGTTAAGACTTCTACTATCTCGTCCTGGTTCTAACTCAATAACGTGGTTTGGGTCTTTCACATATTTACTTAAGTACGATATGTGAAACACATTATGAACACGAGACATACTCTTGAGGTAACGCGAGTCTATAGGCTACATTTCCTACTCCGGTCAAGAATTTGAAATGGACCAATAAATTGTGGATTGAGCTTTCTCTCTTCCCAAATCTTGTAACTCCTTCCATGGGAGCAACTCGCAACAATACATGATCCCCTATACTAAATTCCACGCCCTTTCGATGAAGATCCGCATAACTCTTTTTTTCTATCTTGTGCCGCTTGTATACGCTTGTCGAATCATTTGGATCTTTTCGGTAGTCATGCGTCTTATCTCGTGTCCCAACAATGTTGCTTCACCCACCTCATCCCAACATATCGAGAGCGACACTTTCGTCCCATATAATGCTTCAAATGGAGCCACACCTATACTTGCTCGATAACTCATTGTTGTAGGAGAATTCTACCAATGGTAAATACTTATCCCAACCGCCTTTGAAGTCTAGGACACGTAGTCTTAATAAATCTTCAAGAGTTTGAATAGTCCTTTCGATTGTCCGTCCGCTTTGAGGATGGTATGCCGAATCAATCGTAAATCCGCGCTCATAGCTTTTTGCAAGCTAACCCAAAATCTTGAAGTAAATCTTGGGTCACGATCCAAACTATGGATACAGTGCATGCCATGCAACCTCACAATCTCATTCACGTATATACTAGCAAGACGCTCAAGTGAATAAGTCTCCAGATCGGCAAGAAAAATGAGCGTACTTGGTTAATCTATCAACAATAACCCAAATAGCATTGACGCCTACGAGAAACCGTAGGAAGACCCATAACGAAATCCATGGTAATGTGTTCCCGCTTCCATTTCGAATCTCAAGTGGTTGCAACGGACCTTAGGTACTAGATGCTCCGCCTTTTACACGCCGACAAGTTAAACACATTGAGATAAACTTTGCAATCTCTCTCTTCATATTGTTCCACCAAAATGTATGTCAAGATCACGATACATTTTAGTACTTCCAAGATGGATCAAATGGTGTATCATTGCCTCCATCATAATCTTGTACTTCAAATCGAGTCGTTAGGAACACAAAGTCTAGAGTGGACTCAAGTATTCCTTCTTCATCAATTCTCGCCCTAATAGCTCCTTCTTGTACTTTCTTCTTCATACGCATCACCTCCGGCCTGGGGCTTGAGCAACCTTAACTTTTTCTATTAAAGTTGGCTCTATCGTATACTTGACATCATCGCACTCGCTCCTCGCATATGATCTTCTACTCAACGCGCCGCCTACCACGCTCGCTTTTTCGTGATGGTATCAATAGTGTGGTCGTAGTCTTCAATAGCTCGAGCCAACGTCACGCCGCGATGTTGAGTTTTTTTTTTGAGTGAAGAAATATTTAAGGCTTTTTATGGTCCGAATATATCTCCACTTTCTCCCCATATAGATAGTGCCTCCATATCTTTAAGCGCGAAAAATCGATCACCGCTAACTCTAGATCATGAGTAGGATAATTCCTCTCATACTCTTTAAGTTGTCACGAGGCATAGGCTATGACTTTCCCACGCTGCATGAGAACACATCCTAACCCTTTGCCTCAAGCATCGTCAGAGATAACAAATCCATCCGAACCAGATGGTATTGTTAGAACAAGTGTCAAAATAAGTCTCCTCTTAAGCTCTTGGAAACTTTTCGCATTCTTCGCTCCAAACGAATTTTGTATCCTTCCGAGTTAGTCGAGTTAATGGAGTAGCGATTCGAGAAAACCCTTCCACGAACCTCCGATAATAACCAAATTAAGCCCAAAAGCTACGTACTTTAGTCACCGACTTGGTTTGCTCCCAACTTTGATTGCTTCAATCTTCACGGATCGCCAGATACTCCATGTTTCGACACCACGTGCCCAAGGAATGCTACTTCTCTCGGCGAACTCGCATTTCTTCAATTTGGCATATAGTTTGTTTTCACGAAGCCTTTGGAGTACCAAATTTCAAATGGTGCTCATGATCTTCACGACTTTTGGAATATATAAGGATGTCATCAATAAAGACAACAACAAACTGATCCAAATATTCCTTGAATACTTGGTTCATCATATCCATGAAAGCCGCAGGAGTATTAGTCAGTCCGAAAGAATTGACTAAGAATTCATAATGCCCGCACCAAGTTCTAAAGGCGCCTTTGGAATATCCTCGCCTAATCTTCACCGATGATATCCGTAATCGAAGATCGATTTTTGAAATGAATTGTGCCCCTTGCAAATCGGTCAAACAAGTCATCAATACGAGGTAGAGGATACCTATTCTTGATGGTGACATAGTTCAATTCCCGATAGTCAATACAAAGTCGCATGAGCGCCTTTTCCTTTACAAATAAGGAGATGTACTAGACGATAATGAAACCGATGTCCAACAATTCCTCGTAGTTGGACCTTTAACTCCTCGAAGTTCAATAGAGCCATTCGATATGGGTTTTAGAAATGGGCTTTGTACCAGTTCAAGATCAATAAAGAATTCAACTTCACATTCGGGGTAGACCGGAAGTTCTTCGAAATACGTCGTAAAAGTCAATAACAACAGAATATTATTCAAATTTAACGTGTCTTTATTCAAATCCATAACATGGGCTAAGAAAGCTTGACATCCGCTTTTTCAATAAACGAATAGCTTTATGATTAGATATGATGTTGATTGATTTTAATGGTTTAGTTGCTTGAATTCGCATAAACAGTTTGGTTAGGAATATGAAAACTAACAACCTTACGAAAAACAATCAATTTTGGCATGATGAGTAGTTAACCAATCAATCCCTAAAATCACATCAAAAGCAAGTATCTTTAAAGAGATAAGGTCAACGGGTAAGGTGATGGTGCCAACTTGAATCAAACAAGATTTATAAACAAAGGATGTGATGAAAGTTTCTCTAACTGAGTTTCCACAGATAGGTCAAAGTCTAATTTCTCCTGAGTCAAGTTTAAACGCTTGAGCACATGCAGGAGAGATAAATGAATGGGTAGATCGGTGATCAAGTAAGGTATAAACTTCGCAAGAATTTATAAATAGCTTACCCGTGATCACCTCGTTTGGGTTCTCGCATTATGACCAACACAACAAACGCTTCTTCCCTAATCGCTGACTTTGACTTTTCTCGGGACGATCTTTTTGAGTCACCGTCCCATTGAACTAGGTTTCGCTCTCGTATAATCTCGAGCGATATGTCCTTCCTTTCCACAATTATAGCATACCTTGAACTGCTGTGGGCGCTTTGACCGATATGTCCCTCTTTTCCGCATTTGTAGCATATGACCGGTGGTCGTTCTCCTCCCTTAGAACCGATTCTTCACGCAAGACTGCTGCCTTCACATGGTCGTTGTTAAATCTCCTCTTTTAAAATCTCCTCCCGACTCGCTTCTTCTATTTTCATGGCCATGATTACCACCAGAGTGGTTACCATTTTTGTCCGTCTGCTTTTCTCCCATTTGGTTATCATTATTCTCATTGATCGCTATCTCTGCACGATCCTCGGTTATGGTCCTCAACCGACCGTATTTCGTTATCTCGCCTAATAATTGAGCCCTGCTTACAACATCCGAATAGAGAGAAAATTTATGAGAAATGAGATATTGTCGTATCGCGGGTTTCAAACCTCTCAAAAACATCCGCGTCATACGCTCCTCATTCTCCACCAAATGAGGTGCAAACCGATAACTCGCAAACTTTGCCTCGCATCGAGACACCGCCATGTTGTTTTGTTCTAATCGATGAACTCCACTTCCTTCATATGACGAACACTTTCGTGAAAGTATTTGTCATTAAATAGTTTCAAACGCCTTCCAAGACATACGCCGAGTACGGGCCGATGGGTACGCTTCACGAGACTCCCACCAGTAGATCTCGCCTCGCCACTTTAACATAAAGGTGACGAATGGAACCTTCGTTCCTCCGCATCCCAAGACATCGAATATCTTGGTAATTTGTTTGACCCATGTTTCCGCCATGATCGGATCTCGCTTTCCTTAAATTCGTGTGGTCCCAACTCTTTAAACCGCTTGGTCGTGACAACCCTTGAATTACTATCATTTCCTCCTCAGATTTTGAACACGAGTCTCTCTCGTCTTCGATTTTGCATGAACTGCAAAAAGATTCTAAACATCCCTCGCTCATCATCTCGCCAATTGGTGTTGTTCACAGGAGGAACATTACCACTGTTGACGCTCTCCTCGCTTGGTAAAGACAGAGCATCTCCACGGTCTCATTTACTCCACTATTAATATTCTCAATGACATTCTCAAATACCGCCATAAAACAAGAGTTAATTAAGGAAATCAATATATCACATAATATCCTTATATACTGACCAACTAACTAAAAAATAAGCTTAGGTAGGACACACTAGCGAAGGATTTACTCGTCTCTCCCCTCCTAGTTCTATTCCCCGATCTCCGCCAGAGATCATATCCCTAAGCTCTAATACCAACTGTGACTCTGGACACCAACATGTGTCAGCACCTCACCAGTGATACCTATCAGTTTGCCACCGCAGAACGGCGTCCCCTACGGAGAGTCTGACTTCGGTGCATCCCCATCAACAGGAAGTCACCAGATAGAGGCTCGGGGCTCTTTACTTATGGCTCTGATACCAACTGTGACACCCCCAAAATAGGTATACATCACCTATTCTGAGTTGTCAATACATGGTACAGAAACAACTACAACTTTATTATTACAACCGTAAAATTGTGAGTTTGAATACAAATATTATCTTCTAGACAATATCTATACTCAAATAAATCCTCATCACATTTATTGATACATTATTTTACAAAAATGGTGCGGACTACTAAACAATTCTTTCTAAAACCTTCATTCCATACCCCGACTGGTACTCGCTATATTCTCGCCTCCTGAGAAGAAAAATGGAACAAAAAGGAAAAGGGTGAGCTCAACTAGCCCAGGAAAAGAATATTATGACTAGGATAATATACAAAAATTACCGTTAGTCTTCAACAGGGAAAAATCTAATAGAATACAATAGACAACAAATTTTAAATCAATATTCGCAATGAAATAATAATTCATTAGAAGAGTTAAGTAGAGAATGCAAACTACTATCTTCTATGTATGAATTTAAAAGTTCATCGCCTATCTTTTATCCCTCAGAACATCAATTAATATACATCCGAATCAAATATTCATCTTTGCACTACAGCAAAAGATATTCATCACCGGTCGTCATGTCATCTAAACACTGCTCATCTTTGCACTACTACCAAAGATATTCTTCAGAAATCATTCATCTTTGCACTATAAAGCCAAAGATATTCAATAATATCATCATTTAAGACCGAGGATGATGAAAAATATTTTTAAAGAAACTAATCCAAAGGAAACAAAATGACAAGGATTAAGGATTAAGGATTCGTACTTTGTTTTATCCATGTTCAAAAATACCTCAAAAATAATCATAGTGGTGTAAAATTCAAGAATGATCAAAACATGGATACAATCAAAGCTAGTATCCGTAATAGATATTTTGGACAAAAAGAAGAAATTTTATTTTTCTATGAATAGTGTCAGATATCGTGAATAGTGTCGATACGTGAATAGTAACTCAACACCAAAAGATAGAAATTTCACAAAAAAAAATATCTTCACGCTTTCATGAATAGTACTCGTGAATAAGAACTCATGAATAAGAACTCATAAATAGTAACTCGTGAATAAAGAACTCATGAATAGTAATCCCGATATGAAAAAGTTCCAAATTTGATAAAAAGTTCAAACTAATATTTCAAAGATAATGATATTGAAGAAATAATATCATTTGAGAAGAAAATAACATCCCTTACCTCGAAAGATTAAGACTTCTAAATTGAATACCTAGGATATAGTCTTTGAAGGAAACTTGCACCGCCTAACAATACTCAAAGTATACTCAAAATACTCACAAGAATACGCTCGATAATATAGAGAGAAAACTTCAGCTTAAAGTGTGATTTTCAATTCTAACCCAAGCACCCTATTTATAGGAAATTCTTTAGAACACCAAAGCAGAAAATTTAATAAATTAATAATATAATTATATAAATTTCCTACGCATGCCTAGAATCTGATTTCAGCCATCAAACACATGCCACATTCTAGAAAAAGTAAGAAAAAACGTTTTTCTAATTTTAAATATTTTAAACTTCCAAAAATCAATTATTTCGGAGCTTCGGAACTTCAATAATTCATAATAAATAGCCCTTTCATCAGAAAATTCGAATCTCGCGTGTTTTTTATAGAAATTCAATTCTCTACAACTTTGCAGAAGAAAGTTTTTCCAAATTCTAAATAGAAATTGACCGAAATCCACAAACGGGCGATTTTACAGGCTATAATCAAATTTCAGTCAATAAATGGGGTCCACCGACATGTTTAACATGTTTTAAACATTTATTGCAACAAAAATACTCTTCCTCCTCGTATACTCATATATCCCACATTCGTTGTAAAAATATCACCATTATTATATTATTAAAATATAATAATATATTTAAATGAATTATTTTATCAGAAAAAGATAAAATTTCAATTTTCAACAATTGTCACATTAAAATTTTTCTCCATCTATATCCACATAAAATCAATATTTTCCTCATCATATGAATCAATAATTAATTATTCACAAATAATATTACAGAATCACAATATTGATAATCGAAAGGCAGCTCTAGGAAGAGGGGCTTTCCAATAAGAATTTCTCCTCATCGGGCGCAAGCAATTAGGTGACCAAACCTCTCCTTAGATGTAACTTTCTAGACATTGCCAATAATGTTATCTAATAATATTATTCAGATAATATGAATTATTGCTTCGATAATGAAAATACCGTGTAATGACAATTATTATCAAACAACAAAGAATATATAAAATATCAACGCAAAGAATTATTAAATCAATAAAATATCTGAATAAGAATTACTATAACCATTATTGAGTAGTGCCTTCTTACGTAAGAATCAATAATTGGTGCAATACTGCAGTGCTACTTGTGTTTTAACCACCGAGTATTTTAACAAGATAATCTGGTGAATAACTACGCCAAGTTATTTTTAAACAACTTATATTTGTCGCTTTTCTTCATCCAATCGCTTTTACATTATGGGGCCCATAAAAGATCAAGGCCGTCAGTCGTCTAATATTCCCCGACAAAGAAGAATATTCCACGACCAAACGAATATTCCCGACAACAATGAATATTTTATAACCACTTGCTTATTTTGAAATATTTCATGATTTTACCCATAACTATCCACATTAATCAAATCAACCCTTACTATTTCAAAATAATAAATAGAGAAAATTAAATTTTATTAATAATAAGTTGGGGTCTTACAATTATACTGTAATATTTTGAGCCCCAAAACGTGCAATTATCGAAACTATATTTTTCTATAAATAGAAAATCATTCTTCATTCATTTCTCACCAATTCACTAAAGCTATAGAGCAATTATTATAGAGAGAAATTATAGAGAGAAAGAAGAAGAGAAGTCTGCTACCTCCCTATTCCAGTATCCAATTTTCTTCTAAGGTAAGGGGTATTATTCTTTCGTATTCATGAAGAGAGTTATTTTCTTTCAATACTCGTAAGGGTTTTTATTCCATTCTTTATTATTATGTTGAATAACTCGCCATGCATCAAGTACCGCATACATGGTGAAATTCTTCATTATTCCATTCTTTATTATTCTCATTGAAATAACCTCGTCTGCGTGTGGTCTATCTCATGCCCGGTGAATTACATTTGTTATTCTATTCTTTATTATTCTCGTTGGAATATCCCGCTCATAAGCGGATTACGCATGACCGGTTTCGTTTCTTTATTATTCTCATTGAATATCCGTGCATGCAAGGATTACGCATTTACTTCGTTCCATTCTTTATTATTCTCGCTGAATAACTCGTCATGCGCGGTTTATCGATACCGTGAATTCTCATTGTTATTCCATTCCTTTTATTCGTTGGAATAACTCTCGCTCACACTTGACTCTCCGTGCATGCATGGTGAATTCTTCTATTATTCCATTCTTTATTATTTTGTTGAAATAACCTGTCTATATTGATTACCGCATGCATGGTGATTGATCCTTCGTATTCATTCTTTATTAAATTATGGAAATGATCTGTCTACGTGGATTACCACATAACGGGTGAAAATCCATTTGCAGTTTCGTATATTCTATTATACTCGTCTGAGATATCATTTCTTTTGTACTCGTCATGGAATAACATTTTCTTTGGTATTTTTCTTTTACGAGTTACTATTCACGGGTTACTATTCATCCGGTTACTATTCACTCTAGTATTATTCACTCGGGTATTTGGGGCACTTTTCGTGCCGGAGTACTATTCATGAGTTACTATTCACGGGTTACTATTCACCCGATTACTATTCACTCTATTATCATTCACTCGGGTATTTGAGGCACTTTTCGTGTTGGGGTACTATTCACGGGATACTATTCCCAAAGTACTATTCACGGGGTACTATTCACCCAAAAAATATATTTCTTTTCTGTCCAAATTATTTTTGGTACATGAATATTATTCTTGAATTTTACTCCACAAAGCAATATCATGTTTACAATTTGGACGTTATTGATTTCTGGATAAATTAAATTATAAATCTTTAAAATTTATCCTTGAACTTGTTTTATTGAATTATTATGTCATT
This sequence comes from Panax quinquefolius, assembly GCA_020205615.1. Taxonomy (NCBI): domain Eukaryota; kingdom Viridiplantae; phylum Streptophyta; class Magnoliopsida; order Apiales; family Araliaceae; genus Panax; species Panax quinquefolius. The sequence continues at coordinate 91,567,720 of CM035168.1, forward strand.
GTCATCATTCTCATGCTTATATTGTGATGAAAGTCATCTCTGACTTACGTGCATAGATAGACTTGGTATGATTATGACCAAGGATTATTCGGTATAATCATGACCATAATGTGACGAATGATGTGGTGAAAGTCCTCAGTGGCCTGTAGTGCATCGATGGATGCTTTTTGTATGATTATGACTGTGGATTATTTGGTATAATCATGACCATTGATGATTTAATGAATATCCTCGGCCGTGGTGCGGGGATGATGTGGTTTATTTATTAAGTTTGAGTCTCAAAGAATAAATTTGATGAAAAACTTTTAAATCATGAAGATAGTAGATTTTATGCTCTACTTGACTCTTCTAATGGATTACTTATTCCATTGCAGCTTGTTGATCTAAAATTTGTTGTCTATTGTATTCTATCGGTTGTTATATCGTTGAAGGCTAAGGATAATTTATTCTCGCATTATCTTAGTCATAATATTTCTTCTTTGGGCTAGTTGAGCTCACCCTTTCTTTCATCGTTTCTCTTTAGGAAATGAGAATATAGTCCGGGACGAGTCTGGGGAATGGATTGACCGGTCCGGATGGTTGTTTTAGTAGTCCTCACTATTCTCGCGAAATAGTGTGATAATAAATGTAATGAGGACTCCATTGAGAGTGGATATTGTCTGAAGGCAATATTCTTGTTTAAACTCTCGACTTATGTTTTGTCGTATTTTACACGACAGTTGTATAATTAAGTTGTAACGCCCAAAATAGGTATACATCACCCATTCCGAGTTGTCAATACATGGTACGTAAACAACTACAACTTTATTATTACAACAAGAAATCGTGAGTTTGAATACAAATATTATCTTCTGCAGACAATATCTATACTCAAATAAATCCTCATCACATTTATTGATACATTATTTTACAAAAATGGTGAGGACTACTAAACAATTCTTTCTAAAACCTTCATTCCATACCCCGACTGCACTCGCTATATTCTCGCCTCCCGAGAAGAAAAATGGAACAAAAGGAAAAGGGTGAGCTCAACTAGCCCAAGAAAGAATAATATTATGACTAAGATAATATACAACAAATTATCCGTTAGTCTTCAACAGGAAAAATCTAATAGAATACAATAGACAACAAATTTTAAATCAATATTCGCAATGAAAAATAATAATTCATTAGAAGAGTTAAGTAGAGAATGCAAACTACTATCTTCTATGTATGAATTTAAAAGTTCATCGCTCATCTTTTATCCCCAGAACATCAATCAATATACATCCGAATCAAATATTCATCTTTGCACTACAGCCAAAGATATTCATCACCGGTCATGTTCATCTAAACACTGCTCATCTTTGCACTACTACCAAAGATATTCTTCAGAAATCATTCATCTTTGCACTACAAAATAAAGATATTCAATAATATCATCATTTAAGACCGAGGATGATGAAAAATATTTTTAAAGAAACGAATCCAAAGGAAACAAAATGACAAGGATTAAGGATTAAGGATTCAGATTTGTTTTATCCATGTTCAAAAATACCTCAAAAATAATCATAGTGGTGTAAAATTCAAGAATGATCAAAACATGGATACAATCAAAGCTAGTATCCGTATTAGATATTTTGACACAAAAAAAGAAATTTTATTTTTCTATGAATAAAGGTCAGATACGTGAATAAAGGCCGTATACGTGAATAAGAATCTCGACACCAAAAAGATAGAAATTTCACAAAAAAACATCTTCACGCTTCATTTAATACGTGAATAAGAATCGTGAATAAGAACTCATGAATAAGAACTCGTGAATAAGAAACTCGTGAATAAGAAACTCATGAATAGTAACCCGATATGAAAAAGTTCCAAATTTGATAAAAAGTTCCAACCAATATTTCAAAGATAATGATATCAAGAAATAATATCATTCGAGAAGAAAATAACATCCCTTACCTCGAAAGATTAAGACTTTAATCGAAATACCTGATATAGTGGTCAAGGGAACTTGCACCGCCTAACAATACTCAAAGTATACTCAAAATACTCACAAGAATACGCCGATAATATAGAGAGAAAAAACTCAGCTTCGTGTGTGATTTTCAATTCTAACCCAAGACCCTATTTATAGAAATCGCTAGAACACCAAAGCAGTAAATTTAATAAATTAATAATATATTATATAAAATTTCCTACGCCCACCTTTAGAATCTGATTTCAGCAATTTCAACACATGCCACATTCTACCAAAAAGTAAAAAAAAACGTTTTTCTAATTTTAAATATTTTAAACTTCCAAAATCAATTATTTTGAGCTTCGTAACTTCAATAATTCATAATAAATAGCCCTTTTATCGTAAAATTCAAATCTCGCTGTTTTTATAGGAAATTCAATTTCTACAACTTTGCGTAAGAAAGTTTTTCCAAATTCCAAATAGAAATTGACCAAATCCACAAACCAAGCGATTTTACAAAAGTATAATCAAATTTCAAATAATAAATGGGGTCCACCGACATGTTTAATATGTTTTAAACATTTATTGCAAATAAAAATACTCTTCCTCCTCAGATACTCATATATCCCACATTCGTTGTAAAAATATCACCATTATTATATTATTAAAATATAATAATATATTTAAATGAATTATTTTATCGTAAAAGATAAAATTTCAATTTTCAACAATTGTCACATTAAAATTTTTCTCCATCTATATCCACATAAAATCAATATTTTCTCATCATATGAATCAATAATTAATTATTCACAAATAATATTACGTAATCACAATATCGACAACCAGTGCAGCTCCTGTGAAAGAGGGGCTTTCCAATAAGAATTTCTCCTTATCATCGCAATTAGGTGACCAAACCTCTCCTTAGATGTAACTTTCTAGACATCGCCAATAATGTTATCTAATAATATTATTCAGATAATATGAATTATTGCTTCGATAATGAAAAATACCGTAAATGACAATTATCAAACAACAAAGAATATAAAATATCAACGCAAAGAATTATTAAATCAATAAAATATCGAATAAAGAATTATCATCAGAACCATTATCGAGTAGTGCCTTCACGTAAGAATCAATAATTGGTGCAATACCGCAGTGCATCGTGTTTTTAACCACCGAGTATTTTAACAAGATAATCTGAATAACTACGCCTGCTATTTTTAAACAACTTATATTTGTCGCTTTTCATCCAATCGCTTCACATGGGGCCCACACATATGGTCAAGCTACTGTCAGCATTTAATATTCCCCGACAAGCATTTAATATTCCACGACCAAACGAATATTCCACCAAACTAATATTCCCCGACAACAATGAATATTTTATAACCACTGCTTATTTTGAAATATTTATGATTTTACCCCTAACTATCCACATTAATCAAATCAACCCTTACTATTTCAAAATAATAAATAGAGAAAATTAAATTTCATTAATAATAAGTTGGGGTCTTACAACCTCCCTCCTTATGAAATTTCGTCCTCGAAATCGACGACGCACTGTGTGTTTCAAAAGGTGAGGATACCTCGCTTTCATTTCCGCTTCCAATTCCTGTGTCATTTCCTCTATAAAGATGATTCCTCCACAAAACTTTAACTTGTGGTACGACCTTTCACAGAGGACATGCTCCTTCCTATCCAAGATCTCGACAGTACCTCCTCATACGTTAAGTCTTCTATTATCTCGTCCTGCTTAACTCTATAACGTGGTTCGGTCTTTCACATATTTACGGTACGATATGTGAAACACATTATGAACACGAGACATACTTTGAGGTAACGCGAGTCTATAGGCTACATTTCCTACTCTACAAAGAATTTGAAATGGACCAATAAATCGTGGATCGAGCTTTCTCTCTCCCAAATCTTGTAACTCCTTCCACGGAGCAACTCGCAACAATACACGATCCCCTACACTAAATTCCACGCCCTTTCGATGAAGATCCGCATAACTCTTTTGTCGATCTTGTGCCGCTTGTATACGCTTGTCAATCATTTGATCTTTTCCAGAGTCATACGCATTAACTCGGTCCCAACAATGTTGCTTCACCCACCTCGTCCCAACATATCGAGAGCGACACTTTCGGCCATATAATGCTTCAAATGGAGCCACACCTATACTTGCCTCGATAACTGCTGTCAGGAGAGAATTCCACCAATGGTAAATACTTATCCTAACCGCCTCAAGTCTAGGACACAGTAGTCTTAATAAATCTTCAAGAGTTTGAATAGTCCTTCGATCATCCGTCTGCTTGAGGATGGTATGTCAATCAATCGTAAACTGCGCTCATAGCTTTTTGCAAGCTAACCCAAAAATCTTGAAGTGAATCTTGGGTCACGATCCAAACTATGGATACAGTGCATGCCATGCAACCTCACAATCTCATTCACGCATATACTAGCAAGACGCTCAAGGAATAAGTCTCCAGACGGCAAGAAAAATGAGCGTATTTGGTTAATCTATCAACAATAACCCAAATAGCATTGATGCCTTGAGAAACCGTAGGAAGACCCGTAATCGAAATCCATGGTAATGTGTTCTACTTCTTCCATTTCGAATCTCAAGTGGTTGCAACGGACCCTTAGGTACTAGATGCTCCGCCTTTACACGCTGACAAGTTAAACACATCGAGATAAACTTTGCAATCTCTCTCTCATATTGTTCCACCAAAATGTATGTCAAGATCACGATACATTTTAGTACTTCCAGATGGATTGCAAATGGTGTATCAGTGCCTCCATCATAATCTTGTACTTCAAATCGTAGTCGTTAGGAACACAAAAGTCTAGAGTGGACTCAAGTATTCCTTCTTCATCAATTCTCGCCCTAATAGCTCCTTCTTGTACTTTCTTCTTCATACGATCACCCCTGCCTGGGGCTCGAGCAACCTTAACTTTTTCTATTAAAGTCGGCTCTACGCGATACTTTGACATCATCGCACTCGCTCCTCGCATATGATCTTCTACTCAACGCGCCGCCTACCACGCTCGCTTTTCCCAGATGGTATCAATAGTGTGGTCGTAGTCTTCAATAGCTCGAGCCAACGTCACGCCAGATGTCGAGTTCTTTTTTGAGTGAAGAAATATTTAAGGCTTTTTATGGTCCTAATATATCTCCACTTTCTCCCATATAGATAGTGCCTCCATATCTTTAGCGAAAAACGATCACGCTAACTCTAGATCACGAGTAGGATAATTCCTCTCATACTCTTTTAAGTTGTCATGAGGCATAGGCTATGACTTTCCCACGCTGCATGAGAACACATCCTAACCCTTTGCCTCAAGCATCATCAGAGATAACAAATCCATCCGAACCAGATGGTATTGTTAGAACAAAAAAATCAAATAAGTCTCCTCTTAAGCTCTTGAAACTTTTCTCGCATTCTTCGCCCAAAACGAATTTTGTATCCTTCCGAAGTTAGCCGAAGTTAATGGAGTAGCGATTCGAGAAAACCTTCCACGAATCTCCGATAATAACCAAATAAGCCCAAAAAGCTACGATTTCAACACCGACTTTTGCTGTTCCCAACTTCAGATTGCTTCAATCTTCACGGATCAACAGATACTCCATGTTTCGACACCACGCGCTCAAGGAATGCTACTTCCTCGCCGTAACTCGTGATTTCTTCAATTTGGCATATAGTTTGTTTTCACGGGCCTTTTCGAGTACCAAATTTCAAAATGGTGCTCATGATCTTCACGACTTTTGAATATATAAGGATGTCATCAATAAAGACAACAACAAATCGATCCAAATATTCCTCAATACTTGGCTCATCATATCCATGAAAGTCAGCAGAGAGCATATTAGTCATCCGAAAGACACGACTAAGAATTCATAATGCCCATACCGAGTTCTAAAGGCGCTTTTGAATATCCTCGCCTAATCTTCACCGATGATATCCGTAATCTAAGATCGATTTTTGAAAAGAATTGTGCCCTCAGAATCGGGTCAAACAAGTCATCAATACGAGGTAGAGGATACCTATTCTCGATGGTGACATGGTTCAATTCCCGATAGTCAATACAAAGTCGCATACTCCGCCTTTTCTTCTTTACAAATAAAACAGAGCACCCCAAGGAGATGTACTAGATTTAATGAAACCGATGTCCAACAATTCCTCGTAGTTGACCTTTAACTCCTCAAGTTCAATAGAGCCATTCGATATGGGGTTTTAGAAATGGGCTTTGTACTGTGTTCAAGATCAATAAAGAATTCAACTTCACGCTCGGGGTAGAATCGAAGTTCTTCAGAAATACGCCAGAAAGTCAATAACAACAGAATATTATTCAAATTTGACGTGTCTTTATTCAAATCCATAACATGGGCTAAGAAAGCTTGACATCCGCTTTTCAATAAACGAATAGCTTTATGATTAGATATGACAAAGTTGATTGATTTTAATGGTTTAGTTGTTTGAATTGCATAACAAAGTCAAGTTAGAATATGAAAACTAACAACCTTACGAAAAACAATCAATTTTGGTATGATGAGTAGTTAACCAATCAATCCCTAAAATCACATCAAAAGCAAGTATCTTTAAAGAGATAAGGTCAATGTGTAAGGTGATGGTGCCAACTCAATCAAACAAGATTTATAAACAAAGGATGTGATGAAAGTTTCTCCCAAACGGAGTTTCCACAGATAGTCAAAGTCTAATTTCTCCTGAGTCAAGTTTAAACGCTGAGCACACGCAGAGAGAGATAAATGAATGGGTAGACCCCAGATTAAGTAAGGTATAAACTTCGCAAGAATTTATAAATAGCTTACCCGTGATCACCTCGCTTGTTTCTCGATTATGACACCAAATACAACAAACGCCTTCCCTAATCGCTGACTTTCGACTTTTCTCGGGATACTTTTTCGAGTCACCGTCCCCTCACTAACTAGGTTTCGCCATCGCATAATCTCGAGCGATATGTCCTTCCTTTCCACAATTATAGCATACCTTGAACTGTCAGGGGCGCTTGACCGATATGTCCTCTTTTTCCGTGATTTATAAGATACGACCGGTGGTCGTTTCCTCCCTAGAAACCAGCTTGTCGCGAAGACCGCTGCCTTCATACGGTCGTTGTTAAATCTCCTTTTAAAATCTCCTCCCGACTCGCTTCTTCTATTTTCACGGCTATGATTACCACCAGTAGTGGTTACCATTTTTGTCCGTCTGCTTTTTTCTCCGCCGGTTATCATTATTCTTCTGCTGATCGCTATCTCCGGTACGATCCTCGTTATGGTCCTCAACCGACCGCATTCAAGTATCTCGCCTAATAATTGAGCCCTCGCTTACAACATCCGAATAGAGAGAAAATTTATGAGAAATGAGATATCGACGACGCCGGTTTCAAACCTCTAAGAAACATCCGCCATACGCTCCTCATTCTCCACCAAATGAGGTGCAAACCCGATAACTCGCAAACTTTGCCTCGCATCGAGACACCGCCATGTTGTTTTGTTCTAATCAATGAACTCCACTTCCTTCATACGACGAACACTTTCGTGAAAGTATTTGTCATTAAATAGTTTCAAACGCTTCCCAAGACATGCCGAAAAGTACCGATGGGTACGCTTCACGATACTCCCACCAAGAGTCCCGCCTTCGCCACTTTAACATAAAGGTGGCGAAATGGAACCTTCGTTTCTCCGCATCCCAAGACATCGAATATCTTGGTAATTTGTTTGACCCATGTTTCCGCCATGATCGGATCTCGCTTTCCTTAAATTCGTGGTCCCAACTTTTTGAATCGCTTGGGTCGTGACAACCCGTGAATTGCTATCATTTCTCCTCAGATTTTGAACACGAAGTCTCCTCGTCTGATTTTGCATGAACTGCAAAAAGCTTCTAAACATCCCCTCGCTCATCATCTCGCCAAGGGTGTTGTTCACAGAGGAACATTGCCACTGCTGTACGCTCTCCTCGCTGGTGAGTACACAAAGGCTCCACTGGCCTCATTTCCATTGTTAATATTCTCACCGACATTCTCAAATACCGCCATAAAACAAGGGTTAATTAAGGAAATCAATATATCACATAATATCCTTATATACCGACTCAACTAAAAAATAAGCTTAGTAGGACACACTAGCTAAGGATTTACTCTGCCTCCCTCCTAGTTCTATTCCCCGATCTCCGCCAGAGATCATATCCCTAAGCTCGATACCAACCGCGACGCCCCCAAAATAGGTATACATCACCCATTCTCGAAATCACAATACATGGTACGTAAACAACTACAACTTTATTATTACAACAAGAAACTGTGAGTTTGAATACAAATATTATCTTCTGATAATATCTATACTCAAATAAATCCTCATCACATTTATCGATACATTATTTTACAAAAATGGTGAGGACTACTAAACAATTCTTTCTAAAACCTTCATTCCATACCCCCGACTGCATCGCTATATTCTCGCCTCCCGAGAAGAAAAATGGAACAAAAGGAAAAGGGTGAGCTCAACTAGCCCAAAGAAAAGAATATTACGACTAAGATAATATACAACAAATTATCGTTAGTCTTCAACAGGAAAAAAATCTAATAGAATACAATAGACAACAAATTTTAAATCAATATTCGCAGCTGAAATAATAATTCATTAGAAGAGTTAAGTAGAGAATGCAAACTACTATCTTCTATGTATGAATTTAAAAGTTCATCGCTCATCTTTTATCCCCTCAGAACATCAATCAATATACATCCGAATCAAATATTCATCTTTGCACTACTACAGCCAAAGATATTCATCACTGGTCATGTTCATCTAAACACTGCTCATCTTTGCACTACTACCAAAGATATTCTTCAGAAATCATTCATCTTTGCACTACAGCCAAAGATATTCAATAATATCATCATTTAAGACCGAGGATGATGAAAAATATTTTTAAAGAAACGAATCCAAAGGAAACAAAATGACAAGGATTAAGGATTAAGGATTCGATTTTGTTTTATCCATGTTCAAAAATACCTCAAAAATAATAATCATAGTGGTGTAAAATTCAAGAATGATCAAAACATGGATACAATCAAAGCTAGTATCCGTATAGATATTTTGACAAAAAGAAGAAATTTTATTTTTCTATGAATAGTGGTTTATACGTGAATAAGGTCAGATACGTGAATAATGCCGAATAATAAATAAGAACACACCAAAAGATAGAAATTTCACAAAAAACATCTTCACGCTTCATTTAATAGTACTCGTGAATAAGAACTCGTGAATAAGAATCATAAGAATCATGAATAAGAACTCGTGAATAAGAATCATGAATAGTAACCCCGACATGAAAAAAGTTCCAAATTTGATAAAAAGTTCCAACCAATATTTCAAAGATAATGATATCAAGAAATAATATCATTCGAGAAGAAAATAACATCCCTTACCTCGAAAGATTAAGATTTCTAAATTAAATACCGGATATAAAGTCAAGGAACTTCAGACCGCCTAAATAATACTCAAAGTATACTCAAAATACTCACAAGAATACGCCGATAATATAGAGAGAGAAAACTTCAGCTTCGTGTGTGATTTTCAATTCTAACCCAAGACCCTATTTATAGAAAATGCTAGAACACCAAAGCGTAAAATTTAATAAAATAATAATATATATTATATAAATTTCTACACGCATGCCTAGAAACTGATTTCAGCATCATTTGAACACATGCCACATTCTAAAAAAGTAAGAAAAAACGTTTTTCTAATTTTAAATATTTAAAACTTCCAAAAATCAATTATTTCTGAGCTTCTAACTTCAATAATTCATAATAAATAGCCCTTTCATCGAAAAATTCAAAATCTCGCGAGTTTTTATAGGAAATTCAATTTCTACAACTTTGCGTAAGAAAGTTTTTCCAAATTCCAAATAGAAATTGACCAAATCCACAAACGGGCGATTTTACAAAGCTATAATCAAATTTCAAATAATAAATGGGGTCCACCGACATGTTTAACATGTTTTAAACATTTATTGCAACAAAAAATACTCTTCCTCCTCAGATACTCATATATCCCACATTCGTTGTAAAATATCACCATTATTATATTATTAAAATATAATAATATATTTAAATGAATTATTTTATCGTAAAAGATATAAATTTCAATTTTCAACAATTGTCACATTAAAATTTTTCTCCATCTATATCCACATAAAATCAATATTTTCCTCATCATATGAATCAATAATTAATTATTCACAAATAATATTACGTAATCACAATATCGACAACCGTGCGCCTCCTGAAAGAGGGGCTTTCCAATAAGAATTTCTCCTTATCGCGCAAGCAATTAGGTGACCAAACCTCTCCTTAGATGTAACTTTCTAGACATCGCCAATAATGTTATCTAATAATATTATTCGATAATATGAATTATTGCTTCGATAATGAAAAATACCGTAATGACAATTATCAAACAACAAAGAATATAAAATATCAACGCAAAGAATTATTAAATCAATAAAATAATCGAATAAGAATTATCGTAACCATTATCGAGTAGTGCCTTCTTCACGTAAGAATCAATAATTGTGCAATACCGCAAAGCTACCGTGTTTTAACCAATTTAGTATTTTAACAAGATAATCTGTGAATAACTACGCCGCTATTTTTAAACAACTTATATTTGTCGCTTTCTTCATCCAATCGCTTCACATGGGGCCCACACACGGTCATACTGGTCATTTATTTAATATTCCCCGACAAAGATTTAATATTCCACGACCAAACGAATATTCCCCGACAACAATGAATATTTTATAACCACTTGCTTATTTTGAAATATTTATGATTATACCCTACCCTAACTATCCACATTAATCAAATCAACCCTTACTATTTCAAAATAATAAATAGAAAAATTAAATTTCATTAATAATAAGTTTTCATGAAATCCATTAGATCTGATTTACTAGATAATATATATATTCATAGAGCATATTTGTCAGAATATAATTTTGGATCTGCACTTGTATACTTTATGATAATATAAATTAGACTAAAGTTTTGAGGATATGCAAGTATCATCATTTAACAATGAATTGGGTATCAAGATCAGACCTTTGTACTTGACAAACAAGTGTTTTTAGATAAAGCAATCGGTAGAAATGTTTATATGATGATTATAAACCATTTAATCGGATGATTTTGACATAAAAAAGTTTGGAATCCATGATGGAGATGAGAGAGTTTTGGAGTTTAGTCGTTTGGGTTTAAGATAAGAGATAAATTTATTGAAAGTTTTAGATAAGAGAGAGAATGAGTTGAATAAAAATGAGGACTAAAGGATTTTATTGATGTTTATATTTTTGAGCAAATGGGTAATCAGACAGTTAATTTCATTTGATGACTTGATTCAACGGGTTGGAAAGAAAAATCAATTGACTTGGGACTTGGGGGTATAAACGTCCAATAAGTGCAAAACCTCTATCCGCTAGTACTTCTAGCGGACACCAATTTTCTCTTTTTAATATTCATCATTGATATATATATATATATATATATATATATATATATATATATATATATACTGTCTGGCTTTTTAACGAATTTGTTCGTTAACGAACCGACTATTGCGACAGTTTGGATTGTTGCCATAGAACAGAAAGTCGCGCCATAACATACGACAACTTTATGCTCTATGTAAGGTTCTCGAACCTAATCGCTCATCGAACCTAACGATTTTTTGGGTGAATGGGTCATTTGGTCCAACCAAAGGGTCGAACCACCGTTATTACCCAAATGACGTCATTAATATATAAAAATATATATTATTAATAATTAATAAAAAATTTAAAAATCTCATTTTTATTAACTAAAATATAATAAAGATGAATTACAATATTAATAAAATTGGTTAATTTTAATATTAATTTTTTTAAAAAAAAAATTGGGTCAATTAACAAGGTTTACCGGTTGGACCCATGGTTAACGGGTCAACCCAGATTTTGACCAAAATCGAGTTATTAGTCCAAACTAGACCAGAAGGCGGACCGGTTTTGACTTATTATGAATCCTTATAGGACGTACATGGTTAGGATTAGAAATTGAAAATTGATGTCTGCAACTGTTAGTATCAGACGATAAAAAAACACATATCATTCGCTATTAATAGTAATAAATGCTAATCTAAATAAGAGTTTGACTTTATTCTAGAGTTTATGGTTTATTAACTCTTTTTTTTTAATTGAGTTTAAGGTTTATTAACCTTATTACTCTCTAGTTAGTAAACCATAAACCCTATTTAATAAACCTTAAAATCCTAGTTAATAAATTCTAAATCTTAAAATAGAGTCAAACTCTTATTTTGATTAGCGTTCACTATTATTAGTAGCGGATGATATGTATTTTTTTACTGTCCGCTATTATTAGTACCGAACGTTGATTTTTTATTTCTAATCCTGATCGTTCCATCTTATTTTCAATGATATAGATGGTGTGCGCCCTATAAATATCCATAACAAGTACATGTTATAGATAATTACCTATATATATATATTATATATATATATATGAAATTGATATATTTACAACACTTTAAAATATTTTTATATAAAAAGTGTATTTATAAATATATAAATACTATTTTTTTCATGTAAAATATTATTTTCTCATTGTGAATTTATTAGTTTCTATATATATATATATATATATATATATATATATATATATATATATATATATATATATATAAATCTAATCTAAAACATATCTCTTAAATAACACATCTCTCTTAAATAATATATTTTTATTAAAACTACGTCATTTTAAAAAAAAATTAAAAAAATAAAATAATATTAAAAGAGAATGGTCCCATTTATATTTTTTTATTTATAAAAATATCACCCGCAATCCCATTTAATTTTTTAAAAGAATCTCTAAAACTAAGTAGTTTTAATAAAGGTATATATATAAGACTGCATAGCGGCGTACAAATAACGCCCTCCAAACAATCCCTTATATTATCATGCTAATTCCCTCCACATCATCAAACTTCAACTCATAATATACTACTACTATCTACTTTCCTCATCGATTTCTAATTCATCTCCCTATATTTTCGCATTGGCATTCGCATTCTCAGAGTAATTTTTTAAGAAGAAGATTTATGATTAATTCTCGTTTCAGATAGAATTTCAAGGTATGAATCCTCTGTCATTTGTTTTTCGATTGCCTCTGCTGAATTAATTTTGCTTTTTAATCTTTTACCGAATTTATTGAAAACAAATTGGTGAAACCATAGTTTCTGTTATACTAGATGGTAGAGCTTCAGTAATGTAGTTGTTTGCTGTTTTTTGTTTGTTTCTTTTGGCTTCATATTTTTTCAGATCAGATGGAATTACACAAACTATACATATTTGTAGGTGTTATCATAATAAGTAGCTCTTAAGCATTCAAGTTGGGATTTTGTTTCTTACTCTTATTTTGAGAAGCTTTGGAAATCAGTTCAGTGTGATTAAAAATTCAATTTTAGCCTTACTTGTAAGAAGAGCAAATATATTCATTAATTAAATACTGTTGTTTGCTTTAGTTAGAGTTGGTGTTGGATCTATGGTTTAATTGTCTCATCATTAGTTTTTGAATAATGCTAGGGCCTAGGGGTATAACCAAAAAAAGAAAAAATTGAGATTTTTAGCATTACCCTTAGTTTTTAGCATGTATCCAGCATATCCGCACAACACTTTTTTTTTTAACTAAATAAAATAAACTACCCGCTTACTTTGTTTTCTCCTTATTGCTCATACACACGCACTTTTTTGAAGGTTGTGCTCGGTGATAATACACACAATCTATATATAATATAATATTTTTTTCTGGAACCCTTCTATACTTACCATATTACTTTAGAGCTATTAGTTCAAATTTCATTTATCACAATCAAATCAAGTGAAAAGCATGTTTACCTTTTCTGATTATTTGTTGTCAATTGTGTATTATTCAATAGAAGTAGGAAGAATCAGTTTACTGGTAAAATAGTTATTGTTAGTTTGCTTTTGGAGTTACAAAGTATGATCTAGCCTAAAATGATTGTCAATTGAAATTATATCATTTACATTTTCGATTTGAGCCAAGTATGCGCATAAACATAGTGTCCTAATTGAAATGGATTAGAAATAACGAATTTTACAAAAGTAATTAAATTACTTGACACCAAGGGTTTCTAGTAGCTATAGTAGTCTAAACCAAGAGTGTTTCTAACAGATTCTTAAGGCTAAATGATACACAAATGCACAGGATATCATGGTCAAGCTTCCAAACGCAATTAGTTTCGTTGTTGCTGATATCCAGCTGTTTAAAATTGTGATTCTTATTTATTTGCTTTAATTAGATTAATAAAAACCTGCTTTTATACCATCCTCATAGTCATGTATCTCTTGGGATTGTTAGCTGCTTTAATTGAACATAATATTTGTTAGCTGAAAGCCTTGTTTCATAATTTGAGCAGACTCTAAGTTGAGCTGTCTTTCTTGATCACAGGCTTGGTATAATTGTCTTGCATTGTGGGTTTTTTGGTGGAATTGTATACTGCTGGTTGAATTTTTTCTAGTAGCTTTTATATATATATTTACACACACTTACTTTTTACACCCACTAGACCTTAAGATGCCATCTGCAAGTCCTGAATCATCTGATCAAGACAGAGAACCATTTGTTGAGGTTGATCCATCTGGACGATTTGGTCGATACAGTGATCTACTAGGTGTTGGAGCTGTTAAGAAGGTTTATAGGGGATTTGATCAAGAGGAAGGTCGCGATGTGGCATAGAATCAGGTTCGGTTGAAGAAGTTTAGTGGTGACCCATCTGTTGTCAATAGGCTTCACTCTGAAATTGAGTTGCTGCAAACACTAAAAATGAGAACAGCATTGTTCTCTACAGTTTCTGGAAGGATACCGAACACAACACATTGAATTTCATTACTGAGGCATGTGCATCAGGTAACCTGAGGGAATACAGGAAGAAGCATCGGCGTGTGTCAGTGAAAGCCTTGAAGAAGTGGGCAAGACAGATACTTTCCGGCTTGGAATATTTGCATAATCATGAGCCTTGTATCATTCATAGAGATCTGAATTGCAGCAACATATTCATCAATGGGAATATTGGAAAGGTATCTATCTACTTCTCGTCCTGCTTATAAATTCTATTTCGAAAATTAGTTCTTCTATAATCTTATGTGCCCATAACCCATGTTAGAAAATGAAAAGGAGTTTTGTGTTCTTCTCTCATCCTTTCTCTTTCTTATCGTAGTTCTTTCAGTTGGCTTCTCATTAGTTACTCTTGGCAGCTTTATATGTTCACTTTCAGAATTCAGTGTCAATTTATTTTCTTCACTTGAGTAGAATATCTGAGAGCGAGATAGTATCAACTATTATTTATCTTCTAGGCACTTATCTTTAGATGGTCATAATATCAATAGAATGCTAAAATTCTGGGCGTGATATTGTTTTTCAAGGTTAATAATCAATAGCCATCGAAATAAATAGAGAGCCCTCCTACCCTGTATGGCTGTATTTTATTGCCTTGTATGTTGTAGGAAATTCTTTTTAGTGCTTTTAGCAAACAAAGTTGAGGGCTCTATAACCCTCTACTCTTTTTCTTTGATTTAGGGAATTTTTACAAGTATACTGATTTATATGTACAGGTCAAGATTGGTGATCTAGGATTAGCAGCAGTTGTAGGGAAGAGCCATGCTGCACATTCCTTACTAGGCACACCAGAGTATATGGCGCCAGAGCTTTACGAGGAGGATTACACAGAGTTGATCCACATATACTCATTTGGAATGTGCTTGCTTGAAATGGTCACGATGGAGATACCATATTGTGAGTGTGACAATGTTGCTAAGATATACAAGAAGGTGACGACTGGAGTGAAACCTCTGTCCATTAGCAAAGTAAATGATCCAGACTTGAAGGCTTTTATTGAAAGATGCATCGGGCAGCCCCGAGCTAGACCCTCCGCCTCTGATCTTCTCAATGATCCTTTTCTTTCCGAAGTTGAGAATAGTGAAAACGAATCGATTAGTAACTGATGGTGTTTGACTCAGAAGTGAAATATTCTTTCTGATGGCCTATGTTTTTTAGTCTTCTTTTCACAATTAATTTTTTCATGTTCTTGCACAGAAGTAGGGTATTGGGGTTATAAGTCAAGTGTTATCATATGGCTGTATTGCTCCATTCTTATTCTTTAGTATTTGTGTAAGTTGGTATGTGAAAACATCTTCCCCAATAGGATATCATTATAGAGTAGAAGCACCTAGTTTCAACCCCAATCCCGAGCTTCAACAGAATCATGTAGCTGTTCTTCAAAGGGAATTGTTATTTCTAGCAGAGATATTTTTACAAGGAATTATTTTAAATATTTACACAAGTTCTCTCACATGAATGTGCTTACGAGGGTCTTGGGATTTCCCTAGAAAATTTCCCTTTTTCAATATGGACCCGCTCAGACCCACAGCATTATATATTTAGAATGGCTAAAAAGTGATTGAAAGTTTTGAGATACTGAGTGTTTAATAAAATTTAATGAAATAGTTATGAAAAAGTTATTTGATAATTGACATGTTTGCTTAATAATAAATTTTTATTATTTTATTTGTCTGAAAAAATTTAAAATTGCTGTAAATTTATTTAACATTATTTAATATAATAATTAATATTGTAAAAAAAATTAAATATAAATATTTCATTCAACAATTAATTCAATCCAAAAATCTGATCGATTCAGCGATTTTTATTCAAAACAAATATTTACACTTGGCTATTTAATTCAAAAATATGACAAATTCGACGATTTTTATTCAAAACAAATGTGTTCTAAACAAACACGGTAATAGTCTATCAATTTAATACGACTCCTACAAAGGATCAACAATAATTGTTTTACGATTCAAGGAAACTTAAGCACCTTCCTCCAAAAAATGTAAATAATTGAGCATTGAGTATCTGATTGTTTACAAGCTAACAGCAATGGGCCATTTTAAATATTCAACTTACAATATTTAAATAATAAATAAAATCCTATTAACATTATCAAAACATAGATAAAATCATTAATAGTAGAAGCTCCTTTAAGCAGAAAATTTTAATAGTTAACTTTAATGGCTGCCTTTGAAAATTTTCGTTATCATTAGATTATTGATAATTTTATTCGTTCCATATTATTTGATTATTATTATTTTTTTTTAAACTCACATATTCTTTTAATTTTAAAATTAACTTTCAAAAATCATATAATTTTATATTTCCTAAATATTTAGGCACAGTGATTCCCTAGGCAATATAAACAAGAAAACAAATGCCATACATATTCATAACAATATAAAAAATTATTGGGGATCAGAGAGTTGGTGGGATGCGAGCAAGCAACCAAACCCGTCAAACCAAAAACTACGCCACTCCACCCCACGCCAACCCACCCCATCCCATCCCATCCCATCCCATTTTTCAGAAGCCGTGCCGTCTTGGGTGTTTGCTTATTCCACAAACCAAACAAAACTTCATCCGCACTTCATCTCACCTCCCACCTTTTTCTTTACCTATTTTTCATATACTACTTATTATATTATTCAAGAATATATATATATATATATATATATATATTCCTACAGCTGAGAATTTTGGCACACTAATTCAACTACACAACACGACTCAAGGGAACCAACGTTTTTGAAGCCTTAAATCTAGGATTTTCAACTTCACTCGTGCGCCTACCCTACGACTTTGACTAAATATAGAAAAGGCGGGCGGCATTCATTCAAAGTGTAAACAAAGTGATCAATTTCAGTTCTCTTGTTTTCTGGATTCTAGATCCTCTAATAATTACTAGTATTTTGTACAGTTCTAGATACGGGGGGTTCGAGCATTTTTGCCTTTTGAGGAAGAAAAAACAAGATGGATAAATTCCATCAGTCTTCATTAATACCATTTATATATATAGCTTCACTTAAACATCTCTAGTGTCCCAAATTCATTCATTTCATGAGCTAGCAATGGATGCTGCTGCTACCTCAAAACACAGTTGTTCATTGCTTTCCAGTCCTTTCTCATCCCCAAATGTTGCTGCCCTGCTGAAAATCAAGATCATTTCGTGGTAACATATATATATTTATATATTTAAACTCTTAAATTTTTTTTCTCTAGTTAAAAAATTTAATCTTTTTAATTTTTTGTGGCAGGAGCCAAGAGACTGGTTTACCCGTATCTGTTCGTGTTCATGTTGCTGATAGAATGTTTAACCTGCATAAGGTAAGATGAGAGTAAAATCTGAATTTTGTATCTTTAGGTGCTAGCTAATACTTATACTTCACCTTTTCTGCAGTATCCACTGTTTTCCAAGAGCGGATACTTCAACAGGAAATTAAGTGAATCAAATGAGGTTGAGCTACCAAAAGATTTTCCTGGTGGACCAGAAACCTTTGAGATGATTGCCCTTTTCATCTACGGGTCATCCACCTTAGTCGATCCATTTAATGTGGCTGCACTGCGATGTGCTGCAGAGTATCTTGAAATGACAGAGGAATATAGCTCTGGCAACCTCTGTGAGAGGTTCGATATTTATCTGAACCAAGTTGTTTTGCAAAACTGGGATGATACTTTAATTGTTCTACAAAAGTGCCATACTTTGCTTCCATTAGCCGAAGAGCTACTGATTGTGAGCCGTTGCATAGAGTCTCTTGCCTTCATGGCTTGTATGGAAATTCTTGATCCCGAGAGGAGGGACCAGCCAGTTGTTACTTTAGAGGTTTTGGCTAGTCAAGCTTGGAGCTGTCAAATGGTGAAGGAGATTGTAAGCCAGGATCTTTGGATCAAAGATCTTATTGCTTTGCCATTCGGGTTTTTCAAAAGGATAATAGAATCTTTGAGAAGACAAGGTATGAAAGAAAAATATGTCAGTCCTATCGTTCTTTTCTATGCAAATAAATGGCTTCTTTCCAAGAAGACGCGCCAGTTCTGGGAGAATTCTGGCACTGACGATGATATAAATGACAAAGATTCGACTATCTTACAAGGTGTCATTAGTTTGCTTCCCATGAGAGAGAAGGCTAGTAAAGTGATACCGGTTGGGTTTTATTTCTCTTTGCTTTCTAGGTCTCTGGAACTTGGCCCAACAAGTACTAATGTTACAGCAAAGTTGCAAGATCAAATTGCATCCATTTTGCATACTGCTTATATTGAAGATTTTCTCCTTCCAATAAATGGGAAAGATTCTTTTTCTTCCAGCATTGAATTGGCCACAATGGAGAGCATTTTATCGACATATGTATCATTTAACATGGACTCAAATAATACTCCTTCGCCAAGTAACTCCGTCGTTGCAGAATTATGGGATATGTATCTCACCCATATAGCTACTGATCCAAAAATGGGTTCTAAAAGGTTCATGGATCTCATTGAAACTGTACCAATATCGAGCAGACAAAACCATGATTTTCTTTACAGAGCATTGAACACTTTCCTACAGGTAAGCTCTTTTAAACTTAAGCTCAAAACATGGATACATCTACTCCAAGATAAACAAACTAAAAATCCATTGAATTTGAAGTCACCCTATCCTAATTGGTAGCTTCTGTTTTCAGGTGCACCCGGACTTGTCACAAGAAGAGAAAGGGATGATCTGCAAAAACCTCAAATGCCAGAAACTATCACAAGAGGTGTGCGTTGAAGCAGTTCAAAATGAGTTGATGCCGCTCAGATTGATTGTCCAGGCACTTTTTGTTCAGCAACTAAGTACACATCAAGCCTTCAAAGAATGCTCAGACTCATTCAGATATGCACATTGTGGAGAATTCTCGGGCAGCCTATCAAGAAGCCAAAATCTAGGAGAGAGCCCCTATATGGATGGAGGAGGTTCTGGAAGCAGACCATTTAGCTTGTTGCTGCAGAAAGATTCAGCAATGCAGAGATCTGTGTTCTCAAGGAAGGATTATGAATCCACAAGCTTCCGAATTCAGAATCTTGAACAAGAACTAATGACCTTGAAAAGAAGCCTACAACTGCAGAACATGTCGAAGAAAATAGATCCAACTTCAGCCAATCCACTGAACCTGAGACCATATGGTTTGGAGGGAAGAACATTGAGCAAGAGAAATCCAATCGGGCAAGTGACAAGTTGCATTGGTTCTGTTAATTTTTCATCCCAAAGAAAGTATGCCAATAGGTTACTGAAGGTGTTTAGGAGAATAAGTTTGTTTGGCAGCAGAAAATCGAAGAGAAAGCCTAGTACTGGTCTATGGCCATAGTCGGTGTAATATGTTAACTATGGTTTTGGGATTTATGATAAATAATATATCAGTGAAAATGACCAAAAACAGGAAAAAAGGGAAAATAACAATAATCATGCCTCAATTTAACACAACAAAGAAAAATTAACTATAAATTAGTATTCCACATTCAAATTTCAGTATAGTTTATATCTTACCAGCATTTGTTGGAGAAATCTATCTTGTTCTAAATATTCCACATTCAGCACCAATTAGCTAATGCCAACACTTAAAAGTTAAAACATCTCTAGGCTCTTAATATACATAGTGACAAAAGCTACACAACCATGGAAGGTCCAAATTTAACATTACACCCATTCAACTGATTGGAATAAGTAGAAGGCCATTAATAATATTAGTAGGGATGTAAAATAAGCCAGAGCTGTACTAAATAGCTGCAGCTGCCTCAAGAGTGTGATCACTCTGAACTTTATGATGAGACTCTAAAACACCTCTTGCAGCTTCCATTGCAGCTTGTCCATTGGCATAATGCTGGCGGCAAACTGGCATGTACACATCCGCACCACCTATAAGTTCTGTCTGTGTCTCATCTGACTTCCTTAGGGTAAAAAAGGCCCTTTTGCCACATAATTCACATCGAGCTGTCAACTTTGTTATGGTATCAGCAAGGGGTAATATGTCAAGCACTTGACCAAAACTCCTCCTGCAAGTAAACATTGTAAATTATATTGAGTAATGTGATGACAAAGCATGAGCAATAAATGAAATAATATCGACAAGTGAATACACATCCATATCTTCCCATAAGAATTTACAAAGTTAGTTACAGAAAAACAAGGAAAATGATGTTGTCCAGCACCTCAAATAGTCACCGTCTAGGCCAGCAATTACTATTGTTTTCCCGTCATTATCAGCTGCCTTGCAGCAGAAATCATAAAGGTCATCAAAGAATTGAGCTTCGTCAATACCAATCACATCCAACTGTCAGCACATAGAACTAGTAAGAAGACTGCCATAAGGCAATAAGCACATAAATAGTAAGGTCCATGACAGGTTAGTTGTACACTAGTTAAATTGCAATCCTATTAATGTAATTTTAGATAAAAACAAATTGTACATGCATACTAATTGACTTGGTTACTATCAAGTGTTAGATATTCTATTTTTCTGAGACGTAGTACTTTGTCTGTCAATGGTCTCATAAACCCTACCCCTCTCCTTGTTCTTTCAGGATAGCTGATGCCTGATAGAGTTGCTAATAAATTTTATCCAATATGCATTCCTATTGATCCTACATGTCAGGGGACAAACAATCATATCCCTGTAAAAATGGCATGAATTGCAAGTAGCTTCGGGTTCCTTTATATTGTCAATCAGATCACAATTTACTAATCAGTTAATTAATATCATTACAACAGCTCAAGTTAAATCAGTTGCATTGTTTGTGGCATCAATTCAAGAGTATCCTTCAAGATATTAATGCACAAATCCATAAGCACCATGGAAAAAATCTAGTATAATCTAGACTATGTGTGAGATCCCAGATTTTACGAATAAAGATTTAATTTTCTCGATTTTTTTTTTTTAAATATTATAGTGTGAATTTGAGATAATGTTATAGTTATGGGTAGTATTTATAAATTCTGCAAAGTATGCAAGTTGTTATAAAATATTCGTTTGGTCGGAGAATATTCTTTTTGTCGGAGAATATTCGTACGACGGCATAATCATTAGTGGACCCCACAATGGAAGTACTGTCGTCGTAGTTAGAAAACGACAAAAAATATTTTATAAAAATAATGACGGAAGTTTTACCGTTAATACTGTTGAACTACTCGGTAGTAAAAGTACAGGAATACACGTGGTTGCATAGTAGCACACGGTATTAATTATTGATGCTTACGTGAAAAGTTACTTAGTTTTGTTCAATTTATTGCTTCAGTAATTGTTGCATAGTATCTCACGTTATTTGATTCAATTATTGTCGATATTTTATATGTTATTAAATCAATAATTGAGATAACAAAGTTGTTAATATTATTATTTACATTATTAACGATGTCTAAAAGTTCTGCCAAAGAGAGGTTTGGTCACCTAATTGCGCGCCAATAGGGAGAAATCCTAATTGGAAAGCCTCCTCTTTCCTGGGAACGACCTGGTCGATTAATAATGTGAATTGTAATAATGATGATGAGTTCTGTTTTATTAGTATTATTAATATAATAAAACAGAAAAGCTTTTTATATAAAACAAAATACTTTTATAAAGTTATTCGTTTTATTAGACAATAATTAGAATATATTATATTTTATTATGCATAGTGTTGCATAGTGCAATGCAAGTTTTTTTGCAGTAAAAAAATCTTTTTATATAAAATGTAATACTTTTATAAAGTTATTCGTTTTATTAGACAATAATTAGAATATATTATATTTTATTATGCGTAGTGTTGCGTAGTGCTGCATAGTATTTTTTGCGTAGTAAAATCTTTTTATATAAAACAGAATACTTTTATAAAGTTATTCGTTTTATTAGGCAATAAATAGAATATATTATATTTTATTGTAAACCAATCTGGACCGTTCGTTTAAAAGTAAATCAATCTGGACCGTTCATGGATTGGTTACTATTCAGTCCATTCTTCTATAAATAGAAATTCATTCCTTCATTATTTCTTACGAATTCACTGAAACTCTAGAGAAAGAAACTATAAAGAGAAAAAAGAAAAGTATTCTGCTACTTCACTACTTCTTTATCCAATTCTTCTTTATAAGGTAAGGGGTATTATTTCTTTCGTATTCATGAAGAGAACTTCTGTTATTCCATTCCTTATTATTATATTGGAATAACCTGTATATGCAAAGTACCGCATATATGATGATATTCTTCTGTTATTCCATTCCTTATTATTATGTTGAAATAACCTATATATGCAAAGTACCGCATACCTGATGAAATTCTTCTATTATTTCATTCTTTATTATTCTGTCGGAATATCTTGTCTGTGCGTTTACGCCAGACCTGGTTCCATCACTTATTATTCTGTTGAAATAACTTATCTATACGAAATACCGCATGCATGGTGATTTCTGTTGTTATTCCATCCTTTATTATTCTGTCGGAATATCTTGTCTGTGCGTTTACGCCGGACCTGGTTTTATCATTTATTATTCTGTTGAAATAACATGTCTATGCGAAGTACCGCATGCATGGTGATTTCTGTAGTTATTCCATTCTTTATTATTCTGTTGGAATATCTTGTCGGTCAAGTATTACGCTTTAACTTTGGTTCCGTTAATTATTATTACATTGGAATAACTTTTATACGCATGCAATCTTGCATGCATGGTGATTTCTTTTATTATTCAATTCTTTATTATATTCAGTTGGTTAAAGTTTTGACTTCTATACTCTATGAAATTAGTGGAATATCCTTGATATTTACACTTCATCCAGTATCTTTTCATAAAAATATAATTCTAACCATTCTTGAATTTTACTCTACAAATAAATATCATGTTGACAATTTGAACGTTATTAGTTCCTAGATAATTTAATTCTTGAACTTCTTTTATTGAATTATTATGTCATTGTCATGATGAGTTATGTTGGTTATTATGTGAAAACATGAAAGTTTCTTAGAAATCACAAAAAGTTGAAAATCAGATTTTAATGAAAATAAAATATGTAATTTAATTGTCCATATCTCCTATTATATTTCGAATTTTTTAGTGTGATCAAGTCCTAGAATTAGATTTATGAGTTTCCTAACTTATCCAAGTGAAATCACTGGAAAAGGTGTTGTAGATTTTTGTGTGGACTGATTTTAGTAAAGTACGAAAAACTGCAAAATATGAAAAAGACTGCTACCACAATTTTAAAAGAGCTGTTTCGGCCACTTAATTTGTGAGAAAAATTCTGGCTTTTTGGAACATGAAAGTATATGGTATAAAATACCTCCTGTTCAAAAATGAGCTCATTCCGACTTAAAATGAACAAGTTATGACCATTTCAATATTTAGGTTTTTCCGACAAAAAACGCTATAACCGGAGTTCTATAACTCCAATGACCATGAAATTTAAACTGAAGACTCACGTTAACATGTGTAAAATCCTGCCAAGATTTGAGAATTTTTGGAATTAAACTTGAGGTAACTAATTTCTTAAGGAATTAATTGAAAATTGATTTTTGAAAAATAGTAAATGAATTTTAAAAATTCCGAGAAAAATATATGTTCATTATGGGACTATATTCTACTAAATCTCAGGAAAAAAATATTTTTGGGACTGATTTGATATTTTTCATTAAATGGTTTAGTTACGAACATGAGTTAAATATGTTATGTGAAGTAACAAAGTTGAAAAATAGGATTTTATGGTTTGGAAATCCTATATAAGGTATATGTAGATTATTGATAAGGGATTTAATCATTGGTGATGAAATCTTATGATTATGACATTCTTTAAATGATTAAATGCATTATTTGGTAAAGTGTAAACAATTAAAATAAATTGTTTATAAGTTTAGAGGTGATTAAAATATTGTTATGATATTAATAATATTAGATTATGAGTGGTAATAATATTTGGATAAATTTAAAATTTTTAATATTTATCTTTGTTTTAGTTTAATTAATACTTATATTACTGTCATCATCCTTATGCTTATATGGTGATGAAAGTTATCTTTAGCTTACGTGCGAAGATGAACTGTTGATTATTGAATTATATATCTTTAGCTTACGTGCAAAGATGAATTATTGATTATTGGTTTTCTTGTTATATATCTTTGGCTTATGTGCAAAGATGGATTGCTGATTATTGGTTTTATTGTTGTATATTTTTAGCTTACGTGCAGAGATGAACTTGGTATGATTATGACCAGAGATTATTTGATATAATCATAACTATTGATGATTTAATGAATGTCCTTGGCCCGTAGAGCAGAAATAATTCGATGATGTGGTTTATTTATTAAGCTGAGTCTCAGCAATAAAAATTAATGAAAAACCTTTTTAAATCATAGAAGATAGTAAATTTTATTTTCTACTTGACTTTT
Organism: Panax quinquefolius; assembly: GCA_020205615.1. Lineage (NCBI taxonomy): Eukaryota > Viridiplantae > Streptophyta > Magnoliopsida > Apiales > Araliaceae > Panax > Panax quinquefolius. The sequence continues at coordinate 91,593,011 of CM035168.1, forward strand.
CTAATGAATTGCTTGTTCCGCTGCAGTTAAACTTGATGTCTATTGTATTTTATCAGTTTAACATTGTTGAAAACTAATGATAATCTATTCTGCATTATCTTAGTCATAATATTTATTACTGGGCTAGTTGAGCTCACCATTTTCTTCACTGTTCTCTTCAGGAAATGAGAATATAGCTGGGACAAGTCGGGGAACGGAGTGACGATCCAGATGATAGCATTAGTAGTCCTCACTATTCTGTTAAATAGTATGACAATAAATGTAACAAGGACTAAATTTAAGTTTGTATACTGTCTATGATGACTCCATTGAAAATGAATATTGTCTAGAAAACAGTATTTTTGTTTAAACTCTCAATTTATATTTTGTCGTATTTTACACGACAGTTGTATATTTAAGTTTGTATTTATATTTTGTACCATGTATTTGACGACTCAAAATAAGTGATGTATACCTATTTTGGGGGCGTCAAACTATGCATCACTTACAGAGGTTCTTCAACATAGAGAACAAAAAACATCAAACTAAAATTTAGCAGCAAATAGAAAGCAAGATTTCAGTTCTCAAACTTGCAAATACCTTTTCATAAGCATCCTCACCAAATCTTTGACTGAAAGACAACAGATCTGGCAAAGCCCAGCATGGGAACTTTGTCCCATCGTGTGTCACTACTGAATCTACAGCATATCGGTTATCCTTGCTTGACTTTATCAACGCCACATTCCTATAAAATATTTAATCAGCTATATGTATATGATTGTTAAAAACAGCTTTTAAAATTGCTACTGTAGGGCAACTATTGACTAAACAAACAATAAAGTTAAGCTTTTGTAACTTAAACATTATTACTGAAAAAATCAAACACACAAACAAGTTGTTTCCATAATAACAAATTATAAGCAGTATCCTTAGCTAAACAAACTCTGTAAAACATTAATACCCTTAAATTGACAATAAAAAATGCAAAAACTAAGGTACTGAACCTGAACTTCAAAAAATATGTAACCCAATAATTACAAACTTATAATTGTACAAGAAATTCAAATTGGATACGGTCAACTTTCTAGCTAAAGATTTAGATTTCTGTAATTGAAACAGAATTCCGCCAAATTACTCTTACCTGCCATGGGCGCCTTCAGATTTGACACGACGAAGAAGAGCAGTAGTTTTGCCTGCAAACATGGGACCCACGATGACATGGATCTCACCGGAAGAGCGATGAGTGGAACCCATCAGATCATCATCGCTTCCGCCGGCAGGACTGATGGATGGAAATGAGATTTGGGGTTTGAAGGAAGAAGACATTTTAAAATTCTGGTTTTGGAGCGCAAAAGCAATCCGAGGACAGGAGAGATGGCAGTGTTAGGCGAAGAGACTTCATTTATATATATATATATATATATATATATATATATATATATATATATATCACTTCAATTGTACAAGTGAAATCACTGAATTTGATTTTTGAATTCTGGAGGAATGGAATCGTTTGGAGGAAGGTATAAAAGTGAGAGATCTTTAATGGGATAAATACATTTTTGGTATTCAGACTTTGGGACCATTTACAATTTAGTATCCAAAGTGAAAAAACTTACAAACCTGGTTATTGTCTTTCGAAAATTATTAAGATTTGGTGCTTGTACTTTCCAATTTTGAAATAATCGTTAAAATTGACTAACTGGAGTAGATGGAAAATTATGATGTGGCTTCCTCATCGGCGTGGATAATGATAGCCTTAGACACATCGGTTTTGGAGGAATAATACTTCTCACGTGATCAAGTGAGGAAGAAATAAGGGTTAGGGAGAAAGATCAAACGCGAGAGATAGAATACTGAGAGAGAGAAGAGCTTGAAGTCGATCTCATCCAGAGAGATTCAAGCCTTCTGATCGATTTGGCCATATTTATCCCCAAATTTGTTCGACAACAAAAAGTAAGCATCCAAACCCTTATTTTTGATTTTGTGTGTTCCATTTTGAGTAAGCACCCAAACCCTTATTTCGAGTGTTAAAGATTTGTTACATGCACTCGATTTTGAACTTAATCTTTGTTTATGCTTACTTTATGTGGTTAATGCCCACCTCGTTGGATGTTTGTGGTCGCTTTTCCCCAAAATTTGTGCTCTTGGTGTTGAATTAATGATATGTGTTGAATCGCAAATAAGAACACCTCTTGTGCTCTTGTGCTCAGTATCACCGTTCTTGATGATTTGAATTATATCATTCATTTATATATTAGTTTTCATTTTGGAGAATTAGATTTTATATTTTGTCGGATTGCTTACTTAATCTCTCATTGTTTACTCTATGTTATTTTTATTTTTTTTACAATGATGTATATGATTTCATTAATTGTGCACTATGGTGGAGAGTTTGCCATCGAGCCCACGAACATTATGTAGGAGGGTTGAAAAAGGTTGTCCCTAGTGATCCCGATTTCTTGTACACTACACGTATATAAATGAACAAATGGCTCATATATTAAGGTACCATACTATCGCTAAGGTTTTCTTTAAATATGGTGAAGAGTTTAGATTAATTCATGATGATGATTCGATTAGAGATTTAATTAAAGCTTGCAAAAGATATGGTATGTAGAAGTTTTGTGGATCATAAACTTGACAAGGATCACCCCGATTATCTGAAGAACCTTGATCTACTTAGTAAGCTCAAGAAAATGAAAATGAGGGAACAATGATGTGAATGGTGACTTCACTTTAGTGATGAAAGTTCGAGGACAACGATCTTGACTTGGTTGGTGATGATGAACAATTAAGCGATGATGAAGAGTACCAAAATGCAAGATCAAAATTTAAGGAGTATACTAAACAAATGAAAGAGGTTGGAGATCCCGATGATCTTTGGTGGTATTGAGTTGCAAGAGGTGGGAGAAAATGAGGTGAAAATGAGACTAATGTACGAGATAAGTACACAGGGAAGATGAGACTTATCTACACTCAGTACTTGCACAGAATGATGTTCAAAGAACAACATCTGCAAATTCGATGATGATGATGAAAGAGATCTGAGATGATCTTGATAAGGAGTGGTCACCTAGTGAATATGAAGATTCGGATCGGTTGAGGTCTATGGATGAAGAGAGTGAAGATCTTTGAAGAAGTAGATCAACCGGATAGGCTAAGTAGGAAAAAAGAATGTGGAAAGAGTAATGATAACATTTGACCCCACGAAGAGGAAAGATATTGACTTACGTGTTGGAATGATGTTTAGTGGACCTCGTGAATTCAGAGAGGCTATTAGAGGATATTGTTTGGGAAAAGGAAAAGATGTAAGGTACCTTAGAAATCTTTGGGAAAAAGTTTCATTTCAAGTGTAAAACCCAAAATGTCATTGGAAGTTGTTTGTAAGCGAGAATGGATGGCTCCTCCGAGACAACGCGGGTTAAGACATACCGGAAAAAACATACTTGTGGCAGGCTTTCAAAAAGCAGGGAAGGATCGATCAAATTCATGGCCGAGTTTTATGGCAATGAAATTAGAAAAAATCCTCGATGGAAGTTAAAAGACATGCAAGATGAGATCGAGAGGAAGTTTCAGTTGGACATTACTCTTTGCAAATGTTCTAGGATTAGAAGCGGGGCTTTAAGCAATGTATGGGATTTACTAGTGGAACACTATGAAAAAATTTGGGATTATGCCACTTGAATTGATCAAGTCCAACAAGAACAATAATCTGATTGATGTTCTTCCACATAGAAGCGATCCTACGGATCGACCTTTACTTGCGGAGGTTCTATGTATGTCTTCATGCTTTGAAAAGGGGTTGGCTTGAGGATGTAGACCCATAATTGCTTTAGATGGATGTTTCCTTAAAGGCTGCTTTGTTGGGGACAACCGATCTCGGTAGTGGGTAGAGATGGGAACAATCAAATGTATCTATTGCATGGGCTATTGTGGGCTGAAACACCGAGATAGTTGGAGATGGTTTCTAAAATTGTTGGTTGAAGACACGGAGGGAGGTGATGGAGTGCAGGTGGGCGGGTGGTGGTCGTGATCAACAAAAGGGTTAAAAGTTCTTGTCGATGAACTTCTTCCTTTTCTTTGAACATAGGAATTGTTCAAGACACATATCACAAATTTCGAAAAAAGTTCTCATCCTTAGCATTAAGGAAGGCTTTTTAGGCGACATCATTGTCAACATATATGAAGCCGAGTTCAAGAGAAACATGAAAGAGGTGAATAGACTCAACAAGGATGCACATGATAAACTTCAAGAACTAAATCCTAAGGTATGGAGCAAGGCTTTTTTAAGGCGTATGCAAATCGGATGTGGTGGAGAATAACATATCGAAATGCTTTAACGCTTGGATTGTGAAAGCAAGATGGATGAATTGTATTGATATGTTAGAAGAAATAAGGAGCCAAGTTATGATTAGGCTCCACACTAAAAGGGATGCAATGAAGAAGTCGGTGATAGTATATGTCTAGGATCGGAAAAAGCTTGATAAAGCTATTGATGAGTCTGGGAATTGTTCAACTACATGGGGTGGGGGAATCGGTTTGAGTTAAGACGAGAGGAGACACGTATGTTGTTAACATTGACGGAAGACATGCACTTTGCGAGAAAGTGGGATTTGTGAGGATTCCATGTGCTCATGCAATTTCAAAGAATATATTTCGGGAGGAAGAACACGAAACTTATCTTGCTCATTAGTACAAGAAGGAAACATACCTAAAAAGCCTACACACACATGTTAGAGGTTATAAGCAGTTTTTGGGGTGAAACAAGTTTTCAGAAGATGTTACCTCCTCCAATATGCAATAAAGTCAAGGGAAGACCTAAGAAAATGAGAAGGAAAGAAGGATGGGAGAATCCAAAAAATCCTATAAGGATAACAAGGAAGGAAGGAAAATGCATTGCTCGAAATGTAGACAGACGAGGGCAATGATAAGGGTAATCGTCACGCGCCATCATGTGAAACAGATGAACTTGATCAAGCAATGTAAGTATTATAGCATGTTACATTATTTTTACTTCCACAGTTTTGTTTACCTGAGTTAAATATTATTGTTTCTCTTTGTCAGGCAAGTAGGCGGCAGTTCAAGAGAAAAAGTTGCACTGCATCAGTTTTTCCAAAAAATAATTGTAACAATGACATGGTGCAGTCTGGTAATTCAAATAAGGTATTGTTATATCAATCAATTTCAGTTATCTTGACACTTCTCAATCAATTCACTAAACTCTAAGTGACACTTCTCTTTCTTTACTTCTCAACCAAAGTTGCAAGTTAAGAGGATAAAGACCAGCGCTTAAAGTACCAAAGAGGATATGGTGTTTATGTTAGTCTGAGGGAGCTGTTATAGATAATATGAATGGACACAACTACGGCTTAGTTTTTGTGAGTTAAAGCTTTTTAAATTGCAAGTATTTCATTTACTTTTATTTGTCATTTTTCATATGTAACCATACTTGTGCTTGGTTATGTCAAATCAGATGCCAACTCGGTAAAGTCGTATATCAAGATGGATCAAGCGAAATAACACACCTCCTGCTACAAGAATGTATAGAACCAAACTTACATAAAGCAACAATCCACCAACTTCAAGCCTGATGGAAACAGTTAATCGGTCAAGTCGGTTGGAGAACATGAGAGATTAAGTTGGAAGCCAAGTAGGAACATGAGATATCGATGTTTAATTATTAAGAACTTTGTTTAATATTTAAGAACTTTGTTTAATATTTAAGATTTTTGGGCAACATCAAGTTTGGACGGTGTGTTTGGTTATGCTTGTGCTTGGTTATGTCAAATCACGATGCCAATTGATATTGTTAATGGTAGTCGAGGAAGACCTTTGTTATTTTCATTGGATATTGTTAATGGGAGGCGTAATAGACCTTTTTATCTTGGATATTGTTAATGGTAGTCAAGGAAAGACCTTTGTTATTTCAATGGATATTGTTAATGGGAGGTGTAATAGACCTTTTTTATCTTGGATATTGTTAATGGTAGTTATTTTTCATTGAAAGTTATTTTCATGTATACGTTAATTTTAGGGACAAAGTTCATAAGAGTTTATGCTCGTTCAAATCAAATTTCTCCTTCCTTATTACTCTGCATTACAACAACTAATCTTCTTTTATTAATTCTCAATCCCAAACACAGAAACACGTCTAATTATAGCACTTTATTATCAAATTTCTAATAAAACAACTAAAATATTGAACTTACCTTTAAAACTTGGTTTCTTACCGAATCAAGTAGATTGTATGATTAGCTTATAAGCTTTCTTTCTTTCTTTGCGATTCCGTTATACTTTCAATTAAGCCCATCACCTTCTTCTTTCTTTGAAATTTAAAGAAGTTTTAATAAGTCTTTAACTCTCGACCACAAAACTTTTAACTCTCGGCATACCAAAAATAAGTAAGCTCATTTATCCAAGACTCCAAGTCATTTACTCTTTCTATACTGAAGAAATAAAAATATGAAAGCAATCAATCAAAATCAATCAAGGATGGATAAAGGGGAATAAAAGAAGTTCGAAAACGGTCCATCAAATGCAAAATTGTGAATGAATGATGCATTGGGTCATTTTACACTAGCTATCAAACTATCAAAACAATCCTAGCATACTTGCCACCACCTCTCATTAAAGCCTCCTTAATTTGCAAAAAAGCGAGCATTGAAAAACAACAACAAGCAGAGCATGCAAATCATTCATTAATTAAAACAGAACATCATTCATTCATTAAAACAGCAACATTATTCATTCATTGAAACAACAACATCCTGCATTCATTAAAACACCAAACAACACCAAACATCAAAATCCATTGAAACACCACGAAATAAACCTTCAACCTAACTAATACATTAAAACAAAACATCATTCATTCAAATTCTAACCCAACAACACCAAACCAACTAACATCCATGAGCAAATTAAAAGAAACCATAAACATTTTTCCTTTTGTTGAGCTTTGACAATAATCTTCTTTAGCTTTTTAACCTCCTTCTCCAATGGCTTCAATGAATCAAGTTCTTGACTCTTTCCAATCCTTGGTCTTCTCACTATTTTCATTCTTCAATTTAACCAACATCTCTTTTGCTCATCTTCAACTTTAATGTCAAATCTTGATAACATCTTTGGCTCGTTCAGAAATGGTGGATCGTACCATTTAAAGAAACCGCAGATAAGCTCTCCCGTCCCTATTACACAAAGAACACACCCATTTTCAATCAAATCATATGAAAAAAAAAAAAAAACATCTTTCCAAAATCTTACCCGATAATTAATACACCCAATGAATCGCCTTCCTCGATATTTTGTTCCATCTTTCTTTGCCTCCCCACATTTGCACCATTGCTCCACGGTGACACCAAACTTGGGAAGTCTGGTGTAATCCATTCATTTTGTTGCATGAACTACAATCTTCTTCCCCGATTTCATTTACAATTCCACTCGAAGATTTGAGCTCATCCTTTCAATTAAACACTGAAAACCAAGAAGAAGAAGAAGAAGAAGAATGAGAGAAGAAGGAAGAATGAGAGAAGAACCTAATTTTTTCCCCAAATATCGAACTCTTTGTTTTTTGTTGTTCGATCTCTTGGTTTTTGGTGAAAGAGAGAAGAAGAAAGAATGAGAAGAACCCTAAAATTTTTCCCCAAATATCGAGCTTGGATCTCTTGAATTTTCTTTGATCATCTTTTATAAATGGAAATACACATCAATTAAGCTTTGTTGCCCAGTCATATGTGCCATGTCATCCTTTGCATCGACACATCAAATTTTAAAACGGAACATGGATGAAACCCCATTGTTTAATCAGATTGCAACAATTTTCGAGTCTGATAACCATTTTGTAAGTTTTTTCACTTTGGGTACCAAACTTGTAAAATCGGGTCCCAGAAAAGTGCACAGTAAAAAAATGTATTTTTCCGATCTTTAATTAGGCCTTTTTGCAGGTTGGAGCCAAGGTAGGCCAAAGATCTGAGGGCCATGTAGATGGATGGATTAGAGGTTATAAGCCCATCTCAACAACCTAAATATGCTGTTGGAGCTCTCCGTTCAATGAATCTGTAGTATAAAAAATTGGATAATGACAATTAATTTTTGTTAATTAATTAATATAGTGTTGATACGCAGAAAAATAAAAAAAGTCCTTGTGAAAATATTTTCTAAATAAAGAAATAGTCTAATGGTCCATGGTTTATACCCATAACTAGGGGTGCTCAAAATTTTTGGATTTTTCGGTTTTTTACCGGTACCAACGATGTCGATTTTTTCGGTACCGATTTTTCGATATTTTAACATTTTTCGATACCAGTAGCGGTAATGACTTTTTTAAATTCGGTAAAAATCGAAATACCGAAAATACCGAAATTTAATAATTTAATAATTAATAGTTAATGTTTTGTAATTTTATATATTAAATAATTTTTTTTATATATTAATAATTTCTATATAATAGTAGTTTTATTAATTTTTATATATATATTAATAATGTTTTATAGTTTTATTTTATATATTAATTATTATTAATAGTTAATGATTTATTAGTTTTTAAAAAATTATTAATATATAAAATAAATTATATAATTATTATTAATAATTATATATATTACCATGCGGCATAATCGAAAAAACCAATATCAATTTTGTACCGAACCAGTACCGAAACCGGTAATTCAGTACCGGTTTCGATTCTTATTTTTTCGATAATTTCGAATCGGTAGTGGTTCGATTTTTTATCGATGAGCACCCCTACCCATAACTTCAACAACACATTTATGATTTTAGACTATTATTATATTACTACCCGCTCAAATAACAAATATGTCAAAACTATAATGCATAAATTATAAATAATCACCCCTATAACGTATATAAATAAACTATGTTCTTCAAGAAATTTTTAATTAATATGAAAAGTTTATAAATAATCATCCTCATAATAATATCTTCTTCTTTTCCCCCTTCATATAATTAATCTAATATTCTTATAAATAAATGAATAAATTATATTCACGAGTTAAAATTGTATATCAAAACTTGCACAAAAGAATCATATGTGCCAAAACATATTTTCTTGACAACTCTCCCCAATGTTATTTAAAAATATATAAAATAATATCCACCGTGTAAAAATGTTATTCGAGTTTCTTAGGAGATAAAACAAAATTAAAGTTTAAAAATTGCATTGAAAACACAATTTTGAAAATGTAAAGGTGCGAGTAAATGTAACTAAATGATTTTTCATTTTATATTTAAAATGTGTAATTTAGACGACCTTCTTTATTAAATTATATCATTGGAGTAATTAACTTTACGCAACACAAATAATATTAAAAAAAAAAAGAAGAAGAAGAAACAAGACGTGGGACCTATCATTTAAAGTTTTTATTGGCATGTATTTTATGGGCCCTACCATTTATTTATAATTTGTGCATATAAATTATTCATATAAAATACTCACCCTGTTCCGCAAAAATTGGCTTTATTTTGATTTTTTTTGATCAAATTGACTAATTTTAAAATTGATAATTAAGTACATTTGTTTATATTTTTGAAGTTCTAAAAATTGGATGTAGTAGTAAATTAAACGTCGTTTGTTTCTTATAGTTATAATAATCTCTTTATCAATATTTAAAAGAAAATTAGACAAATTTTAACCATAAAACTGGTCAATTTAACTTTAAAATTTAAACTAATCTAATTTTTACAGAACAAAGCAAATAATAATTATTTAATGTTAATTTTTAAAATTTATTTCAAACCTGCCCTTTTTGACTGGTTATAAGCTCAACAAGATTTTCTTGTAAAAAACAAAAAAAAGAAAAGAAAGAAAGAAAGGGAGGGACTTTGAAGCTGAAGGTGGTAACAATTTTACCTTATTTAAATGAAAAAAATCGAAAATAATCTAATACAAGTACTAGATTATCCAAGCGATCTAACCGTCCATCACCAAATATTAGCTGCAACGCATAGTATGGTCTGGTGGGCCCGTGGCACGCATAGGTATGCATGGTCATCATTCTCCATGCACATACATACATACACTGATAATATGAATTTTTCCAATAAGTATATAAGGCTCAATTTAGACGACAAGCAATTCTTCCATTTATCAGAATATAATCAGATCAATACATCCCATTTCCATTTTTCCCCTTTTCTTTTCTCTCTCATTACCACATATTTCCCAATATTCTTCTTACAATAATATTAAACTGAAAATAAAATTCAAATAATTTTCCATTATATATATATATATATATAAGTTATAGACATTCCTCTCGCCTTCTTTCTTCGCTCTGGACATACATATCTTCCCATCTGTTTTGGTGTGTATCTAATTTCACATTACTCAAAGAAATCAAATTTTGAAGAACTGAAAGAACACAAGGAAAGAGAAACACAGGGGGCACATACTGAGGAGGATGAACATGCCCTCAGTTCTTATTACACCTCCTCCTACCAGATCTTAGTATTTTTCAAGATTTCTCATCTGGGTTATATTAAATCGGGTGGGTTTTTGTCAAAAATCTGAACTTGGGTATTGATTCTTGTAATTTGAAGTCAGTACTGTGATCTTGATGAGGGTCTTTGCTAATATAATTAAATCACTGTTGATTTCTATTTTTTTTCTTTATTTTCCAGGAATATTGAATTGTTGTTTAATTGATCATCCAAAGATCCAACGTTCTTTGATTGAATCCGAGAAAATCCAATTGGTATCAGACATACTATTTTGTGTTTTTTTGTAGCTTTTGAAAGTAAGGTATGTGGCTTGTTGTTTGATTAATTTTGAGTCTACATTTTTATTTCATGAACTGATAAAACAATTAGAGAACTTTGATGAGTTTTTACTTTATGTGGCGTATTGAGCTGTATCTGGATTGACCCTAAAATTTTGCCTTTTATTTATAATTGAATAATGGCAATTTGTGATTCTATAGTTTGGAATTTAGAATGACAAGAAATTTTTTGGTAGGTAGGAAATATGCAATCGGATCTAGGCAAACTATTCATTGGTGGAATCTCATGGGACACAAACGAAGAACGTCTCAAAGAGTATTTTAGCAGTTATGGTGAGGTGTTGGAAGCTGTGATTATGAAGGACCGCACAACAGGACGTGCTCGTGGTTTTGGTTTTATTGTATTTGCCGACCCTGTTGTTGCTGATAGAGTGATTAAGGAGAAGCACAATCTTGATGGCAGGATGGTAAGTTGTTGCATCAATTAGATGCCCACATTCATATTAGTTAATTTATTGAAGAGAATTGCTCCACAAAAGGGAAATGAATTTTTATCATCAAATCCGTATCTAAATTTGTTAAGGGTTTGATTTAAACAAATAATATAATTCATACAATGACATATCTCAAAGTAGAGCCAATGTAGTTACCTCAGTAGAGTTTATGGTAACCTGACATTGTGTGCTTATCAGTAAATGAGTAAAAGAGTAACCTTTTGATCCTATTTGGCTATTTTATTGTTTCTTTTTTACTTATGATCTAGCAGTAGACCTTTTCGTATTGATATGAATTCTAACTTAAAATACATGTTTACTATGAGCTTAGTTTTTATCTTCAAATTCTCATTTTTTAGGTTGAGGCGAAAAAGGCTGTTCCAAGGGATGATCATAATAGCACAATGAGTAGAAACAGTGGTAGCATTCAGGGTTCTCCCGGTCCAGTTCGCACAAGAAAAATATTTGTTGGAGGTTTAGCTTCTACTGTCACGGAGAGCGACTTTAAAAATTATTTTGAGCAATTTGGGACAATAACAGATGTTGTGGTGATGTATGATCACAACACTCAGAGGCCAAGAGGCTTTGGATTCATCACTTATGATGTAGAGGATGCAGTGGACAAAGTGTTGCTCAAAACTTTTCATGAGCTTAATGGTAAAATGGTTGAGGTCAAGCGTGCAGTTCCAAAAGAGTTATCACCTAGTTCTATCCGAAGCCCAATCAGTGGATACAATTATGGATTGAGTAGGATGAATAATTTCCTTACCGGCTACAATCAGGGATACTCACCTAGTGCAGTTGGAGGGTATGGATTAAGGATGGATGGTAGATTCAGTCCAATTACTGCTGGAAGGAGTGGGTTTGCTCCGTTTGGTTCTGGTTATGGAATGGGCTTGAATTTTGAGCCAGGGATGAGCCCAAATTATGGCGGAAATGCAAACTTCAATAATACTATCAGCTATGGAAGGGGAATGAGCCCTTACTATGTTGGTAATTCAAACAGGTTTGGTAATTCTATGGGTTTTGATGGTGGGAATGGAGGAAACACTTCTTTTTTTAGTTCACAAACTCGAAATTTGTGGGGTACTGGGGGGCTTAACTACGGAGCAAATTCTACAAATTCAAATGGCTATGTGGGATCTGGAATTGGTAATCTTGGAGGAGGAAACTTTGGCAATAGTGCACTTAATTGGGGGTCTTCTCCAATTTCACCGCAAGGCGGGGGAAATGTTTCTAGTCAGGGTGGGAATCTTGGTTATGGAGGTGCTGATAACAGTTACAATTTGGGAGCAGGGGGGTATGGAAGAAATAGTGCAACTACTGGTGCACCCACATCATCCTATGCTGCATCAAATGGTGGCTATGATGGGGCTTTTGCAGACTTATATGCTAGTAATTCAGTATATGGAAACAACACCTGGCGCTCAGCAAATCCTGAGCGAGAGGAATCTGGTGCATTTGGTTATGGGCTTGGCAATGGAGCTAGTGATATGCAGGTTAAAAGTTCTCCTGGTTTTGTTGGTGGTTATAGTGTTTCTAAGGGACAGTCAAACAGAGGTAAGAGCTACTTTTGACCTACTAGTTTTCTTGCTACTGTTTATGTGATCAAATTTCTGTATTGTGTACTGTCTAATGCAGATATGTTACAGCACTAATATGATTGCTTGTTCAGAATGTTGGTCATAACATCCTGTAGAGTAGTCTCATTGAGTAAAAGCTTTGTTGTTAGAATAGGTAGCTAAAACATATCCTAAGATAATCTAAATGACACGTGTTTTAGGTGATAAATTTCTGTTCCCACAACATTTATACAGAATTGTCAAATTGCATGGACGTGTTTATTTACATATCATGGAGCTTGTTCATTACAGTATTTGGTAGCGATGATTTGCAAACGATGTCTACTAAAAAGCTTAAACTAAGTGGTTTTATATTTCCATTCCCCTTTTCCATTTCTTCAGCAATTAAATGGGGAAAAAAGAAATAATTAGAGATCAAAATATTAATTTCTAGAACTTCTAATGGAATCATGCACAGATATTATCTTAGGAACTAAACAATATACAGTTGTAGTAAAAAATTTCTGCAACCAGCCTTTTTTTTCTTCCTTTGTCTTTTCATTAATTTATTGTAGATTAAAAATCAATTAAAAATTACAATGAACCTCATTTTGAAGCTTTAGTTAGTTGGTTTGAAACTTTAAATTTATGATTGAGAAATCATTTGTCATAGAACAAAGTCTATGAGTTTGGGCAGCTTAGTGATCATGTGTATTGAGTGTGTCGGGGAGTTTATAGTAGTGGCCAATCTTTTTTTGGTTAGATCTTATTATCATCTTCTGTGTGGTAGGGGTGAATCAACGTTTCTATGGCGGAGTGTTTGGAAAGTGGGTTCCACAAAGGTGTCTTTTCTTTACGTGGACAACAGCGTTTGGGAAGATTTATCCCAAGACCTTTCAGTATTACATGTGTCAGGGAGTCGGTTAGATAATTTGTTTATTCGTTTAAAGACTGTTAGTCAGCTATGGCTGATGGTTTTCTCTTTGTGGGGATATTATGGGTGATGCCAGTTTCAGCAGTCCAATTTATGAGTGCTTGTGGGGGGAGGGGATCGAGTTCTGAAAAGGAGTCTTGCTAAGTGGGATATGCTTTTTGATCGACTGTGGTGATATGGAGGAGCTAAATGGTTGATGAATGACCAATTGCGAACATATAAATGCTTATGTATGATTTTTTTTTTCCTTTCCGAGTGCAGATGAGCTTTAGCCTTGATCAGTTATTGCTGTTGTTGATATTTTGTCGGAGTTTAGTACAGGAACATGATTTTGCTTGTGCGATTTGGTTTCATGTGGTTTTCCTGCTGTTTTGTTAATTAGATTGTACATGGTAAACCCTCTTGGTGCCTCTATGAATAAATTCTTGCTTATTAAAAGAAAATAAATAAATATTGTACTCGACTCTTGGATCTGTTCCCGTCTTATCCTTGATTCTTGCTTGGCAGCAAAGTTCCTATTCCTGGACTCTTTTTTTTTTCAATAATTGAGATTGCAGAAGTCAACTCCTTGTCATTTTAATGAATTGAAACCAGTCTCTTAGGTGACAATGGAAGTGTAAAAATCTTTTATGACCGAAATTCAAGTGTTTGTGGATCATTATAATTCCTTATTTTTAATATGAAACTTGAAATATATGGAGGGATATGCCATTATTACCATTGTTGTTAAGTCGTCGCCTAGGTGTCCACTCATTGGGTTAGGCCAAGTTGTCCGAACGTCTTGCTAGAGGGGTAGAAAGGCGCGCGCTCAGTTGGATATGTCATCGCCATCACCTTGGATGACTTGGAAGCAGATCGGGCGACTTGGTGATGTTGGTTATAGTTCGACCTAAAGTCCAATTGGGTTAAATAAAAAAAACTAAACCCAGATTTAGATCGATCAGATCAGCCGAGCCACTTCGCGAACATACAACAGAAAGGGTGAGGGAGAGAAGGCGACTCACTTCGGCAGTTCGGCGACACCGACGAGGCGATGACCTCTAACGACTTCGACGGCGACATGCGATTTCTCTTCTTCTTGGCTTTACTTTTCTTCTTTCCTACAATTCTTCTTTTCTCTTCTTCTCGCTTATGCTAGTTTGCTACTTCAGTTTTTCTTCTTCAGTTCTTCGCCTCTGCTTTTTCGGTTCTTCTTCTTCACTGGTTCTGGTTTATTGCTTTGCAACTTGTGTTTTGTGTGTGCTGACTGCTGACTGCTGCAGCTGCATCTGCTTAATTGTTCCAAAATGACTAGCTAGGGATTAGGAGTATTATATATAATTGTGTTGTGTCTTGTGTGTGCTGCGACATGTGCTGCTGTCTATACTACTATATTATATATAGTACATAATTTATAACTTTATTACTTGTCATTGCTGCCTATACTGCTATATATTATATATATAGTACATAACATAATTCTGACCTTTTGTAAAATTAATGTAACATCTTAATGTAAAATTATAAATAGGATGTTAATTATAAATTTATGGTATTCTATATATACAATATTAAAACTTAAGAAATTTGACATAAATTTAAGAATTATATTGAATTAAATTAAATATTACAAATGTATCACCGTTTATATAATTTGAAGTTTGTACAAGTTTAAAAATTACAAGCTTACAACTATAATAAAATTATTTGATCTTGTTCACTTTTTGTTGTGATTTGATATGCTATAACTTGCATTATGAATATGGTAAATCATTAGAAAAATAAATATATTAATATTCATATAAATATAAATATTAAATATATATAATTTTATTTTGATAAAATTTACATTTTTAACGACTTGTCGACTTGTGGACGACTATTCGGGCGTCTTGTCGCCTAAGCGCTTAAGCCTCGCCTCGACTTGTCACTTGATAACTATAATTATTACGTATCAGGAACTTTTTTTTTGCAGGATTCTGTATTTCGAAATTCATCTCCTTAATTTTGTGCATACATTTTTCTACTTTCTACGATTGTTATATTGCCGAATTCAATTTACTGGAGTGAGGATCCTAGTCTAATTGTAATAGGAAAGTAGACAAGAACAAGGTTTTTGAATCATCACATGAAAACGTTGTTTGATTGAAGTTTTCTATTGAGTTGGGCAAATCTAGTTCAGCTGAAAGTATTGCTTTACGAGATTGTATATACGCTTTAAAGACATGATAATTTACAGTTTGCATAAGAAAAGAAAAAAATGCTAAAATTTATATCATAATTTGTTCGGATAAACTAAATCATGTAATAGGTTATTTACTTTCTTACAATACGGGGAATTGTGGCCACTTTGTTCAAGTACATGGGCTTTCTCATGACTACTCTTATAGTGTAAGTACTCCCTCCGTTGCACAAAAAGACTCCCATTACAAACTTAAAAAACATTAGGGATGCTTTTTCCTTGTCATGCTTACCTCTAAAAATTATAAGTTGTTAGTTTAGTAGTGATGGCATGACAATGAAATTATGATGGCAAACACGAGGATATTGTCATTTTATACTACTCTTTGTAAAAACAAGATGACTCTTTTGTGGAACATAAAATTTTGTCAAATGAGACTCTCTTCTGTGAAAGTGTGGAACAGAGGGAGTATGTTTTTATAAATCATGTAAGTAAATGTATTCATTTGTGGAAATGCCTTTTCCGCATTTTTGCATCAGCATGATAATGAGTAACAGAATAGGGATAACATTTCTGCATCAACATGATAATGAGTAACAATAAGGATAGGATTTCCATTTGACCTCTAGAGCTTCAGCTCCTTGATCGATGTGAACTGTTATTCTTTCGCAGGCCATTAATACAGTCATCATGCTGTATGGCTATATTATGTGTTTCAAATAATAAAATTAAAAAAAAACCACCGATGAGAAAAAGTAGGGTAGCTATCATCTCCATTATTAGGAGTCAATTTCTGTTTTGAGTTTTAACTTGAGATGCTCATGATTTGAGTTGGAGTGATTTGAGTAGCTTATTAAACTTATATTTTTTGTACACTGTTTACTTGTCAAAAAATAATTAGAAAAATTGTAGTAGATTGGAGATCAGAGCATAAAACAATTCTCAGAAACTTGCCCTGAGAACCGAAAAATTGTACATAGCTTTGGGGCTACTCGATAGCTTCATCCAATTGTTGTGGCTATAACTACTAATCATCAAAAAATGATAAGATTAATATGTGAAACAACCCGGGTCAAATCCAGGGTCCGGAACAAATTTTGGGTCAAATCCCAAGTCCGAATTAAATCCATCCAAATAAAGCCTTAAACTATGGTCCAATAGTATCTTTTTAGGCCATCTTAGTCCACCACAGGCTCACCCAAAAGGTCATGACTTGAAGGTACTATTGGTAATAACTTAATTCCTCAATTAGATACAATTTTTTTCCATATCTTTCGATGTGGAACTTGGGTGTTACAAACTCCCCCACTTAAATTTCTGATGTCCCCGTCAGAACCAATCACACAATGGTCTCTCTAGCCATTGTGGGATAATACTAGCTGACTTCGTGTCTCCACTTCTGGATCTCCTCCTCTCGATAATACCACCAGCCTTCGTGTCCTACCTCCGGCAACCCGATCGGGTGACCTGACTCGAGGTTTTGAGAGTCGGGTCTGATATCATATGAAACAACCAGGTCAAATCCGGGGTCCGAAACAAATCTTGGGTCAAATTCCAAGTCCAAATCGAATTAAATCCATCCAAATAAAGCCTCAAACTACTGACCCAATAGTATCTTCTTTGGTCATCTTAGCCCATATTATCCTGTAACTCTGGGTAGCTTGGCACTTATCATAGACTTAAATATTCCCTTTTGGATTTAGCGAATCTCTGAGATTGTGTTGACCTGAATTGCCAATTCAGTTGTAATAACTAATGGTGTTAGAGCAAGAAAAATTTAGATGTGGGACTGGGGTGTTACAATATGTTATATAAATGATGTACTATTATCCTGTAACTCTGGGTAGCTTGGCACTTATCATAGACTTAAATATTCCCTTTTGGATTTAGCGAATCTCTGAGATTGTGTTGACCTGAATTGCCAATTCAGTTGTAATAACTAATGGTGTTAGAACAAGAAAGATTTAGAAAGCCATGTAATTTGGTTGCACAGGCTGGATTGTTTGTGATGGAATGACGCTTGATCTTATAGTTATAGATTTCATATTTGAAGTTTTTGACTAGGAATGCCTACTGGAGCTTCATCAAAGTGGGGATGAAGAATTGTATATCAAGCCTTGTACTTCATACTTAAATTTAGTGATACTGAGAAGTCTTACATGCTTTTATTATATTAAAGCTCATTGATGTGGTTCCAAAGACGCATTAAATAACACAACATTAGCCTTTAACTTAAGACCTCCGAGTGTTATTTCTAGCAACCGATCTTCCCTATTTTAGTCTAGGGTTGATGCATGTAGGAATTCTTGAACATTTGATCTGAATTAAGACGAGATTTCTTGCTAAAATACCTGAACTCAGATTTCTGGAATCATGCATCTCTGAAAATTCATGTAGAGATATTTCCAGGTGCAATCGGTCTAAGTTTGGTGCCAGTATTACTGATTCCAAACAGTTTATAAGAAAAAGGGAAAACCAGGACTTTATTGGATTGAGATGACCATGTAATTTATTTTTATCAAAGTATTATTTTTTCTGTAGAGTGCTTTGCTACTAGAGTAGTTTTAGCTATGCGTGTTATGAAATTTCCAGATGTTGGGCATGGATTGAAGCTATGGCGTGCAGCCCATGCTTTAAATTATGGCGTATGGGTGTATGCAAGTCATCTTAGGTCAAAAAATTTAAGTATTCTACATTACCTCTTGGCTTTTGCAGAATTAGGGCAAGCCTAATTAGCATCTATCCAGGATTTTAATTTACCGAAGTTATGATTCAAAGCTTGTGTTAGTTTGGCTTAAGTTTTGAGGTTGCACAGCACCTATCAGAAAAAAATTAAAAATAAAAAGTTGAGGGATGTAACTATCTAAATATGGATGGAAGAGCCTCACAGTTGCTGGTCTAATCCCTGCACTTGGGCGCAGCTTATGGTCACCTATTTGTTCCAAGCATTATAGGTTAAAGGCAACTTTTGTTCTTGCTTTACTTATTGCCTCAGGTCACTTCAACAGCCTTTCTTACGATTCTAAATCTACCAAAAATGTATCAAACCTAATTCATTTTTTTCTCTAATGAAATTTACCATGACCAAGAAAAGTGGTTGGTGCCCCCTTGAACTTGCATCACTCTTTGTGAGATTTCATATAAACTTCTATTCAATAAACCCAGAATATAAGTTCAAACCTTTCTTGCAAAAAGGCTTCATCTTCCGTCTACCTTTATAAGTTTGACTACGACGTATTTATTGGCCAAACTTAGCACATGATCGGGCTGTACTGCCTTTAGTTTTCCTAAAGCTGTCTTGATTAGTGGGTGTTTATCAAATTACGTAATATACATTAAAAAAGATCTCACTTATCAGAAAATTATATTTTGTAATATACATTTCAAGATTACTTATCAAAATAATGAAATATACATTGAAAGTTTTTCACATACAGATTTTTGGGAGGTTTTAGATACAAAGGTGTAGGTGCGGAAGTGTTCTTCAGCCGTAAGTTTGGCATCATCATTCTTGCACATAGCTCTCTCTAGTCTAGAAACGTGTGAAATGGACTTCAAATGAGAAAATTTCGAAAGTTTCACATGTAATATAGTTGACATTCATCATTTGTTCCATGGGCCGACTATTATTAGGAATTATTATACTAGTGAATTTGGACTAGTAATGTACTTGCGAATTTAACTGTGCATGATATTGGTATTCCTCATAAGTTATGTAGTTTGTGAACTAATGTTAGAATGTGCATGTTTCTATGACTTCTTATCTTATATATTTCTATAAACTCATGGTAGAAGTAGTTATACTTTTTGAAGCCAGTAGCAAACTGTTTCTTCTATTTGAATATCATATTAGTTATCCACTACAAACCTATTTTCTGATATTTTATGATTTTGTGGTTTTCACTTGGTACAGGAATGGCTGGCTAGGAGGAGGATATTGGAATTCGGGATGTTATAGTAGGCGAAGAAGATGATGTAGCTGGCAAACTGTGAATTTTGCATACTCCTTTGATAGTACATTTTCAGTTGGAATGTTAAAGAGAACTGGTTATCTTATCTAGAGCTAACTGGAGGCCTGTTTTGAAGAATTTAAGTTTAGAGATAGAAGCTATAAAGGGATTTTTGTGTTCAAGGATTTCGATTTTGAGTTACGTTTAGGTGTTATTTTTTGGATTTGAGTGAGATGTATAATCTGTTTGCGGCATATAGTGAGAAACGTATCATGCATCTCTGGTGAGGCAGTGATACATTGAAAAAAAACAAGAATAGACCTTTTACTTATTGTTTTAATCAGGTTCCTTTAATGTAACCTTGCTGTATTGTCTCCACAAAGATTCTGGTTGTCTTGAATTTGTTTCTTCTCAGAATGTATTCAGAGGTTCTTCTTGGTATTAACATTTGCAGGATACCCTTCTAGGGTCCCCATAAGTTGCCACAAATTCTGATTCTTTTTCCAGTACAATTCCCTTCTCACTTATTTGAATGTGAGAGCTGGATATTTGCTGAATACTCTGTTACAAAATTAGAGTTATATTTTGATTTTTGAAGTCAAATTAGCGAAATTATTTAATTTAAAAACAAATTACTACAATAATTATAAGCTAACTATGAAGTATTTTTAACTATGATATTTGTTGTTTTAGAACAATATTATGTTTAAAGGATGTGGTAGTTTATATAATGCTCTCTTATTGAGGTCCCAAAACAATATTATCTCTAATATTTTCTGGATTTTTCTTCAAGACCTCTTTGTTCAAATATTTTATCAACTAATATGATTATTTAAAGTTACCTTTATTTTGATTCCAATTCAGAAAAGTAATAATGGTAATATGCATGCCTATTGGACATGATCATGATGTTGGGATTATCATCAAAACTCTCTTATGTAGGATCATTTAATTTATCAAATAGATGCCACAAAAACAAAATAAAAAACACTGGTCTCATTTTCTCTCTCACACACATCCACCCACAGACACACACAGAACAAACAAACACAAAGGTGCCCTACCCTGTAAAGCTTGCTTAAAAATTAAGGCAATATATTACACAACAAAGAAGTTTCCTATTTACAACAATGATAGAGTTACCTTAAAGAGGGACAATTCTGAAATTTTCATTGGTCTTCCCAACTGGGAATTGAAACTATTAAATGGGAACAATTCACCCTCAAAAAAGTTAGAAAATAGGAGAAAAATTGGACATCATAATTGCCTCTCTTTTTTTTTTTATTCCTTTTGGATTCATTGCACCTGTGTTACTTTGTATAAGAAAAAATTTCAATGTCTTGATTTGTGGAAGCAGCACACAGTTGCCCCAGAGATGCGCATGTGAATGTTGCAAACAGAACGTCCCTGGAAAATCTTCTTCTGTTCTGGAAGAAACTATCGAAATCGTGCAATATACCCTGCATAGGCAAAAATTGCAAAAGCACTTATTTGAGTAGCGATGACATAATTGCTAGTCAAAACTTGTATGCAGGTCACCGATATTGATGGAGGGTCACAATAATTTAGAAGCATCATCATCAATTCCTAAACATTAGGGAAAATACATTATTCCAGCCTTGTGAGATGATCTCCACATTCTTGGCATGATACTTTACTTTTTTTTCTAAAAACCCAGTTTTTCTACAAAATCATTTTGGAGTCTACATGAATAGGTTACAGCAAATCGTCTGCATAGTGGCCTGGCATATGGGACAGACTAACATCTACTTTAGAAGAATAGGACTAGTAAGAGCTGTAAGTGATTGTGGTGACACAAGTAACTTTTTTCATATACATGAAAGAGGGAGAGAACAAAGCTCCAAGGAGACAGGAATCTAGGAAATTTGGCTTATAAAGGAACCATCTATCAGACTGTTTCTCAGGGTTGCTGTTACAAGGATATGAACTTGAATAACAGTGTGGTTGGTTTAAAGGACGAGTACTTCAACTGAAACGAAGACAGGGCCACAGAACTGCAATGCTACTGAAAACTGATCATGCAAGCGACTAAAATACCATTTGGACAGTACGTGAAGGTACGCATTTCACTTTCTACACTAGTATAGCTGTGATCTTTTAAATTAAGAACTGAGTAAAATGTCAGACCAGTTTGGAAACAGATAGCTGACATAATACAAATTTCTCCTTTTTCTGATTCAGAAAGGTCGAGTGTTGAAAACACACATAAATAACTGATTTTGAAGGTGACGAATAATTTCCAAATTCACTATCAGCACTGTTTCTTAAAGCTTGCTAAGAGGATAATTTGAACTAGTCATGACGTACCTTCTATGTAGCAAGAAGAGTGACTTCAGTCAGAAACTGGCAGAATATCTTCGTCTTCAAAAAAATCTAGATTTTTAGGCATTGTACGTCTCCTAATCTTTCTCACAGTCTGTTTGATAGGTAACATAACTGCATATTAAGGATAGTTGGTGGAAATCCTTTCCCACATTAGAAACATCCCTCAATATTGAAGAATAATTAATGCAAGGAGAGAAATTTTAGAGTTACTAGAGCTTATCCAGATGAAATGAAAAATCATGTAAGTTGATGTGTTCTCATCCATCCCATCTGAAAATCCAAAAAATAGTATCATACCCTAAATAGTTCATTAAGTTCATTACCATGCAAATTCTGGAAACAATACCTGTATATAAGCGATATGGATACAGTCGTACAGTTAAATCTTAGAATCAGATCAAACCACGATGGCACGATGAGGCAGAGAAGTATTTTCAATCCTAGAATCAGATCAAAACATGATGGCCCGATGAGGCAGATAAATAGTTGTTCTAGAGTTGGATATCTTCACAGTGTGATCCTACTGAAAGCTTAGGATCTTCTAAAGTAATGTTTCTCAAATTCGTTAAAATAATAGATGCTAGAATGAAGCATTTGACATCAAAGAACTGAAAAGTAAGCAGGAGTTTAGACTTTAGAAAAACTCTAGTAGAAAGTTCAAAGAGTCTGATGTCAAGTAGTGCTATACTGTTTCATTAAGTTTCACCCTCTAGCTTTCGTTTTTATTAGCAGCAGAATTTGCTGTCACTATTAATTTAGCATGCTGTAGAGCATCTCAACCGAGATAGCTGCAAAGCTGCTTAAAATATCTTTCCCTTTTCATGTTCTTTATTTTGGCTGTTAAATCTCATTTCTTATTTAATTACTTAGGTTAGAATTCCAGTTTTTTGTTTTGTGTATGTGTGTATGTGTGTGTGTGTGAATTCCTAATCCTTGTGTTAGATATTTCCAATAGTATGTTTGCATATTTGCACCGCACATTTATCATCTTACACAATGGAAATGCTTAGGAAGTTTTAAGGATTGAGAACAAAAGAATAATTCATGCTTCCGAGAAAAATCAAAGAATCAAAGCAGCCATCAAGCTGAGTTTTTGAGGTTTACTAGATTGGAGTAACAAGAGACCCGCATGTTAGGACTATGAGAGATGCAACAATAAGACAACTTGGGAAAAGCACATCCAAATCATTTTGCTGGAAAAGTTCCATGGTGTGATTTGGAATGATTAGAAGTTTTGTTGGTGCAAATCCAAATAAGCAAAAGAAAAATAATGCATTGAGGATATGAAGCATAAACGAGAGTGAAATAAAATAGATGAGTTCCACAGTGATGATAAAAATGAGACCACAAAATGAAAATAAAAAAGAGATTCACTGAAGGAAAAGAAGAAGGACGACGTGAAGCAATAGAAGTCCAAAGTAGAACTGTGTAGAGAGCTAGTTGGATGGATCCGTGGTTTAGTCTTTCTGAGTATTTAAATAAAACCAGAAGAGAAGGTGGAAAGAACAGAAATGTAACATATAATATTCACACAAAAAGAAGGCAATTAAATTCATATACTTCTGGAGTTCTATGTTTCTTTGTAACAACAGTTCATGATAAGGCACAGAGAAAAATACATTTGGTTCAGATGTATATTCAACTAAACTTAGTAAAAACGCATGTAAGATCGAACAAGTATTAGGCAACGACCAAGATACAACATAATTCAACATCAATGATAATTGAAATAGGTAAAAAAACCATAATGGTAAATAGATGGACCAGAACCAAGGGAAAATAGTTAAGATTTGCATAGAATACTAGCAGCAGTTGCAATACAAAAAAGCTTGAAACACAAGACATTGTTACCTATCATCTAGACTGCAACATAGAAATTGAAAGGCCCTACTACCCACTCAAATCTATTCAGCAAGAAATAGATTTGAGACTTGATGTTATAAGTCAGCCTTTTTTATCATCTGAACCTATCAAATAACAGTTGAGTAGAATCACAAACCAAAAACAGTTCAAAAGAATGCTCTGCTCCCGTAAAACACTCTTGGGCTTGGGCCATTCTCCTTTGATGCTTGTGATTTCTCATCTGAGACTTTCTCCTTTGAATTGCTTGATTCATCTCCAATGTCCAAAGGAAGCTTCATCTTTGCCAGAGCCTCCGTGAATTGCTGCATACTTTTCATGTACATATCGACATAATCTTGCTGCACCACTTTTTGTTCAGGTTCAATGTTCACGCTTATAGTTGGCTGTGCAAATGTGCTAATTGGCACCGCAGATGAACCACTGTCCGCCTCTCCAACATCCTCAGCCTTCACCTTCAGAGGTGAAACAACATCCTGATTTAGAGATTTTGAAGCTCCTGGAGTGTCACAAACAGATTGAGAGCTTGTTGGAACTGAAACTGCAGGAGGACCATTGGTTGACACACTACTTGGAGGAGTTTCAATCTTTAAAACAACAATGGCATCATCACTTTTTGCTGCAAAGCCTTCTACCATATGAACACCAATATCTGAGCTCAGGTGATTATCATCTTTAGTGCTGTCAACATTCTCTGAGCTTTCGGAATCCAGATTGGCACATGGGATCCCATAATACTCAGTGACCATCATTTCATTTTCATTCACAATATTTGGATCCGGGAACTCAATCTTATCAAATTCCCCAGGAACAGAATCGGATGTCTCTTTATCTTGTGCAGCTCCATTTTCCACCAAAGAGGGGTGTGGCGTAGAAATTTCCATTACTTCAGGTGATGCTCCATTGTAAGTGATAGTCAATTGGACAAATCCAGACGGAGAATGAAAGAGATCACTCGAGGAGAGTGTAAACTCCTTTGCCAATTTTCCATTCTCAATGAGAACATCAGCTAGAGGCACCAATGCAAACCCCAACAACTGATCTTCAAGATAATTCCTAACCCTACTTAGCATCCACACCTCACATTTCAAAGAAGACTTGATGCTTCGGACATTAAGCGGGAGATTCTCATTAAAAACAGGATTCTTACCCCCACCATTAACAGTTTGGGTAGAAACAGTTGTTTTCAGATCATCAGTCAAGCAGATCTTAGCATAGACATCCTGCTTATGGTAAATGCAAATGTTATGGATGTCTCTTGCTTGGTGTATGTAAACCTCCAAAACCCCAATGAACCCTTTTGAGTTCCCTACTACTACTTCCTCAATCTGGCCATTCCCAGATAAATTGTCAAATTTCTGAGCTGCTGAATCAGATTTGGGTTCCAGAGGGTTTGAAACAACAGAGAAATTTGACAACATGATTCCTTGATGCAGAATTTTGATAATAAAAACGATATAAGTTAACAAACTAAGAGGAAAAACTGGGCCTTGAAAAAAGAGCTTGCTATAGAATAACAATTACTTTGACTTAAACTAACAGAAGAATATTTCAGAAACCCAAGAACTCAATTTTGGAAAAAAAAACCTAAAAGTAAAGCAAATCAAATCAAATCCCTGAGCTTAGCACTTTTACTCGGGCAGAATTGAAAAGCTCAAAATTGGAGACAAATTAAAGAAGAGGAAACCAAAACCCTAAAAAGTTAGCACTTACCCAGCCAGAATTGAAGAGCAAATTGTATCTTTTCTAACTCCAAAGGTCAAACCTGAATATTGTTATTGCAAAACTGACAAACCAAGCAGCAATTGAGGACTATATTTCAACTAGAGCCCCGACATCCCAGTGAAAGAAGTAAAAGCACACCAAAACTCAAGGCCAAAAGATAAGCTGAAATAGGAAAAAGGCCAAGTTTTCAAACTCTTAGACGCCAAAACAGTAAAAAAAAAATGGCCCTTTTAGGAGGAATTAAGCCAAAAGCCTTTGAAACTCAAAAAGAAGTATACCCCATCAAAGATTTAATCAAAGAGATGCACGAAATCCAATAAAGCAAATACCTTTCTTCAATAATAGGAACACTTGTCAAGAATCCAAGGCAGACAGAGAGAGATGAGCCTAAAATAATTGATACATTCAAGAAATGGTCACTATTTTGAGAATTGAGAGAATGGAGGAGGAAAATGAGATGGGTTTATCTTTAGTAGTTCTATTTTTATATTGTTACCTTTTTGGCTTTTTGCACAGAAGTCAATTCTTGAGTCTTGTGGACTGTGGAGCACCTGACAAAATCAATGGATAAAACCTCTGAAACTCTGTAGAATTCCCAGCTTGTGAATGGACCAACAGAGTAAAACTGTGGACTTTTCCACTTCACCAAAAGAAATATATGAAGAACAACAATGTAGTAGTTGCAACTTTAATATTTAGCTGATTATATATGACATATTTGAGTCCTGCCTCAAACCTCTCTTCATTTGCAGTATTTATAGGGGGATTTCTACTGATATTTCAATATGGTTTATTCTTATACCAATGTGGAACCCAGTATATGTTCACGTCATAAAAAATCAAAAAAAAATATATCAGTTTCTTGTTTTTAAGTTCTAAAATTTTGGTATAGATTGTAGTGACCACTATTTTGATAATCAGATTACAAATTACCCAAAAGATTTCAGTATCAACTTGGTAATATAGTAGTAGTATGCAATTAATTTGATTCATATCCAAACAAAATATTCAGTGTAACCGTCATATCACTTCATAACGCATGTAAACGTGAGAAATATATAAAGACTTTTTACTCTTTATCATGCAAGTATGTACGTGCGATGACGTGATATGACTATATTAAATATTTTGTTAAAATATGTAATTTTATATGTTTAATTAAATTTAAATTTAATATAATTTATTTAAATTTTAAAATAATAAATAATAAATATTAAATATTTTGTTAGAATATGTATTTTTTATATGTCCAAGTAAATTTAAATTTAATATACTCTATTTAAAATTTAAAAATAATAAAATATCAACTATTATTTAGATAATTTATAAAAGATTTCAATCTCAACTTGGTAATATTGTAGTATGCAATTAATTTGATTCCTATCCTAGCAAAATATTCAGTGTAACCTTCATATCACGTCATAACACACGTATACATGAGAAATATTTGAATGTTTTTGTACTCTTTATTATGCAAGTTTAACGTGATATGATTGTCATATAAACGTTTTGTTAAAATATGTAGTTTTTATATGTCTAACCAAATTTAAATTTAAATTTATTAAATTTTAAAAATAATAAATAATAAATATTAATTATTAAATATTTTGTTAAAATATTTAATTTTTATATGTCCAAGTAAATTTAAATTTTATATAATCTATTTAAATTTTAAAAATAATAAAATATCAACTATTGTTTAAATAATTTATAAAAGATTTCAATCTCAACTTGGTAATATAGTAGTATGCAATTAATTTGATTCATATCCAGATATCCTAGAAAAATATTCAATATAATCGTCGTATCAACACAGGCCGGAAGGTTATATTTCTCTTGCGTGTCAGTACTGTATTTATTAATTAATTAATTTATTATAAAATTAACTTCATGATAATTGAATAGTCATATCATGTCATAACACACTTATACATGAGAAACGAGAGTGGTTAACATGAAATTAATTTTGGTCAATTGACCAATACAGTATCAACACGCATGCGATAAATAATCTTTCTCTACGCGTCAGAACTGTATTGGTCAATTAATCAACTTACCATGAAGTTAACTTCATGGTAACTGGATCCATGAGAAACATATGAATATTTTTATAATCTTTGTAAAACCCCAAATTTTAAAAATAAAGATTTAATTTTCTCGAAATATTTTTTTTTATATTATTGTGTGGATTTGAGATAATGTTATAGTTGTTGGTAGTATTTATAAATTTTGCAAAGTATGCAAGTTGTTATATAATATTCGATTGGTTTTAATATTCTTTTGTCGGGGAATATTAAATGCGACAAGACAATCATTGGTGGACCCCACAACGGAATTATTATCGGATTAAGAAAACGACAAAAATATTTTGATGAAAATAACGGCGGAAGTTTTACCGTTAAAACTGTTGAACTACTCGGTAGTAAAAATACAGTAATACGCGTGATTTTATAGTAGCACACGGTATTGATTATTAATGCTTACGTGAGAAGTCACTCAGTTTTGTTCAATTATTACTACGATGAATTCTTTGCATAGTATCTCACGTTATTTGATTCAATTATTATCGATATTTTATATATTATTAAATCAATAATTGAGACGACAAAGTTATTAATATTATTATTTGCAATATTAACGATGTCAGGCGTTACGCGAGGAGAGGTTTGGTCACCTAATTGCGGCGTCGATAGGAAAAAATCCTTATTGGAAAGCCCCTCTCTCCTTAACGACACAGTGGATTAATATTGTGAATTATAATAATGATGATAAATGTTGTTAAATATATTGAGGTGTCTTTTTATGAAGTCACTAAGTTTATATATATGTATATATATATATATATATATTATATATATAAATTTTATTTTATTAGTATTATTAATGTAATAAAATGTAAAAGTTTTTTATATAAAATGTAATATTTTTATAAAGTTATTTGTTTTATTAGACAATAATTAGATTATATTATATTTTATTATGCGTAGTGTTTGCATAGTAAAATCTTTTATATAAAAATGTAATACTTTTATAAAGTTATTTGTTTTATTAGACAATAATTAGAATATATTATATTTTATTATGCATAGTGTTTGCATAATGTCTCGTATAAGTGTTTCATAGTAAAATCTTTTTATATAAAATGAATACTTTTATAAAGTTATTTATTTTATTAGACTAAAAATAGAATATATTATATTTTATTTAAAAATTTTGTTTTATTAGAATATTTTATTAATAATCTTGCATAAGAAATCAATATGGATCAGTCTGTTTAAAAGTAAATCAATTTGGACCGCTTCATAAATTAGTTACTATTCATTCATTCTCCTATAAATAAAGCTCATTCCTTTATTATTTCTTACGAATTCACCAAAACTCTAGAGAGAGAAACTATAGAGAGAGAAAGAAAAAAGTATTCTGCTACTTCACTACTCCTATATCCGGGTTCCTTCAAGGTAAGGGTATTATTTCTTTCAGTATTCATGAAGAGAACTTACATTATTCCATTCTTTATTATTCTCATTGGAATAACTCAGATATCGCTGCTACCCTATATACTTGGTGAAATTCTTCGTTATTCCATTCTTTATCATTATATTGGAATAACTCCGTACATCAATCTACCGCATCATGGTGAAATTCTTCTTCATTATTCCATTCTTTATTATTACATTTGGAACATCACATGCAATGCGTTCTTACGCACGACTGAATCCGTTATTTATTATTACATTTGGAATATCCCGTCGGTGCGTATTACGCTGATCCGGTTCCATTAATTATTATTCTATTGGAATAACTCCGTATGCAGATGGTCTATCGCATGCATGGTGATTTCATTGTTATTCCATTCTTTATTATTACATTTGGAATATCATATCGGTGCAATTTTTGCTGGCTTGGTTCCATTAATTATTATTCGTTGGAATAACTCGTCATGCATGCTGCGGTCTATCGCGTGCATGGTGATTTCTGTTGTTATTCCATTCTTTATTATTCATTGGAATATCCTCGCTTGGTCTGAATTTCACTTTGACACGTTTCCGTTATTTATTATTCTGTTGGAATAACTCATTTATCATGCGGTCTATCGCATGCCCGGTGATTTCTTTTGTTATTCCATTCTTTATTATACTCGGTTGGTTAAAGTTTTGACTTCTATACTCCATGAAATTAGTGGAATATCCTTGATATTTGCGCTTCATCCAAAGATATCTTTTCATGGAAATATTCTTCCGAGCATTCTTGAATTTTACTCTACAAAAAAGTATCATGTTGACAAATTGGACGTTATTAGTTCCCGGATAAATTAATTCTTGAACTTGTTTTATTGAATTCTTATATCATTGTCATCATCCTCGTGTTATTTTATGTTGAAAGTCATCGTAGGCTTTGTAGTGAATAGATGGACTTGGTATGATTATGACCGAGGATTAATCGGTATAATTATGGCCAAGTAATGTTACAAATAATATGGTAAAAGTCCTCATTGTCCGTGGTGCATTGATGGGCCAGTTGTTGGCATGATCATGACCATTGATGAATACACGAATATCCTTGGCCCGTAGTCGTGAATAATTTGTGGTTGTGATACTAATGAATATCCTTGGCGTAGTCTGGGGGATGATGTCGATTATTTATTAAAATTTGAGTCCAATGATAAAAGTGATGAAAATCTTTTAAATCATAGAAGATAGTAGATTTTATTCTCTACTTGACTCTTTTAATGGATTGCTTGTTCATTGCAGCTTAAACTTGATGTTTGCTATATTGTATCGGTTTAACACTGGTTAAAGGCTAATGATAATTTATTCTGCATTATCTTAGTCATAATATTTTTTACTGGGCTAGTTGAGCTCACCCTTTTGCTTTCATTGTTCTCTTCAGAAAATGAGAACGTAGTAGGGTCTAGTCAGGGAACGGAGTGACGGTCCAGATGATAGCATTAGTAGTCCTCACTATTCTATGAAATAGTGTGTTAATAAATATATTGAGGACTTATTTTGAGTTTGAATCTTTCTGAAAGACAATATTTGTATTAAAACTTCATGACTTCGTATTATATATTTAAGATTATATTTGTATTCTGTACCATGTATTTGGCGACTCAGAATAGGTGATGTATACCTATTTTTGGGGCATCACAGTTGGTATCAGAGCTTAGGGATATGATCCCTGACTGAGATGTGAGACAAAAACTAGGAGGGGAGAGACGGGGAATTCCTTCGCTAGTATGACCTACCTAAGTTTATTTTGTATTTAATTGGTCGGTCAAAGTATAGGGATAATATGTGATATTTTAATTAACCCTTGTTTTGTGGTAGTATTTGAAAATGACATCTGAGAATGTTGAGAATAACAATGGAGCACAGGAGACCGTTGAGTCTCCACAGATCAATAATCAGGATAATGTGCATCAGGAAGGCGACAATCCTCATGTAAACAACAACACTGACCAAATGATGAATGATGGAATGTTCAGAGGCTTTATGCAATTCATGCAACATCAGGTAAGAGAGACTCCTGTTCAAAATATAGGTGGAAATAATGGCAACCCGCGGTCGGTCACCGCTAAGCAGTTCAAGGAGTTGGGACCACCAGAGTTTTTGGGAAAGCCAGAACCACTTAAGGCAGAGACGTGGATAAAGCAAATTATCAAGATATTTGATATCTTGGAATGCTCAGAGAAGCAAAAGGTTTCCTTCACCACCTTTATGTTGCATGAAGAGGCAGATTACTGGTGGGAATCTGTAAAATGTATCCAGCCTGACGCACTCAAGATGTCTTGGGAGAAGTTCCAAGAGCTGTTCAACGACAAGTACTTTCTTGAAAGTATTCGTTGGTGGAATTTATCAAGTTGGAGCAAAAAAATATGATCGTGTCACAATACGAGGCTAAATTTACGGAGTTATCCCGGTTTGCATCCCATTTGGTCGATAATGAGGAGCGAATGACGCGAATGTTTCTAAGAGGTTTGAAACCCGATATACGTCAATACCTCATTTCTCATAAACTTTGTTTATATTCAGATGTTGTGAATAGAGCTCAGTTATTGGAGCGCAATAATGAGTTAGCACAACCAAAAGGTAACGACCAACAACACGATAATAATCTTACCGGTGGCAACGGCCATCGGAACAACGATAACCATCGTGGAGGAAATTATCATGCCAAGATAATAGAAGTGAAAAATTCAAGAAGAGAAGATTTAACGATGATGGGAAAACGTCGGCAGCAGCAACAAATGAGAACGACCACCAGTTAGATACTATAAATGCGGAGACGAGGGACACATAAGTCCAAACTGTTCACAACCTTCCAAGGTATGTTTTAGTTGTGGAAAAGATGGTCACATAGCTCGATTTTGTCCTGTAGCAAAATCAAGTCCAGCTGGGACGGTGGCACCAAAGGCGGATACGGACAAAACAAAGTTAGTAGTTTCAGGAAGAGCGTTTTTCGTGACTTCTCAAAAAGCGAGTGACCCAAACGAATTTAGCACTGGTTAGTTAATTATAAATTCTTGCGAAGTCTATACCTTATTCGATACCGGTTCTACCTATTCTTTTATCTCTCTTGTTTGCGCTCAACGTTTAAATTTGACTCCAGAGAAGTTAGACTTTAACTTATTGGTTAAAACTTCGTTAGTAAAAACCTTCGTTACCTCCACTGTTTATAAATCTTGTTTGATTCAAATCGACACTTTCACGTTACCTGTCGATCTTATCTCTTTGAAAATACTTACCCTTGATGTGATTTTAGGAATCGATTGGTTAACTACTCTTCATGCTTTTTGTAAGGTTGTTAGCTTTCATATTTCTAACCAACCTATTATGCGAATTCAAGCAACCAAACCACTAAAGTTAATCACTGTTATATCAAGCCATAAGTAAAGAGCCCGATCCTTTCGTTGTTGACTTCCTTGTGTGTAATGCACCAAAGCCAGAATTTCTGTAGGCGATGTCGTGAATGACGATTGTAGACACTCGAAATTTTCTTTTCCTGTTACTAACTATGTAGGAGGGCAAAAACGTCTTTTTCACACTCTAGAGGTAACCCTAGAAGACTACAACATCATTTCCCGACCCCGGAGTCAACCCCGAGAGGTCAAGCCAACCTCATAGATAACCCTAAGTACATTCAGAGTCAACAGCATGACCATCTCAGAGATAACCCTGGGAAAAACTCGCTACAACTGTGCGAAAACCGAAGGTAACCTCGGGAGGGGCAAAATGGTCATTTTACCAAATCAACTTCACTTCAAATCAAATACACTCATGTCAACTCAAATTGATTCAAAATTGGTCCCACAAGACTCATATCTTAACTTCGGAATGAAAACTACGCGAAACAGCTCACCGGATTGCCTGACGGGAACCCGAGAATGGTATTTCGGTCATGGACCCATCTTCCTGAAATCAAAAAGGGAAAATCCCAGGCCATTGCATAACTCTCGACAAAATCAGTCTGAAGATGGTCTTGTACACCTCGTTCGGATGCTCGGATTGAAATTCTGCAAATTCGAGCGGACATTACATTGCACAAGTGCACGTACTTCGATACGACGGGACCCGCGGAACCCCGGCGATTCGAGCGACCACAGTATAACGAGAGGCTGCCACATGTACCTACTCTGAGTGGTCGGTTCTATAAATATGGGGCTTGGGCTAGCCATTTTTAGAGAGAAAATAACGAGGAAGCCCTATCCGATTGGCTTTGTACACCTCATAAACTGAGTGCTGTCTTATTTCAAACACTTTTGAGCTTATATTTTGTCATATTTTTACCAATGGAGCCGTATTAATCCATCTAGAGTCATAGAAGTCTACATTGGCGTTGACGTAAGCCTTCTCACATTCTATAAAGCCTTCTTCTCATATTAGCACACCTTATTATACACATCGGGAGTCGTGTTGTGTGTGCATTTGCGGACTTGATCGGTGGTTTTCATTTCTATCTCAGTATATATACTTATATATGTATATATTTCATATATGGACTAACATTATCGAGTTATGCCTCGATTGAGCCTAGACTTCGGTCTGGAGCGTTTATTGCTTTAATATATATATATATATATATATATAATTGTTGTCAAACATATCTGATGAGCCTGGATTTTACATCCGGAGCATTTACTCGCTTATATATATATATATATATATATATATATATACACTTATATATATAATTGTTGTCAGACATATCTGATGAGCCTAGATTTTACATCCGGTGCATTTACTCGCTTATATATATATATACTTATATATAATTGTTGTCGGACATATCCGATGAGCCTGGATTCACATTCGGTGCGTTTACTGCTTTTATATATATTTGTACATATATATATATATTTACATTTGTCGCTAGCACAGAGTTTACTTAAGTGGCCTTTTCTTTGCTTTATTTACATTTCGTCTCGCTTGGAGTTTACTTCGTGGCAGTTGATCGCTTTTACAACTTTATTTACATTTCGTCCCACCTGGAGTTTACTTCGTGGTGGTTGATCATTTCCATATATATATATTTATCGCTTTTATATATTTACATTTCGATCCACCATGGAGTTGCTTCGTGGTGGTTGATCATCATCTTATATATATATATTTTACGATTTTATATATATATATAACGCCATCGCTTTCCATACAAATTGCGATTATCATGTGAGCCTAGAATCATGTGATCACAGTTTTAGTTTATCAATCTAGATTCGGTTCCCATGATGGACATTTTTCTACTGTAAGCGACTGTACATTATTTTTACAAAGGTCTGAATTTCCTTGGATGACTATCATGCCCGTGAGAGTAGATGCAAGACGGTATACATATATTATTTTCTAGAGAATGCTTCGCATCTCAAAAATAAAAGCAAACAATTTAACATTTAATAATAAAATGGAAGTATGAAAAGGTCTCAATTCCTATTGAGCACAGGGTTTGAAAAACCTCTTTTACAAAACTTCATTGATATATCTTGGTTAAAACTGAATTTTTCTATAAAATTCAAACCTTGGGTATATAGGTGCGAACAATGCCTCACACTACTTTTAAATAATGGCACATTGATCCACACACACACATTCATATAACAATTTCTTTGAAAAGTGGCGGTCATCGTGGTAACACGGATGTCGGGGGATGCCTAACACCTTCCCTCCGCATAATCAAGCCCGTGAACCCAAAATGAATCTCTTGTTTATATGAGACGTCTAGCGATGTCAAAAACACTTTGGGTCAATGTACAAACCTTTTCAGTTGCGTTGGTGCAACCAGTTAAATACACCAACTGGCGACTCTTAAAGTCAAATCGTTGACATTATACATGTCAGACCTTTTTCACTTATTTTTTAAAACAAATCTCACATTAACATGAGAACACCAAAGAACAAGTAACGAAAAGGGACACTCAAAAATCCCGACGTCGACAGGGGGCAACTCTGCTGGGGACTCCAGTAAGAGGGCTTAAATCGCCATTACAAGCTTTTCAAAATTGTTATATGCTTGTGTGTGAATGTTGCATTTATATTTCTGATGAATGTGTATGAATGCATCTTAATTATCGCCTTCGCTAAATATCTATCTCATGATATTAGTGCTCGCACATGTCATCATTTTGCATAAACGCGGTGAGACCGTTGTATGTGAATATATGTTGTGTGGTCCTTCCACCGTAAGGCTATCCCCGCCGGTGTTTGATTACTAGACTCGTGGGAAGAATAATTCCCGTGGCTCGGAAAAAGGCACCACTCAGATTCGCTTTCAAATGAGCAATAGGATTAACTTCCCGTCAAGTAGATTGCGATGATCTGGGAACCTTCATGCCAAAAAGCCGCGAGAGTAACCTAAGATAGGTCAGCCTCTGATAAACCAAACGCGAAGGGAAGTCTCTTCATACTTTCCCATTTAAATTACTTATAATTTCAATTACTTGTCAATCTCAATGTAAAGAAAAATATGAAGAATATGTGTAAATGCATATTAAGGCTTTACATGCTATTAAATGACACCCATTTTGCAGGATAATATTCCTAAAATGGACACGTTATGATAGCATGTAAAATTTTTATACATTTCCCTAAGACTAAACTACATAAGTTTTGTAGGGAAATAATTGATCCTGCTTACTGCTTCAAAGACCAAAAGGGCATTAAGGCTATAATGATATGGATAAAAGTGCCCAACCCGATCCAACTTCGCTCTCTCATGAAGAGTTCAAAAATTAAGCTATCAAATGACGAGTTGGTCATTATGCTCAAAGAACTACACCAATCTATTCAGGGTCCACAAATACCCATCCACATAGAATCCTCTGCACATGGAGGAATCCAGGGCCAAACAATGCCTACTCAACCAAAGTCATCCACACCAGGAGGCAATCAGGGTATTGGCAAAAAGATGGAAACCGAGATATCTGAACCTCATTCCAATAAAGAAATCACAAATCTCAGGGATGATCGAGAAACCGGGGATATAAGAAAGAAAGTCTAACAAATAGAGGAGACCATCCGGCCAATCAAAGGGGACTGAAATTATGGGAGTGTCACCTATTCGGATGTTTGCATATTCCTGGGGCCGCTTATCCTACCAAATTCAAAGTCCCGAGTTTGAAAAGTATAATGGGAAGGCGGTCCTATATACGCTTTTGAAAGTACATTGGCGAAATAGGATCTTATCTCAAGATGAAAGCCTCGAAATCTGACTTTTCGAAAAAGAGTCTCACCGGAGAGGCTAAAACTGGGTATGCCCGACTTGACAATGCCAAAATCCACAACTGGGAACAATTGGCCCATGCCTTTCTAAATCAGTAAAATTTTCACCACAAATGGCACCGATCGATACCAAGTGGTCGAATCTTTACGAGAATATGCCCAAAGGTGGAGACATCTAGCGGTATGTCATTCCATCAATGATGTGTTCGAGATGGTGATGACGTTTATTGATATCCAAGAGGCTCCAGACTACGAGAGGATCCTAGGAGGCATAGGAAAGCCATTCTCTGAAATGATCAAACACTGCGAAATGGCAGAGATGGGTCTTAAAGCAGGCAAGATTAAAGATTTCACCGCCTTGGAAGCGATGCATGAAGATATATGATGACGGGCAAGTATGCGAGTGATCCTAAGGGTGTACTGATAAAGGCAATGAAGATGTATCCCTTGTTGTACAGGGACAAGTTAGGAGATCAACCTACAGTCCCCCATTCGGAAAATACAAGACAATCGCCATCTCAACAATAAATGATTCAACCAATACCCGGATAGGAAAAGAAAATTTGAAAGAATGGAAAATTGGGTTTTCACTCTACTAAAGCGATTCCTCGAACATGTCTTGGCAATATTAATGGATCACAAGAAAATTACCGAATCGGCTCCACCTCTGAACTGTGGAGCAAAAGATATAATCCAAGCCAAAGATGTGCTTACCACTCGTGGTCTCCGGGACATGATATGTAAGATTGTTGGTCCTTAAAGCATAAAATTCAAAATCGATCGAAAGTGGCGATATTGTGGTTCAACAACTTTGATCAATGTAATGTCACACCAACCTTCCATTGCAAAGATGATGATCTGGGAAGTAAACATGATCGGTCAGAAGTCACTGAAATGTATCCAATTCGTAAGTGCATAATGAAGGATGAGGACTACCCCAAAGGCACAGAACAAATGTCCTAAAGTGGGAAAACTCGGAGGAAGGTATCATAGTAATGCAAAAATTAGAGACGATCCAGAACCAAGTAAATCTGCTAGCTAAGCTCATAGTGCGCCAACATCAGGATACGAGGCATTTCTTCACTCAACTATCAGAAGGCCTAGAAAAGGGGGATGATAAAATTGCTAGCAGACCTCGCCAACGGAAAAATTGCCTGGGGGAATGGGAACTCTCAAAGAAGAAAGATCAAACAACCTCCACAAGAGTCCGAAAATTCACCCCTCTAAGCAAATTCGATGAAGAAATGCTACACTTTCTGATGAGCGAAGGAAGGATTACTGAGTTGCTACCTCCTGTAAATCCCAAGATAAAGAGCTATGATTCCACCAAGATATGTCTCTACCATTCTAACTCACTTGGACATACGACTAAGGAATGTTGGGCTTTGGGACATAAAATCCAGGATCTCATTGAAAATGGAGAGTGGAGATAGAAATTCCATGACCAAAAAAAAAGGCGAAAAAGGCAATAAAAGCTTAAGATGTCCACTTGAGATAAAAATACTCAAATGAGGTGAAGACTATGAGCGATAATCCTGGCAGAACACAAGATGGAGCGATCCTAATGCAGGAAATGATAGAAGAGACAAGGGAATCCCCAAAGGAGGTTCCTCCGCCAACATCCAACATCCAACATCCTGTGGTCCGAGGATAACACCCACTGTGACGCCCCCAAAATTAGGTATACGTCACCCATCTTGGGTCGCCACTTACATGGTACATAAATTCAAATACAAACTTAATTATACATCCGTCGTAACATATACGACAATACATAAACCGAGAGTTCTAATAGGAATATTGTCATTCGCATAATATCCATACTCAAGGAGTCCTCATTACATTTATTGTCACACTATTTAATAGAATAATGAGGACTACTAATGCTATCTTCGGGACCATCACTCTTTTCCCCGACTCGTCCCAGCTATATTCTCATTTCCTGAAGAGAACAGTGAAAGAAAGGGTGAGCTCAACTAGCCCAGTAAGAAATATTATAACTAAGATAATGCAGAATAAATTATCAATAGTCTTCAACAATGTTAAACTGATAAAATACAATAGACAACCAGTTTAACTGCAGCGGAATATGCAATCCATTAAAAGAGTCAAGTAGAAAATAAAGTCTACTATCTTTTAGGTTTTAAAAGGTTTTCATCAATTTTTTTATCACTAAGACTCAGTTTAATGAATAAACCACAATATCTAATCATCCCTGTACCACGGTCAAGGATTTTCATCAAATTATCAATGGTCATGACTATACCGAATCACCCCTGGTCATAATCATACCAAAAACTATCCATCACTGCATTACAGGCCACTGAGGACTTTTGTCACATCATTTATATCAAGCCATGATTATACCGAATGATCCCTGGTCATAATCATACTAAGTTCATCTATGCACGTAAGCCAAAGATAACATAATATAACATGAGGATGATGACAATGACATAATAATTCAATAAAACAAGTTCACGAATTAATTTATTCAGGAACTAATAACGTCCAAATTGTCAACATGATCTTTGCTTTGTAGAGTAAAATTCAAGAATGCATGAAAAAATATTTTCATTAAAAATCTTTGGATGAAGCGCAAATATCAAGGATATTCCACTAAATTCATGGAGTATAAAGTCAAAATTTTAACCAACCGAGTATAATAGCGAATGAAATAACAAAAGAAATCACCATGCGTGCGGTACTTGTGATGAGGCAGTTATTCCAATGTATAATAATAAAAAGCGGAACCGTGTCCCAAGCGTAAAGCATGATGTGAGTTGTTCCAATGGAATAATAAAATAATAGAAGAATATCACCAAGTATAGGGGATTCCGCATATATCTGAGTTATTCAAATGTAATAAATAAGAATGGAATAAGATAAGGATTTCACCAAGTATAGGGTATTCCGCATATCTGGTCATGTATATAGGGTATGCCACTTTTACAAAGTTATTCCAATGTAATAATAAAGAATGGAATAACAGAAGTTCTCTTCATGAATAAAAAAAAATAACACCCTTTACTTAGTACAACAAATAATATTCCCTACCTTAGAAGAAGTTGAATATTGGAAAAGTGAAGTAGCAAAATACTTTTCTTCTTTCTCTCTATAGTTTCTCTCTAGAGTTTCAATTGAATTCGTAAGAAATAATGAAGGAATGAGCTTTCTATTTATAGAAAAAGCCGAGGGTGGCTCTTGGTCTTAACGAAGAGGTCAAAATGACTCTTGGTAATATTGAGAGACAACTACTATTCATGCGAAGGGTAATTAACCTCTTGGAACAATCAAGAAGCAGATTAACTCTTGGTAATATTGAAGGGACAACTACTATTTGCGAAGGGGTAATTACTATTGACAAAGTAATTACTATTGACGAAGGTAATTACTATTCACAAAGGTAATTACTATTGACGAAGGTAAATACTATTGACGAAGGTAAATACTATTGACGAAGGTAATTACTATTCACAAAGGTAATTACTATTCACAAAGGTAATTACTATTCACAAAGGTAATTACTATTCACAAAGGTAATTACTATTGACGAAGGTAAATACTATTGATGAATGTAATTACTATTCACAAAGGTAATTACTATTCACAAAGGTAATTACTATTGATGAAGGACTCTTAGATGATGACATATGGGCCCCCATAAAATAATCAAAGTTACCACAAACGTCTCATAATGTACTCTTTATATACATCA
This sequence comes from Panax quinquefolius, assembly GCA_020205615.1. NCBI lineage: Eukaryota > Viridiplantae > Streptophyta > Magnoliopsida > Apiales > Araliaceae > Panax > Panax quinquefolius. The sequence continues at coordinate 91,633,194 of CM035168.1, forward strand.
AGGATTGAATAAATATTACCACAAATCATTTTATTTTAATCAACACATATTTAATCTTTCAACAATTATTAATCATTTATAACTTGTCGTCTCCATTAATAATTTAATACTATAACATATTATAGAGATGATCTTGTGACAATAATTGAATCAATAATATAAGAGATATGATGCAAAGAATTCTCAGTAGCAATAATTGAGCATAAATGAGTGACTTCTCACGTAAGCATCAATAATCAATATCGTGTGCTACTACTATACAACTACGCCAGATTCATCGTACTTTTTTTACTACCGGTAGTTCAACAGTTTTAACGGTAACACCCTATAGTTATTTTTATAGAAAAATAATTTTGTCGTTTTCTAACTACGACAATACTTCCATTATAGGGGTCCACTAATGATCGAGCCGTGAATGGTATCGTCTAATATTCCCAGACCAAACGAATATTTTATAACAACTTGCTTACTTTTGCAAAATTTATAAATATTACCCACAACTATAACATTATATCAAATTTATTCCATAATATTCAAAAATAATATTTATAAAAAAATTCATTCATCTTTATTTATAAAAGTCAGGGGTCTTACAACCTCCCTTCTTATGAAATTTAAGCCCTCGAAATTGTGGCGTATACTGATATGATAAAGAGGTGAGGATACCTTGAATACCTTTATCGTTTAAAATATTAAATTCATCTTCGCAATCCTACCAAAGATATTCATTAACAATTCATCTTTGCACTACAGCCAAAGATATACAACCAGAAAACCAATAATGCCGAGACGCACTTAATAAGTATCACGACCACGAATTATCCATGCACTCTTGGCCAAGGATATTCGTGTTTTCAATTACTGATCATGATTATACCGAATAATCCTTGGTCATAATCATACCAAGTCTATCAATGCACTACGGCCAAAGATGACTTTTACCACATCCATGAATTAATATTTCATTGCTTAGACTCAGCTCAATAATTAATCCATATCATCGAATCATCCCTGCACTACAGGCCAAAGATATTAATTAGTATCACGACCACGAATTATCCATGCACTACTACCAAAGATAATCGTGTATTCATTAAGATCACGACCACAAATTATCCATGCACTACTACCAAAGATAATCGTGTATTCATTAGTATCACGACCACAAATTATCCATGCACTACGTGCAAAGATAATCGTGTATTCATTAGTATCACGACCACAAATTATCCATGCACTACGTGCCAAAGATAATCGTGTTTTCAATTACGGTCCATGATTATTATACCCAACAATCCACAGGTCATAATCATACCAAGTCCATCTATCTACTCTATACGTCATGTATTGACTTTCAACATAATATAAGCATGAGGATCATGTCAATGATATAAAGAATCAATCAAATGAGATAAAGGATAAATATTAAACATTTATAATATAATTTATCCAGGATTCAAGAATATCCCCATGTTATCAATCACTTAATAATCTTATAATCTAATATCATTAATATTATAACAATATTTTAATCACTTCTTAAATTTATAAATAATTTATTTCAATTGTTTACGCTTTACCATATAATGCATTTAATCATTCAAAAATGCCATACTCATAAGATATCATCACCAATGATCAAATCCCTCATAAAAAAATATGCATATACTCTATATAGGATTCTCTAGCCATAAAATCCTATTTTCCAATTTTGTTACTTCACATAACATATTTAACTCATATGTTCGTAACCAAACTATTTTTATGAAAAATATCAAATCAGTTCCAAAAATATTTCTTTTCTGGGATTTAGCATAATATAGTCCCATAATGAAAATATATTTTTCTCGAAATTTTTAAAATTTATTTACTATTTTTCAAAAATCAATTTCTAATTAATTCCTTAAGAAATTTTCTACCTCAAGTTTAACTCCAGAAATTCCCAAATCTTGGCAAGACCTTACACATGTTAATGTGAGCCTCCATTTTAAATTTCATGGTCATCGGAGTTGTAGAACTCCGGTTATAGCATTTTTCGTCAGAAAATCCTAAATATTAAAATGGTCATAACTTGTTCATTTTAAGTTGGAATGAGCTCATTTTTGGACACGATGTTCTTTATACCATATAATTTTATGTTCCAAAAGGCCTGAATTTTTCTCACTAATTAAGTGGCCGAAACAGTCCTTACAAAAACGTGGCAGCAGCTTTTTGGACATTTTAAAGTTTTGACTCCTTTGCTAAAATCAGTCCACACAAAAATCTACAACACCTTTTTCAATGATTCCACTTGAATTAGTTAGGTAACTCATAGATCTAACTCTAGGACTTGACCGCACTCAAAAATTCAAAATATAATAGGAGATTTGGTCAATTGAATTTCATGTTACGTTTTTCACCAAAATCTAGTTTTTAACTCCTTGTGATTTTTAAGAAACTTTCATGTTTTCACATACTAACCAACATAACTCATCTTAACACTTACCAATACCACGTATACCCATGATTTTCATTAGTCCAATGCTTTTGTTATGACTTTCATCATAAACCACGTAAACTGTTCATTTTAGTTGAAGAAATATTTGAGGGTTTAAGAAATGGGTTTTATCTTTGGGGTCAATCTGAAATTCGATTTCACGCTCTAAGTAGGCTAAGAAGTCTTCAAGAATACGCCAAGAAATTTATTAATAATAGAAATATCATTCAAAATCGTGACTCTCATCCAAGACTTGGATAAGACGTCACATTGATACCAACCGTGACTTCTATCCCTTAACCTAGATAAGATCTCACAATGATACCTATAAACTTGCCATCTTCATTCACGATGTCGCTTCACTGAAAAGTCCGGCTTCGGCATTCCACACAAGGAAGTCAACAACGAAAGGTTCGGGGCTCTTTACTTATGGCTTGATATGACAATAATTGACTTTAGTAGTTTGGTTACTTGAATTTGCACAACAGGGTTGGTTATGAATATAAAAGCTAACAACCTTACGAAAAAGCATGATGAGTAGTTAACCAATTGATTCCTAAAATCACATCAAAGGCAAGTATTTTCAAAAGATAAGATCGACGGTAACATGAAAGTGTTTATTTGAATCAAACAAGATTTAAAAATAGTAAGCGATGAAACGAAGGCTCCTACTAACGAAGTTTCAACCAATAAGTCAAAGTCTAACTTCTCCTGAGTCAAATTTAAATGTTGAACGCAAGCAAGAGAGATAAAATAATGGGTAGAACCCAGATCTTATAAGGTATAGACTTCATTTATAATTAACTAACCTGCTAAACTTCGTTCGGTTTACTCGCTTTTGAGAAGTCATGAAAATGCACTTCCTAAAACCAACGACTTTGTTTTGTCCATATCCACCTTTGGTGCCACCGTCCCAACTAGACTTGACTTTGGCGCACAACAAAATTGAGCTAAATGACCTTCTCTTCTTGAAATTTTCACTTCTATTATCTTTGCCACGATTACCAATCAAGTGGTTACCATTCTTAGCATGATAATTTCCCCACGATGGTTATCATTGTTCGATAAATTGCCACCAAAGAAGATGATTATTATCGTATTGTTGGTCGTTACCTTTTGTTTGAAATGAATCAACACTCTCATGTGCTTCATTGCTTATCTCAAAGATTTTCAGGATGTCATTCTCAAACACCGTCACAAAACAAGGGTTAATTAACATATCACATATTATCCCTATACTCAATTGACCAATTAAATACCAAATAAATTTAGGTAGGTCATACTAACGAAGGAATTCCCCGCCTCTCCCTCCTAGTTCTTATCTCATATCTCACCAGGGATCATATCCCTAAGCTCGATACTAACCGTGACGCCCCCAAAATTAGGTATACGTCACCCATCTTGGGTCGCCACTTACATGGTACATAAATTCAAATACAAACTTAATTATACATCCGTAGTAACATACGACAATACATAAACCGAGAGTTCTAATAGGAATATTGTCATTCGACAATATCCATACTCAAGGAGTCCTCATTACATTTATTGTCACACTATTTAACGTAATAATGAGGACTACTAATGCTATCTTCGGGACCATCACTCTTTTCCCCGACTCTGGTCCCATTATATTCTCATTTCACAAGAGAATAAAGAAAGAAAGGGTGAGCTCAACTAGCCTAAGAAGAAATATTATAACTAAGATAATGCGAATAAATTATCAATAGTCTTCAACAATGTTAAACCGATAAAATACAATAGACAACCAGTTTACTACTACGGTGAATATCTGAATCCATTAAAAGAGTCAAGTAGAAAATAAAGTCTACTATCTTTTAGGTTTTAAAAGGTTTTCATCAATTTTTTTATCACTAAGACTCGGTTTAATGAATAAACCACAATATCTAATCATCCTCATACCACGGCCAAGGATTTTCATCAAATTATCAATGGTCATGACTATACCGAATCACCCCGGTCATAATCATACCAAAAACTATCCATCATCGCATTACAAAATGCCATCGAGGACTTTTGTCACATCATTTATATCAAGCCATGATTATACCGAATGATCCACGGTCATAATCATACTAAGTTCATCTATGCACGTAAGCCAAAGATAACATAATATAACATGAGGATGATGACAATGACATAATAATTCAATAAAACAAGTTCACGAATTAATTTATTCAGAACTAATAACGTCCAAATTGTCAACATGATCTTTGCTTTGTAGAGTAAAATTCAAGAATGCATGTAAAATATTTTCATTAAAAATATTGGATGAAGCGCATGAAATATCAAGGATATTCCACTAAATTCATGGAGTATAAAGTCAAAATTTTAACCAACCGAGTATAATAAATAATGAAATAACAAAAGAAATCACCATGCATGCGGTATTATTCATATGTATAATAAGTTATTCCAACGTAGAATAAAAAAAGCGGAACCGGTCAGTCCCAAGTAAAAGCATGATGAGGATGTTCCAATGGAATAATAAAATAATAGAAGAATATCACCAAGTATAGGGGATTCCAGATACAAGTTATTCCAATGTAATAAATAAGAATGGAATAAGATAAGGATTTCACCAAGTATAGGTATTCCAATGTATAAGTCATCATGTATAGGGTATGCCACTTTTACAAGTTATTCCAATGTAATAATAAAGAATGGAATAACGTAAGTTCTCTTCATGAATAAAAAAAAATAACACCCTTTACGAGTACAACAAATAATATTCCTTACCTTAGAAGAGTTGAATATTGGAAAGTGAAGTAGCAAAATACTTTTCTTCTTTCTCTCTATAGTTTCTCTCTGAGTTTCAAAGAATTAAATAAGAAATAATGAAGGAATGAGCTTTTCTATTTATAGAAAAAAAGCGAGGGTGGCTCTTGGTCTTAACGAAGGGTCAAAATGACTCTTGGTAATATCAAGAGACAACTACTATTTATGAAGGGGTAATTAACCCTTGGAACAATCAAGAGGCGCTTAACTCTTGGTAATATTGAAGGGACAACTACTATTTGCGAAGGGTAATTACTATTGATGAAAGTAATTACTATCGACGAAGGTAATTACTATTCACAAAGGTAATTACTATTCACAAAGGTAATTACTATTGATGAAGGTAAATACTATTGACGAAGGTAAATACTATTGACGAAGGTAATTACTATTCACAAAGGTAATTACTATTCACAAAGGTAATTACTATTCACAAAGGTAAATACTATTGACGAAGGTAATTACTATTCACAAAGGTAATTACTATTCACAAAGGTAATTACTATCGATTTGAAGGACTCTTAGATGATGACATATGGGCCCCCATAAAATAATCAAAGTTACCACAAACGCCTCATAATGTACTCTTTTATATACATCAAGGATTGAATAAATATTACCACAAATCATTTTATTTTTAATCAACACATATTTAATCTTTCAACAATTATTAATCATTTATAACTTGTCGTCTCCATTAATAATTTAATACTATAACATATTATACGATGATGATCTTGTGACAATAATTGAATCAATAATATAAGAGATATGATGCAAGAATTATCAGTAGCAATAATTGAGCATAAACCGAGTGACTTCTCACGTAAGCATCAATAATCAATATCGTGTGCTACTATACAACTACGCGTAGACATCGTACTTTTACTACCGGTAGTTCAATGGTTTTAATTGAACACCTCTGCCGTTATTTTTATAGAAAAATAATTTTGTCATTTTCTAACTACGACAATACTTCCATTGTGGGGTCCACTAATGATTGAGCCGTCGTACGAATATTCCCCGACCAAACGAATATTTTATAACAACTTGCTTACTTTGCAAATTTTATAAATATTACCCACAACTATAACATTATATTAAATTTATTCCATAATATTCAAAAATAATATTTATAAAAAAAATTCATCTTTATTTATAAAAGCTGGGGTCTTACACCCACGTTCTTAATTTTATCACCTTGGATGATGCGGAGGAAATACTAATCCTTTCCAAGGAAGAAAAAGCAAAAAAAGAAAGTTTCTTGCAAGAAATGCGGCAACAGATCAAGGGAGATTTCATGGTCGAATCCTCTTAAACCCAGGAAAAGCGTGAAGGAACAGATGAAGAAAAAAGGTGGTGAGGTTGTCGGGGAAACCAACCCATCAAAGAATCAAGATTTCATACCTTTTTGTGATGGGCCCAGCTTAAGCATCCCTGAGGAATGTACTGAAACAGGAAGTGATCAAGTTATGGCCATAAGTGAAGACATTCAAAACCAAGAAGTAACCTCTGTCGCGATCCTTGAAGGCAACATACCATCGACGACTGAGGCTATCGGGCCCTCAACTAGCCAAAAGATGTAGATCCGGGGATAAAGTTGCGAGCTCCAGAAGATGTTGGGACGGTATCACTTCCTTCGCAGTATGCTTTTTATTTTCCATGCATGTATAGAAAAAAAAAGAAAAAGAAAAAAAGAAAAAAAAAAAAAGGAAAAAAAAGAAAAGAAAAAAAAAGAGAAAAAGATAATATATATATATATATAATCAAAAAAATCAAAAATCAAATCATTCAGGTTTTAGCTCATCAAGCCTGAACTACGAAAGACCTGATCTCCCCTCATCAATGAGAGTACGTAGGCAGCCATTTATGGTGCGGTCAAACCTAACACTTCTCAAACCAAACACTTCCCAAACAAACTTCTCAAACCAAACACTTCTCAAACCAAACACTTCCCAAACCAAACACTTCTCAAACAAACACTTGTCAAACCGTTTATCTTATCAAGTAGGAACTACGCATACCTGATCTCCCACACTCACGGGAGTATGTAGGCAACCACCAGTGGTGCGGTCTGACCCTCAACAGAAACGTCCAAATCCAAACGTCGATCCCAAGAACGACCCTCCAAGTCAGCGACCTATATGGAGAAGACCCAACAACACTGCAATGTCATTCCATCAAATCTGGCACAAATCCCAGAAAGGAAGAAACAACGATATGCCAAGACGACCAGCAGCGAGGACCTTCAAAGATTCGACACCTTTAATCACGAGTCTTCATCAAATCAAAAGAAAAACAAGACTGATTGCAATAACAAGTCAGGAATAATGATTGAAGGCATCAAAACCCAAGTCCTATACTTGTTCACCATCCGGTACAGAGAAAAAGTCTCTTGCGATCTCAGCATCTTATCAGCCCATCTGTCAAAACGAATATCCCAGACAACAAGCAAGGCTGGGGCAATTTCAAAATCGATGACTACCCGATATTGCGACCACTACAACAAGACTTGGGCAATCTCGGAAACAACGACAACTCAACACTGGGCATTTATCAAACATCCTAAAGAGGAAAATGTCCCAGTCAACACCATCAGCATGGTCCATCATCATCAAAGCTTCCCTCAAAATCAGCTCACTAACGATTTGGATATTACTCACTTGCAACTTCATCAACAAAGAGAGTTTTTGTATGAATCCCCACATCGATGATCTGAAAAAGGATCGGGCATTTTCCGATTCCAGGAAAGCGAAGGATTTTAAGGCGGGATCAGGCCTTTTATCAAAAGAAGAAAAATTCCTGAAAAGAATCATGGCGACATTAGCTTGCCCCTACAGACGAAGGGTCAACAAAGTTCTTAACTGAAGAGCAGAAGCCCAATGACAAAGGGTTTGGCGAATAAAATCTACACCATCAATTTGCGCCAAATCCTCATAAGCTGAGGCCTCTACACTAAAGTTTAAAAAGTTCAGCAGCAAAAGTACAGACGACACCCCTAGGGATATCAGCGACATTCAGATCATCAGTTCAGCCGGGTTGCGAATCAAATGTTCAAGGAAATGGGGGCACAAGCACTCAACAACGAAAGGAAACTACAAATCACCTCAAAAAGGGTGAGGCGTTACATCAACGTACATCTCTATCAAGCGTAACATCAAGCAGAGTCTGGCAAAGCGAACCTTTGAATATTACTTCAGCGAAGGTATCGGAAGATCCGATATTCAAAACATTATCTTCAAATTCAGCGCGACATCAAGACAGTTCAGTGATGAAAGTTCTGAATACCACCGTTCGAGTGAGAACCGAAATAATTGGGCGATAACAGCGTGTTCAACTACCAACAGGGTAGGCACCGTTGTAAACTACCAGTGTATACATCAGGAAGGTCTGGTGATTTCAGAACGTCATCCCCATCAGAGATATGGAAAATATCTCAACTTATCTTCATCAAATAAGCGTCAACGATTAAATGCCAAACCATTGGAGTCAACACTAGCATAGGCATCAGCAATGATCGGTAAAGGTAAAGCGATTTGCAAAAACATTTTAATCATGCATCATAACATTCATTGCGATTTGCGATTTGTGATCTGCGATATGCGAAATATGATGTATGATTTGCGGCAATCTTGATTAGCCAAATTCAAAAGCGAAATGAAATGCAAATGCAAAATCGATGTCGAATTTGCGAATGCAATTTCATGAAAATATTTTAACATTCATCATAACATTCATTACATTGCGATTTGCATCATTAAAAGTACCTTATCATATTTCAAGTGTCTGCTAATCTTTATCATGTCCATTACATTTCATTGCATGAACATGATAAAGAGGGGCATCTGTAGACACTCGAAATTTTCTTTTCCTATTACTAACTATGCAGGAGGGCAAAAGCGTCTTTTTCACACTCCAGATGTAACCCTGGAGGACTACAACATCATTTCCCGACCCCAGAGTTAACCTCGAGAGGTCAAGCCAACCTCATAGATAACCCTGAGTACATTCAGAGTCAACATCATGACCATCTCGTAGATAACCACAGAAAAAACCGCTACAACTGTCTGCGCAAACCGAGATAACCTTCAAGGGGCAAAATGGTCATTTTGCCAACTCAACTTCACTTCAAATCAAATACACTCATTTCAACTCAAATTGATTCAAAATTGGTCCCACAAGACTCATATCTTAACTTCGGAGCGAAAACTACGCGAAACAGCTCACCGGATTGCCTGACGGGAACCCGTGAATGGTATTTCGGTCATGAACCAATCTTCCTGGAATCAAAAAGGGAAAATCCCATGTCATTGCATAACTCTCAACAAAAGCAGTCCGAAGATGGTCTTGTACACCTCGTTCGGATGCTCGGATTGAAGTTCTGCAAGTTCGAGCGGATATTACATTGCACAAATGCACGTACTTTGAGACGACGGGACCCGCGGAACCCCGGCGATTCGGGCGATCAGCAGTGTGTAACAGAGGTCACTGCAGTACATCTGCGGTGAGTCGGGCTTCTATAAATATACGGGTTTGGGCTAACCATTTTGAGAGAGAAAATAGCGAGGAAGCCCGTCGATTTTTTGACACCCCATAAACTGAGTGTTGTCTTATTTCAAACACTTTTGAGCTTATATTTTGTCATATTTTTACCGGCGGGAGCCGAGTATTCATCCATCTAGAGTCATAGAAGTCTACATTGGCAGCCCACTGTAAGCCTTCTCACATTCTATAAAGCCTTCTTCTCATATTAGCACACACTGTTATACACATTGAGAGTCGTGTTGTGTGCGTTTGCCCGGACTTCGGTCTGTGGTTTTCATTTCTGTCTGTATATATATACTTATATATGTATATATTTCATATATGGACTAACATTATCGAGTTATGCCTCGATTGAGCTGAACTTGATGCAGGCGTTTATTGCTTTAATATATATATATATATATATACTTACATATATATATATAATTGTTGTCAGACATATGTGATGAGCCTGGATTTTACATCCGGAGCATTTACTCGCTTATATATATATATATATATATATATATACTTATATATATAATTGTTGTCAGACATATCTGATGAGCCTAGATTTTACATCCGGTGCATTTACTCACTTTTATATATATATATATACTTATATATAATTGTTTTCGGACATATCCGATGAGCCTGGATTCACATCCGGTGCGTTTACTGCTTTTATATATATTTGTACATATATATATATATATTTACATTTCTGTCAGGCCTGAAGTTTACTTCGTGGCCTTTTACTGCTTTATTTACATTTCGTCCTAGCTGGAGTTTACTTCGTGGCAGTTGATCGCTTTTACCGCTTTATTTATATTTCGTCCTGCCTGAAGTTTACTTCGTGGCAGTTGATCGCTTTTATAACTTTATTTACATTTCGTCCCACCTGGAGTTTACTTCGTGGTGGTTGATCATGTCCATATATATATTTACCGCTTTTATATATTTACATTTCCGATCCCCCATGGAGTTGCTTCGTGGTGGTTGATCATGTCTTTATATATATATTTACAGCTTTTATATATATATAACTGCTTACTACTTTCCTTACAAATTGCAGTATCATGTGAGCCTAGGAATCATGTGATCGCAGGTTCAGTTTACTGAATCTAGATTCGGTTCCCATGATGGGCATTTTTCGGCTGTAAGCAGCCTGTACATTATTTTACAGTGTATGAATTTCCTTGGATGGATGTCATGCCCATGAGGAGTTCGGCACTGCTGTATATTATTTTCTCGAGAATGCTTCGCATCTCAAAAATAAAAGCAAACAAGCCGAACATTTAATAATAAAATGGAAGTATGAAAAGGTCTTAATTCCTATTGAGAACAGGGTTTGAAAAACCTCTTTTACAAAACTTCATTGATATATCTTGGTTAAAACTAAATTTTTCTATAAAAATCAAACCTTGGGTATATAGGTGCGAATGAGGCCTCACACTACTTTCAAATAATGGCACATTGATCCACACACACATTCATAAAATAATTTCTTTGAAAAGTGGCGGTCACCGTGGTAACACGGATGTTGGGGGGTGCCTAACACCTTCCCTCCGCATAATCAAGCCCCTGAACCCAAAATGAATCTCGGTTTTATAGACTCGTCTAGCAGTGTCAAAACACTGGGTCAATGTGCAAACCTTTTCGGTTGCGTTGGTGCAACCAGTTAAATACACCAACTGGCGACTCTTAAAGTCAAATCGTCGACATTATACATGTCGGACCTTTTTAACTTATTTTTTCAAACAAATCTCACATTAATATGAGAACACCAAAGAACAAGTAACGAAATGGACACTCAAAAATCCCGACGTCGACAACGATGGCAAGTTGTAGGTATCGATGTGACGTACTATCCAAGTCTTGGATGAGAGTCACAATTTTGAATAATATTTCTATCGTTAATAAATTACCTGACGTATTCTTGAAGACTTCCTAGCCTACCCAAGAGTGTGAAATCGAATTTTTTATTGACACCAGTACAAAACCCCTTTTTTAAAACTTTAAATATTTCTTCAACCAAAACGAACGTATAATGCGCCAAAGACGTTGGCTCGAGCTGTTGAAGATTATGACTATACCATTCAATATCATCGTGGAAGAGCGAACGTGGTAGCTGACGTGTTGAGTAGAAGATCGTATGCGTTTATAAGTGCGAATATACGTACCTACGTGAAGATAACGAATATATGATTAGAACCGACTTTAGTCGATAATGTTAAAGCTGCTAAAGCTACAGACCCGGAGCTGATAAATATAAAGAAGAAGGTTCAAGAGGGCGTTATTTTAAAAGAAAAAGTTGCTGAAGAGAGGAAATATCAACCCTCGATTTAATTGGCCCATTTGAAATCCTCGATCAAGTAGGAACTGTGGCCTATAGACTCATTTTACCGCCAAGTATGTCGCGTGTTCATAATATTTTTAACGTATCGATGTTACGTAAATATGTGGATGACCCGAACCACATTATTAAATTAGAAATAGATGATATAGCAGAAGATTTAACGTATGAGGAGATACGTGTTAAAATCTTGGATAAGAAGGATCGTATTCAACACTCAAAGGTTATACCTCAAGAGTTAGAATTTGAAATGAAGTCAAGGTATCTTCACCTCTTCGGCATACCAGGTACGTAAGTAAATTTTGAGGGCAAAATTTCATAAGGAGGGGAGATTGTAAAACCCCAAATTTTACGAATAAAGATTTAATTTTCTCGAAATATTTTTTTTTATATTATGGTGTGGATTTGAGATAATGTTATAGTTGTGGGTAGTATTTATAAATTCTGCAAAGTAAGCAAGTTGTTATATAATATTCGATTGGTCGGGGAATATTCTCTTTATCGGGAAATATCCGTACGACGGTACAATCATTGGTGGACCCCACAACAGAATTATTGTCGGATTAAGAAAATGTCAAAAATATTTTGATAAAAATAACGGCGGAAGTTTTACCGTTAAAACTGTTGAACTACTCATTAGTAAAAGTACATGCGATGTCTGGCGTGGTTGTATAGTAGCACACTACCGGTATTGATTATTGATACTTACGTGAGAAGTCACTCGCTTTTGTTCAATTATTACTCTGATAATTCTTTGCGTAGATCTCGTATTATTTGATTCAATTATTGTCGATATTTTATATATTATTAAATCAATAATTGAGACGACGAAGTTATTAATATTATTATTTGCAATATTAACGATGTTTAGAAGTTACGCGAGGAGAGGTTTGGTCACCTAATTGCGCGCTAATAGGGAGAAATCCTTATTGAAAGCCCTCTTTCACAGGAGCGACACAATCGATTAATATTATGAATTATAATAATGATGATAAATGTTGTTAAATATATTGAGGTATTTTTTATGAAGTCACTAAGTTTATATATATATATTATATATATAAATTTTGTTTTATTATTATTATTAATATAATAAAAGCAGTAAAAGCTTTTTATATAAAGCATGAATAATTTTATAAAGTTATTTATTTTATTGTATAATAATTAGAATATAATATATTTTATTATGCATAATATTTTGCATAGTAAAATCTTTTTATATAAAACATAATACTTTTATAAAGTTATTTATTTTATTAGACAATAATTAGAATATAATATATTTTATTATGCGTAGTATTTTGCGTAGTAAAATCTTTTATATAAAATGCAGAATGCTTTTGTAAAGTTATTTGTTTTATTAGACAATAATTAGATTATATTATATTTTATTATGTATAGTGTTTGCATAGTGCTGCGTAGTGTTTTGCGTAGTAAAATCTTTTTATATAAAATAGAATACTTTTATAAAGTTATTTATTTTATTGTATAATAATTAGAATATATTATATTTTATTAAGCATAGTGTTTTGCATAATGCCTGCGTAGTGTTTGCATAGTAAAATCTTTTATATAAAATAGAATACTTTTATAAAGTTATTTATTTTATTAGACTATAAATAGAATATATTATATTTTATTTAAAAGATTTTGTTTTATTAGAATATTTTATTAATACTTGCATAGTGAATCAATATGGATGATCCGCTTTAAAAGTAAATCAATCTGGACCATTCATGAATTAGTTACTATTTAGTCTATTATCCTATAAATAGAAGCTCATTCCTTCATTATTTTTTACTGAATTCAATTTGAAACTCTGTAGAGAAAAACTATAGAGAAAAGAAGAAAAGTATTCTCGCTACTTCACTACTCCTATATCCAGTTCCTTCTAAAGTAAGGGGTATTATTTCTTTCAGTATTCATGAAGAGAACTTACATTATTCCATTCTTTATTATTCTCATTGGAATAACTCAGATATCTGTGAGCTACCTATACTTGGTGAAATTCTTCATTATTCCATTCTTTATCATTATGTTGGAATAACTCGCCTATACATCAGATCTGCCGCATACATGGTGAAATTCTTCACATTATTCCATTCTTTATTATTCTGTTGGAACATCCTGTCTGTGCGTTTACGCATGACCTGGTTCCGTTATTTATTATTCTATTGGAATATCCGGTTGGTGCGTATTACACCTGACCTGGTTCCATTAATTATTATTCTGTTGGAATAACCTGTATGTGCGGTCTATCGCATGCATGGTGATTTCTGTAGTTATTCCATTCTTTATTATTTTGTTGGAATATCATGTCGGTGCGAATTTAACCTGACTTGGTTCCATTAATTATTAATCTGTTGGAATAACCTGTCTGTGCGGTCTATCGCATGCATGGTGATTTCTGTTGTTATTCCATTCTTTATTATTCTGTTAGAATATCTTGTCGGTCTTAATTTCACTTTGACTTTGGTTCTCGTTATTTATTATTCTGTTGGAATAACTTTGTCTCTGCGGGCCTATCGCATGCACGGTGATTTCTTTTGTTATTCCATTCTTTATTATACTCGGTTGGTTAAAGTTTTGACTTATACTCCATGAAATTAGTGGAATATCCTTGATATTTGCGCTTCATCCAAAGATCATTTCATGGAAATATTCTTCCGAACATTCTTGAATTTTACTCTCTACAAAGAAGTATCATGTTGACAATTTGGGCGTTATTAGTTCTGGATAAATTAATTCTTGAACTTGTTTTATCAAATTCTTATATCATTGTCATCAACCTCATGTTATTTTATGTTGAAAGTCATCTCGTGGCACAGAGTGCATAGATGGACTTGGTATGATTATGATTAGGGATTAATCGGTATAATCATGACCGTAATGTTACAAATGATGTTGTGACGCCCCCAAAATAGGTATACATCACCCATCTTGAGTCGCCAAATACATGGTGCGAATCTGAAATACAATCTTAAATATACAACAAGAGTTTGTGAGTTTTAATACAAATATTGTCTTCTAGACAATATCCACTCTCAGAATAAGTCCTCATTATAATTATTATCACACTATTTCATAGAATAGTGAGGACTACTAATGCTATCATCCGGACCATCACTCGCTTCTCCGACTAGTCCTCGCTACGTTCTCATTTCACGAAGAATAAAGTGAAAGAAAGGGTGAGCTCAACTAGCCCAATGAAATATTATGACTAAGATAATGCAGGATAAATTATCATTGGCCTTCAACAATGTTAAACCGATAAAATACAATAGACAACAAGTTTAAATGCGTGAATAAGAAATCCATTAAAAGAGTCAAGTAGAGAATAAAATCTACTATCTTTTATGATTTAAAAAGGTTTTCATCACTTTTATCATTTGAGACTCGACAATAAATAATCCACATCATCCCCGCACTTTTCTACGACCAAGGATATCCATTAGTATCAACGACCACAAATTATCCATGCACAACGGGCGAGGATATTCGTGTATTCATCAATGGTCATGATTATACCCGAACAATCCACAGTCATAATCATATCAAAACTCATCCATCAATGCATTACACAGCCACTTTGAGGACTTTTACCATATCATTTATAACATTACGGTCATGATTATACCGAATGATCCCTGGTCATAATCATACTAAGTCCATCTATGCACGTAAGCCAAAGATGACTTTCATTATAATATAAGCATGAGGATGATGACAATTGTGACGCCCCCAAAATAGGTATATACAACACCCATTCTGAGTCGCCAAATACATGGTACAAGAAGCAAACTACAACTTCAATAATACAAATGTCGTGTGAAATACGACAATAAATACTGTGAGTTTAAATATAATATTGTCTTCTAGACAATATCCACACGCAAATAAATCCCCATCATAATTATTGATTCATTATTTTACAAAAATGGTGAGGACTACTAAACAACTCTCTACAGAACCTTCATTCCATACCCCGACTAGTACTCGCTTACATTCTCGCCTCCACGAGAAGAAAAATGGAACAACAAGGAAAAGGGTGAGCTCAACTAGCCCAAGAAAGAATATTATGACTAAGATAATATACAACAAATTATCGTTAGTCTTCAACGAGGAAAAATCGATAGAATCTGATAAATGACAAGTTTCGGATCAATATTCGCAATGAAATAATAAGTCATAGAAGAGTTACGTGAGAATGAAATCTACTATAATCTATGAATTTAACGGTCCATCATCAATATTTTATCCTCAGTAACATCAATCAATATGCATCTGGAATCAAATATTCATCTTTGCACTACAGAGCCAAAGATATTCATCAGATTAGTCATGTTCATTTAAACACTGCTCATCTTTTGCACTCTGAGGGCCAAAG
This sequence comes from Panax quinquefolius, assembly GCA_020205615.1. NCBI lineage: Eukaryota > Viridiplantae > Streptophyta > Magnoliopsida > Apiales > Araliaceae > Panax > Panax quinquefolius. The sequence goes on from CM035168.1 coordinate 91,649,736, forward strand.
ATATTAATCAATCGGTCATGTTCATCTCAACACTGCTCATCTTTACTCTACGAAGCCAAAGATATTCTTCGAAATCATTCATCTTTTGCACTACGTGCCAAAGATATTCAATAATATCATCATTTAAGACCGAGGATGATGAAAATATTTTTAAGAAACGAATCCAAAGAAACAAAATGACAAGGATTAAGGATTAAGGATTCAGTACTTGGTTTTATCCACGCCCAAAAATACCTCAAAAATAATCATAGTGGTGTAAAATTCAAGAATGATCAAAACATGGATACAATCGAGTTAGTATTCGTAATAGATGTTTTGACGAAAAGAAGAAATTTTATTTTTAATTGAATAAGATGCAGATATCGTGAATAGTGCTTAGATATCGTGAATAAAGGTTGATATCGTGAATAGTAACTCAGACACCAAAAGATAGAAATTCCACAAAAACATCTTCACGCTTCATGAATAGTACTCGTGAATAAGTAACTCGTGAATAAGAACTTCATGAATAAGAACTCGTGAATAAGAACTCATGAATAGTAACCCATGAATAGTAACCCCAAACATGAAAAAGTTTCAAATTTGATAAAACTTGGATCAACATTTCAAAGATTATAATGATATTGAAGAAATCATATCATTACTGAAAAAAATAATATCCACTACCTCGAAAGATCAAGATTTCTTTATTTGAAACACCTGATATAAAGCTATGACTTGGACTTGCACCGTATAGCAATACTCAAAGTATACTCAAAATACTCACAAGAATACGCTCGATAATATAGAGAGAAAACTTCAGTTTACGGTGTGATTTTCAATTCTAACCTAAGACCCCTATTTATAGGAAATTCGCTAGAACACCAAAGCGAAAATTTAATAAATTAATAATATAATTATATTATTTTCTACACATGTCTAGAATCTGATTTCAGCCATCAAACACATGCCACCTTCTAGAAAAAATATAAAAAAAACGTTTTCTAATTTTAAATATTTTAAACTTCCAAAATCAATTATTTGAAGCTTGAACTTCAATAATTCATAATAAATAGCCCTTTCATTAGAAAATTCTAATCTCATGAGTTTTTATAGGAAATTCAATTCTCTACAACTTTGCAGAAGAAAGTTTTTCCAAATTCCAATCAGAAATTGACCGAAATCCATAAACGGGCAATTTTACAAAATATAATCAAATTTCAAATCGATAAATGGGGTCCACCGACATGTTTAACATGTTTTAAACATTTATTGCAACAAAAATACTCTTCCTCCTCGTATACTCATATATCCCACATTCGTTGTAAAATATCACCGTTAATATATTATTAAAATAATATATTTAAATGAATTATTTTATCGAAAAAAATAAAATATTAATTTTCAACAATTGTCATTTTAAAATTTTCTCCATCTATATCCACATAAAATCAATATTTTCCTCATCATATAAATCAATAATTAATTATTCACAAATAATATTACAGAATCACAATATTGACAACCGTGCGGTTCCTGGAAGAGAGGGCTTTCCAATAAGAATTTCTTCTTCTTGCGCGCAATTAGGTGACCAAACCTCTCCTTGATGCAGAACTTTCTAGACATTGCCAATAATGTTATCTAATAATATTATTCGAGATAATATGAATTATTGCTTCGATAATGAAAGATACTTTGTGTAATGACAATTATTGAAACAATGGCAATATAAAATATCAACGCAGACAATTATTAACTCGATAAAATCTTCGAATAAATAATTCACCGTAACCATTATTGAGTAGTGCCTTCTTACGTAAGAATCAATAATTGGTGCAATACCGTAATGCTACTCTTGTTCAACAACGCCAGACGTATTAGTGTGTTTTAACCACCGGGTATTCCAACAATGATAATTGTAATAACTACGCTGGTTATTTAAAAACAACTTATATTTGTCGTTTTCTTCATCCAATCGCTTTCAGTTATGGGGCCCACACATGGTCATGGCAGTCGTCACGAATATTCCCCGTCGTATTTAATATTCCACGACCAAACGAATATTCCCAAACAACACAATGAATATTTTATAACCACTTGCTTATTTTGAAATATTTGCATATTTAACCCTTAACTATCCACATTAATCAAATCAACCCTTACTATTTCAAAATAATAAATAAAGGAAATTCCTTTTTATTTAAAAAATTTCGGGGTCTTACAACAATGAAATAATAATTCAATAAAACAAGTTCAAGAATTAATTTATCCAGAAATTAATAACGTCCAAATTGTCAACATGATACTTCTTTGTGGAGTAAAATTCAAGAATGCTCAGAAGAATATTTCCATGAAAAGATACTGGATGAAGCGCAAATATCAAGGATATTCCACTAATTTCATGGAGTATAGAAGCTAAAACTTTAACCAACTGAGTATAATAGAGTATATGAAACTGCAAATGGATTTTCACCCGTCACGCAGAATTCATTCATATCTGAGATCATTTCCACAATTTAATAAGGAATGAATACAAAGGATCATTCACCATGCATGTGGTAATTCACATAGACAAAAGTTATTCCAATGTAATAATAAAGAATGAAATAACGGGAGGATTCACCATGCGTGCGATAGATCGCATGCATGCAGTTATTCCCAACGTAATAATAAATAATGGAACCCGGATCAAAGCGTAAACGCCTTACGAGCATAGGATATTCGATAGAATAATAAATAATGGAACCAGTCCGTAGCAGAACGCATGAACGCGGATATTCCGCGAATAATAAATAAATAAATAATGGAACCCGAGTCCAAAAGAACGCGCGTTGACGGATATTCAGCGAATAATAAAGAATAAAATAACAATAGAAATCACCACGCATGCGATAGGCCGCATGCAGACATGTTATTCCAATGAATAATAAATAATGGAACCAGTCCGGCAAACGCATGCACGAAGCGATATTCAAGCGAATAATAATGAATGAAATAATAGAAGAATTTCACCACGTATGCGGTGATTAGCATAAACAAAGTTATTCGAATATAATAATAAAGAATGGAATAACGAAAGAATTTCACCATGTATGCGATTGCGACATAAAGTTATTCCAACATAATAATAAAGAATGGAATAACAAAAGTTCTCTTCATGAATAAGAAAGAAATAATACCCCTTACGAGTACAATAAATAATACCCCTTACCTTATAAAGAAGAAACTGGATATAGAAGTAGTGAAGTAGCGAATACTCTTCTTCTCTCTCTATAATTTCTCTCTCTAGAGTTTCAAAGGTGAATTAAGTAAGAAATAATGAAGGAATGAGCTTCTATTTATAGGAGAATAGATTAAATAGTAACTAATTCATGAACGGTCCAGATTGATTTACTTTTAAACGGACGGTCCATACTTATTCACTATTAAAACTTAAAGCAACGGTCCATACTGATTCACTATTACAACTTTAAACCAGCGATCCATATTGATTTACTATTATAAATTCAACCAACGGTCTGAAAAAATAGCACATTTCCTCATGGAATAATATTGTACCCAAAAATAATTTGAACCGAAAAGAAATATATTGTTCGGGTGAATAGTACCCCATGAATAGTAACTCGTGAATAGTAACTCGTGAATAATAATAACTTGTGAATAGTAACTCATGAATAGTACTCCGACACAAAAAGTGTCCCGAATACCCGATTGAACAATATAACCTCCAGACATCAATTATCATCGAAATAAATGTCGATTTCTACTAACACAAATAATCCCAACACAATGAAACTATCAAATTCATCTTTAATCAACACGAACTTATTCATCATTAATATTATAACTCACAATATTTAACAACCAGGTTGTTCCTAGGAAAGAGGGGGTTTTCCAATAAGGATTTCTCCCTATTGGTAGCAATTGATTAGGTGACCAAACCTCTCCTTGACAGAACTTCTAGACATTGTAAATATTGCAATTTAATAATATGAATAACTTTGTCGTCTCAATTATGATTTAATAATATAACATATAATACAGATGATACTGTGACAATAATCGAATCAATAATATGAGAGATATGATGCATGAATAATTGAGTATAACCGAGTGACTTCTCACGTAAGCATCAATAATCAATACCGTAAAGCTACTACTTATGCAACCACGCCAGACATCGCATTCTTTTTACTTTACTACCGGTAATTCAACAGCTTTAATAACGAATAACACCTCATAGTTATTTTTATAAAATATTTTTGTGTCGTTTTCTCAATCCGATAATAATTTCATTCTTGGGTCCACCAATGATTATGTCGTTATGCGATATTCCCCGCTAAAACGAATATTTCCCGAATTAATCAATATTATATAACAACTTGCATACTTTTGCAAAATTTATAAATATTACCCACAACTATAATATTATATCAAATTGCTCCATAATATTCAAAAATAATATTCATAGAAAAAATCATCTTTATTTATAAAATTTGGGGTCTTACAGATGTGGTAAAAGTTCTTATTGGCCCGTAGTGCATTGATGGATAGTTGTTGGCATGATCATGACCATTAATGAATACACGAATATCCTTGGCCCGTAGTGCATGGATAATTTATGGTTGTGATCTTAATGAATATCCTCGTCAGTAGTCTGGGGATGATGTAGATTATTTATTAAAATTTGAGTCCCAAATGATAAAAGTGATAAAAAATCTTTTAAATCATAGAAGATAGTAGATTTTATTCTCTACTTGACTCTTTTAATGGATTGCTTGTTCCGCTACAGTTAAACTTGATGTTTGATATATTGTATCAGTTTAACACTGTTAAAGGCTAATGATAATTTATTCTGCATTATCTTAGTCATAATATTTTTTACTGGGCTAGTTGAGCTCACCCTTTTGCTTTCATTGTTCTCTTCAGGAAATGAGAACGTAGCATGGACTAGTCGGGAAACGGAGTGATGGTCCAAATGATAGCATTAGTAGTCCTCGCTATTCTATGAAATAGTGTGTTAATAAATATATTGAGGACTTATTTTGAGTTTGAATATTGTCTAGAAGACAATATTGTATTAAAACTCACATCTCATGTTGTATATTTAAGATTGCATTTGTATTCTGTACCATGTATTTGGCGACTCAGAATAGGTGATGTATACCTATTTTGGGGGCGTCACAATCTTTATTATGTAAGTTTGTAGTTGTGATGATGTGATATGACTATCATATTAAATATTTTATTTATTTCATATTGTTTGATCATTTTTAATTTTTTAAAATCAACTTAAGATATTTTTAAATTGAAAAATTGATATAGATTCTTTTAATTTTAATTAATATAATGATGAATAGTATAAACTATTTAAAAAATATTACTCATTATAAGTTTTGTTATTTCATAATTTTAATGAGTTATCTTAATTTTGAGTTTGAAAATGTCTCAAATTGACTTCCAAAAATAAATAATAATCATATAATTTGGAATAGAGGGAGTATTTTGTTAAAATATGTAATTATTATGTCTAGTAAAATTTAAATTTAATGTAATTTATTTAAAATTTTAAAATAATAAATATCAATTATTAAACATTTTGTTAAAATTTGAGATTTTTATGTCTAAGTAAATTTAAATATAATATAATTTATTTAAATTTAAAAATTTTAAATATGAATTATTGTTTAAATAATTTATACTTTCTCTGTTCAAAAGTAGAGATACATTTAATTTTTTTGAGTCAATTCGTGAAATTCAAAAATTCAAAATTGATATGAAATTATTTAGTTTTAATACAAACAAATATAACAATAGTAAACAAACTATAAAGTACTACTATTTTGAGTTTTAAGATATCATAAATTGACTTTAAAAAATTAAAATATATCTCTAATTTTGGAAATTCTATTTTGAAAATTAAATTAGAAGCTCCCAAAAAGGATATTTTGATCACAACTTTAACACATGAAGGCATTAATTCGATTCATTTCACAGAATGTAGTGTTCACTATCCTTTTTTTTTTTTATGGTATTGTTATTTTGACAAGTCCAATTATACAAGGTCCGGTAAGTGGGGCGTCCGGTACCGCACGTACCGGACTAACGACCGGTATCGTGTAATTTTTTTTTTTAAATTATAATTATAAAAATAAAAAATAAAAAATAATAAAATAAATTTGAACAAAAAATTAAAAAAATATATACATTTTTATTAAAAATACTGTAAATTATTTAATGACTTCCCCCAATTATACAAGGTCTTATGTATTTAACTATCTATATTATAAACTATGAACGCTTTAGTAATTTCGTGTCACATTTTTTCCCTTTTTCTCTTTTGTTTTCGTTCTTACAACTTTAGTTATATATATAAAATTTATATTTTATTCTAAATAATTTAAACACGCAACACGTGTGCTACTGAATGTTAGTATAAATAATAAATTGATCTCACATTTTGTAATTCCTTTTTTATAAAAAATAACAAATTTACTTGAGAAATTAACAATTTTATTTATTTATTTATTATAATTGATTTTTTCAGTTTGTACATATCTAATTTATTTATTTTAAACGTCAAATGGTAGTGAGAAAACAGTGTCATAAACTAATTACAGAATATACTGGATTTTCCAAAATGCATGAAAACTATGTCAAGATGGCCGAGTTGGTCTAAGGCGCCAGTTTCAGGTACTGGTCCGAAAGGGCATGGGTTCGAATCCCGTTCTTGATAAAATGTATTTTATTAACCTTTTTCCTTTTCACTTTTTATCTCTATTTTTGCAACAACTGAACTAAAACCTTGGTGTTTTTTATCTCTACTTTTTAATTACATATACTAATAATTGCACCATATTATATTTTTGATTAAGATCACATTATAAGAGCCATATGGCCATGAAAATTGAAACACAAATTAAGTTAATTAACTAACATAACCATGACTTGAACTACAAGCTTTTTAATTCAGATCCCCCAATCAATCCTTCTCTTCTCAATTAATTCCTCTCCTCCTCCTTTGCTTTTCTAAAAAAAATCACCCAACCATTCACCTCAAGCGCCACACAAATTAAATCCCATCCCAATCAGTGTAGAAAGTCCCAAACAATTAATACCAAAGCTTAGCAAAAGACCTTAATTCCCTTCCCCATTACTTAAACACATTTACCATCCCTAACACCACAGATGCATACCCTACAAAATGGTGGTATGATTTCCAATACTTACTATACTAGTTTGTTGTATTAGCTGCAAGCGTCTGTAAACTCCCCAAACAAAACGCCGCGATCACTAACTTCTTGTGGAGCCCATAAACCCTTCCAGGCCACAGTTGTCATCCAAGCCGAATTCCAATACCAAATCCTGTAGTTCCTAGTAGAAATTAAATGCGGAAAGTTGTAATCCTGCATGTGCATAGATAGAACCATGCAGGCCCTAGTGAGTCAATATATGTGTCTGACGTAACGCGCTATGAAAACTCCAATGGGGAGTAAAATTCCCCATGAGAATGCGTTTATGAGTCCATGCGCGATTCTTGGGGATTTGATGTTGTTGTGAGTTGCAGTTGTTGTGCCAGACATGAGATTGATGGTTGTACTGGACAAAAGATCAACATTAGTGGTGGTGGGGTGAATAGTCTTGGACATAAAGGCCTCTATTCCACACGTGGTGAATTTTGGTACAAGTTTTAGCGTGGCATATATTTGAACATTGGCACCATTGTGGATAGTTGCCAACTTGCCATGCGGCTACCGTATAGGGTGGCGGATGAGAGGAGGTGGATGTCGAGGGAACGGGAGAGGAGGGGAGGTTTTTGGAGATTTACGGTGGGGTCTAGAATGTATGGTAGGAGGACTAGTTGGCCGGAGTTGGGGTCGGGAAAGGCGATTAGGGCACGTGTTCCGGTCATTTCCGGTGAAGTAAGGTTTATTCCCCATGCAACCCATCCGGAGGGCCGGAGATATGAAAGAGCCAAAAAAGGACAAGATCAAGGGTGGCGTTATGTGGATGGTAGGTCCATGCTATTGATGCTCCTTGGGAGGGCAGTTTCATGCATTTTTGGAAGGTTATGGCGGAGGTGGCGGTGCTGCAATAAGCGGAAACCGCCCTATAGGGATTGGAGGAGAGGAGGAGGAAGAAAAGGTAATGAAGCCATGGTGGTAAGGAAAAGGCTTAAATATGATTTGCTATCCTAAATTATCTGACATATTCCACTTTGATGATTCACCTTAAATTTTTTTTTAATTACATTATTGAACTATTAATTTTTTTTCAATTCTATCCAATTGTCAGAAATTGCTGACGTTGCTATTTGGATGAGGCATCAAGCAGCTGATGTGTGCAAAAAAAATAATTTTTTATTTTGGGATTAAACATTAGAGATATACCAAAGGGTAAAATAGTCATAAAACTTTTATTAATAATATATATTATACTAATTAAAAAATATCAAAAGCCCTAAAACAATCAGAATCGATCGAATAGCGAGATCCACCATCGCCACTACCATAACTGTAAGACCCCGAAATTTTTTAAATAAAAAGGAATTTCCTTTATTTATTATTTTGAAATAGTAAGGGTTGATTTGATTAATGTGGATAGTTAAGGGTTAAATACGCAAATATTTCAAAATAAGCAAGTGGTTATAAAATATTCATTTCGTTGGGAATATTCGTTTTGGTCGTGGAATATTAAATCGCTTCGGGAATATTCGTATGCGATTTACTGACAAGACCGTGTATGGGCCCCCATAACTAAAGCGATTGGATGAAGAAAACGACAAATATAAGTTGGTTAAAAATAACTTGGCGTAGTTATTCTGCAAGTTAAGATCGTTGGAATACTGGTGGTTAAAATACGATGTCTGGCGTCAGACAAGAAGAATTGACACCGGTATTGCACAAAGATTGTTGAATTATTGATCCTTACGTGAAAGGCACTACTCAATAATTTTCACGATGAAGTTCTTCATCCAATATTTTATTTTATTGATTCAATAATTCTTTGCGTTGATATTTTATATTATTCATTGCTTCAATAATTGTCACGCATTATATCTCCATTATCGGATCAATAATTCATATTATTTGAATAATATTATTAGATAACATTATTGGCAATGTCTAGAAAGTTCTGCATACAGAGGTTTGGTCACCTAATTGCGGCGCCAAGATGAGGAGAGATCCTTATTGAAAGCCCCTCTCACCGGAACTACTGGTTGTCATAATTGTGATTACGTAATATTATTTGTGAATAATTAATTATTGATTCATATGATAAAGAAATATTTATTTTATGTGGATATAAATGATGGATTTATTTATGTGGTTATAAATGAAGAAATTATGTTGAGGTGTTTTATCGATATTTTATCGGATTGGAGGTATTAAAATCAAATCGGGGTTTTGAGATATATTGCGGGGTTATAATTTTAAATCCAACCGCTGGATTGTGGTAATTTTTGGGTATGTTATACATACATAAGTTGAGTATATGTCCACAAATTTTGAACCGTTAAAATGCACGAATGATTTGTTGTGAATTTTAAGAGGTGTCTCGATTCTAAATTAGGTTTATAATTGATTTTGGTGGAAAATTCTAGAATTGAGTGGGCCCCACTTGTGGTTGGTGAAGAAATGTGCTGAATTTTATTTCAAATGTGGTGGGTGGCAATAGTAGCGAGTGTAAAGCCATCGGTGGCAGTGTCAAGTCCGCTTTCTGCAGGGCAACATTTTCCTATAAATAGAGGGCTAAGTTAGAATTGAAAATCACACCGAAACAAAGTTTCTCTCTTTCTCTCTATATTATTGGCGTATTTTGTGAGTATTTAGATACTTTGAGAGTTCTTTATTCAAGATAAGTTTCATTCAAAGATCACTTGACCTTTCCTTCCGGCAATCGATTCTTTGAGGTAAGGGATATTATTTTTTTCAGTAATGATATTATTTCTTCAATATCATTATCTTTGAAATGTTGATCTGAAGTTTTATCAAATTTGGAACTTTTTCATGCTCTGGGGTTACTATTCATGAGTTCTTATTCACGAGTTACTATTCATGAGTTACTATTCACGATTACTATTCACGAGTACTATTATGAATGCGTGAAAATGTTTTTTTGTGGAATTTCTACCTTTTGGTGTCTGAGTTCTTACTATTCACGTATACTGCCTTATTCACGTATACTGACCTTATTCACGTATCTGCACTATTCACCAAAAAATAAAATTTCTTCTTTTAAGTCAAAAATATTTATTACGGATACTAGCTTTGATTGTATCCATGTTTTGATCATTCTTGAATTTTACACCACTATGATTATTTTTTGAGGTATTGTTGGACATGGATAAAACAAAGTACGAATCATTAATCCTTAATCCTTGTCATTTTGTTTCACCGGATTCGTTCTTTAAAATATTTTTCATCATCCTCGCCTTAAATGATGATATTATTGAATATCTTTGGCTTTGTAGTGCAAAGATGAATGATTTCTGAAGAATATCTTTGGCTCAGTAGTGTCTGAGATGAGCAGTGTTTAAATGAACATGACCAATCGATGAATATCTTTGGCTTTATGGTGCAAAGATGAGCAGTGTTGAGATGAACATGACCGATCGATGAATATCTTTGGCACAGTAGTGCAAAAGATGAATGTTTGATTTGAGATGAATATTGATTGATGTTACTGAGGATAAAATATTGATGATGGACCGTTAAATTCATAGATTATAGTAGATTTCATTCTCTACGTAACTCTTACATGAATTATTATTTCATTGCGAATATTGATCTCAAACTTGTTGTCTATTGTATTCTATTAAATTTTTCCTGTTGAAGACTAACGATAATTTGTTGTATATTATCTTAGTTATAATATTCTTTCTTGAGCTAGTTGAGCTCACCCTTTTCCTTGTTGTTCCATTTTTCTTCTCGGGAGGCGAGAATGTAAATGAGTACTAGTCGGGTATGGAATGAAGGTTCTAGAGAGAGTTGTTTAGTAGTCCTCACCATTTTGTAAAATAATGTATCAATAAATGTGATGAGGATTTATTTGAGTATAGATATTGTCTGAAGATAATATTTGTATTTAAACTCATGAAGATATATTGTCGTATTTCACACGACATTTGTATTATTGAAGTTGTAGTTTGCTTCTTGTACCATGTATTTGGCGACTCGAGAATGGGTGTTGTGTATACCTATTTTGGGGGCGTCCACAGTTAATATCGAGCTTAGGGATATGATCTCTGGCGGAGATCGGGAATAGAACTAGGAGGAGAGAGCGAGTAAATCCTTCGCTAGTGTGTCCTACTAAGCTTATTTGTTAGTTGGTCAAGATATAGGGATATTATGTGATATATTGATTTCCTTAATTAACCCTTGTTTTATGCGGTGATTTGAGAATGTCGAATTGAGAATATTAACGATGGAGTAAATGAGACCGTGGAGATGCCTGTCTTTACCAACGAGGAGAACGTGCAACAGTGGCAATGTTCCTCATGAAACAACACCAATCGAAAGCGATGATGAACGAGGGATGTTTAGAAGCTTTTTGCGATTCATGCAAAAATCGATTTGCGAGGAGACTCGTGTTCAAAATACGGGAGAAATGATAGCAATTCACCGTTGTTGTCACGACCAAGCGATTCAAAGAGTTAGGACCACCGAATTTAAGGAAAGCGAGATCCGATCATGGCGCGAAACATGGGTCAAACAAATTACCAAGATATTCGATGTCTTGGGATGCACGGAGAACGAAGGTTCCATTCGCCACCTTTATGTTCCGTGGCGAGGCGACCTCGGGTGGGAGTCATGAAGCGTACCCATCCAAATTTTCGGCATGTCTTGGGAGACATTTCAGAGATTATTTAATGACAAATACTTTCCCGAAAGTGTTCGTCGTATGAAGGAAGTGGAGTTCATCGATTAGAGCAAAACAACATGACGGTGTCTCAATGCGAGGCAAAGTTTGCGAGTTATCCGGTTTGCACCTCATTTGGTGGAGAATGAGGAACGTATGACGCGGATGTTTCTTAGAGGTTTGAAACCCGGATACGCCGTCGATATCTCATTTCTCATAAACTTTCTCTTTATTCAGATGTTATAAACAGGCTCAATTATTAGAGCGAGATAACGAGTACGGTCCAACTGAGGACCATAACCGAGGATCGTACCGAGAGATAGCGATCAATGTAATAATGATAACTGCGGAGAAAAGCAATGAGGCGAGATGAAAATGGTAACCACTCTGGGTGGTAATCATGGTCATGAAAATGAAAGAAGTGAGTCGGAGGAGATTTTAAAAGAGGAGATTTAACAACGACTATGTGAAGACGCAGCAGTCTGCGCGAAAGCCCGGTTCTAAGGGAGGAGAACGACCACCGGTCATATATACAAATGCGAAAAGAGGGACATATCGATCAAACCGCCCACAACAGTTCAAGGTATGCTATAGTTGTGGAAAGGAAGGACATATCGCTTCGAGATTATGCAATGTGAAACCTAGTTCAATGAGGACGGTGACTCAAAAGATCGTCCCTGAAAAAGTCAAAGTCAACGATTCCGGAAGAAGCGTTTGTTGTGATCGGGTCATAATGCGAGAACCCAAACGAGGTGATCACGGGTAAGCTATTTATAAATTCTTGCAAAGTTTATACCTTACTTGATCTACCGTGCTACCCATTCATTTATCTCTCCTGCATGTGCTCAACGTTTAAACTTGACTCGGAGAAATTAGACTTTGATCTATCTGTGGAAACTCCGTTAGGAGAAACTTTCATCACATCCACTTGCTTATAAATCTTGTTTGATTCAAGTTGGCACCATTACCTTACCATTGACCTTATCTCTTTAAAGATACTTGCTTTTGATGTGATTTTAGGATTGATTGGTTAACTACTCATCATGGCAAAATTGATTGTTTTCGTAAGGTTGTTAGTTTTCATATTCCTAACCAACCACTGTTATGCAATTCAAGCAACTAAACCATTAAAATCAATCACTATCATATCTAATCATAAAGCTATTCGTTTATTGAAAAAGCGGATGTCAAGCTTTCTTAGCCCATGTTATGGATTTGAATAAAGACACGTCAAATTTGAATAATATTCTGTTGTTATTGACTTTCCGACGTATTTCTTGAAGAACTTCCTGCCTACCCCGAACGTGAAGTTGAATTCTTTATTGATCTTGAACTCGCATACAAAGCCCATTTCTAAAACCCCATATCGAATGGCTCTATTGAACTTCAGAGTTAAAGGTCCAACTACGAGAATTGTTGGACATCGGTTTCATTCGTCTAAAGACATCTCCTTGGGGTGCTCCTGTTTTATTTGTAAAAAAGAAAGACGGGAGTATGCGACTTTCAGATTGACTATCTCGAATTGAACCATGTCACCATCAAGAATAGGTATCCTCTACCTCGTATTGATGACTTGTTTGACCAAATTGCAAGGGGCACAATTCTTTTCAAAATCGATCTTCGCTTTGGATATCATCAAATGAAAATTAGAATCGAGGATATTCCAAAGACCGCCTTCGTAACTCGGTATGGGCATTATGAATTCTTAGTCATGTCTTTCGGACTAACTAATGCTCCTGCGGCTTTCATGGATATGATGAACCGAGTATTCAAGGAATATTTGGATCAGTTTGTTGTTGTCTTTATTGATGACATCCTTATATATTCCAAAAGTCGTGAAGATCATGAGCACCATTTGAAGTTTGGTACTCCAAAGGCTTCGTGAAAACCAACTATATGCCAAATTGAAGAAATGCGAGTTACGGCTTGAGGAAGTAGCCTTTCTTGGGCATGTGGTGTCAAAACATGGAGTATCTGTTGATCCGTGAAGATTGAAGCAATACAAAGTTAGAGCAACCAAGTTTGGTGATCAAGTCGTAGCTTTTTGGGCTTAAATGGTTATTATCGGAGATTCGTGGAAGGGTTTTCTCGAATCGCTACTCCATTAACTCAAACTAACTCGGAAGGATACAAAATTCGTTTGGAATGAAGAATGCGAGAAGAGTTTCCAAGAGCTTAAGAGGAGACTTATTTCTAAGACTTCTAACAATACCATCCGGTTCGGATGGATTTGTTATCTACAAATGATGCTTCGTGCAAAGGGTTAGGATGTGTTCTCACGCAACGTGGGAAAGTCATAGCCTATGCCTCGCGACAACTTAAAGAGTATGAGAGGAATTATCCTACTCATGATCTAGAGTTAGCGTGATCGTTTTAGCTAAAAATATGGAGGCACTATCTATATGGGGAGAAAGTGGAGATATATTCGGATCATAAAAGCCTTAAATATTTCTTCACTCAAAAGAACTCAACATGCGGCAATGACGTTGGCTCGAGCTATTGAAGACTACGACCACACTATTCAATACCATCCCGGTAAAGCGAACGTGGTGGTATGACGCATTGAGTAGAAGATCATATGCGAAACGAGTGAGATGATGTCAAGTATACGACAGAGCCAACTTTAATAGAAAAAGTTAAGGTTGCTCAAGCCACCCCGGCCGGGTACGTACGTATGAAGAAGAAAGTACAAGAAGGAGCTATTCCTAAGCGAGAATTGATGAAGAAGGAATACTTGAGTCCACTCTAGACTTTGTGTTCCTAACGACTACGATTTGAAGTACAAGATTATGATGGAGGCACACAATACACCATTTGCAATCCATCCTCGAAGTACTAAAATGTATCGTGATCTTGACATACATTTTGGTGGAATAATATGAAGAGAGAGATTGGAAAGTTTATCTCGATGTGTTTAACTTGCCAACGTGTAAAGGCGAGCATCTAGTACCTAAGTGTCCGTTGCAACCACTTGAGATTCCTAATGGAAGTGGGAACACATTACCATGGATTTCGTTCACGGGTCTTCCTACTACGGTTTCTCAAGGCATCAATGCTATTTGGGTTATTGTTGATAGATTAACCAAGTCTCGCTCATTTCTTGCCGATCACGGAGACTTATTCCTTGAACGTCTTGCTAGTATATGCGTAAATGAGATCGTGAGGTTGCATGGCATGCCAGTATCCATAGTTTTGGATCGTGACCCAAGATTCACTTCAAGATTTTGGGTTAGCTTGCAAAAAGCTATGGGCACGGATTTGCGATTTAGTTAAGCATACCATCCCCAAACAGACGGACAATCGAGAGGACTATTCAAACTCTTGAAGATTTATTAAGACTCTGTGTCCTAGACTTCAAGGGCGGTTGGGATAAGTATTTACCATTGGTGGAATTCTCCTACAACAACAGCTTATCGTGCAAGTATAGGTGTGGCTCCATTCAAGCATTATATGGATTTAAAATGTCGTTCTCCAATATGTTGGGATGAGGTGGGTGAAGCAACATTGTTGGGACCCGAGTTAAGACGTATGACTCACCGAAAAGATCCAAATAATTCGACAACGATACAAAAGCGGCTCAAGATCGACAAAAGAGTTATGCGGATCTTCATCGAAAGGACGTGGAATTTAATGTAGGGATCATGTATTGTTGCGAAGTTGCTCCATGGAAGGGAGTTACAAGATTTGGGAAGAGAGGAAAGCTCAATCCACGATTTATTGGTCCATTTCAAATTCTTGACCGAGTAGGAAATGTAGCCTATAGACTTGCGTTACCTCCAAGTATGTCTCGTGTTCATAATGTGTTTCACATATATCATACTTCAGTAAATATGTGAAAGACCCGAACCACGTTATAGAGTTAGAACCTGACGAGATAGTCAAGACCTAACGTATGAGGAGGTACTGTCAAGATCTTGGATAGGAAGGAGCATGTCCCTACGCCAAGAAAGGTCATACCACAAGTTAAAGTTTTGTGGAGGAATCATGCTATAGAGGAAATGACCTGGGGATTGGAAACGGAAATGAAAGCGAGGTATCCTCACCTTTTCAAACACCAGTACGTCGTCAATTTCGAGGGACGAAATTTCATAAGGAGGGAGGTTGTAAGACCTCAAATTTTTAAATAAAAAGGATTTTCCTTTATTTATTATTTTGAAATAGTAAGGGTTGATTTGATTAATGTGGATAGTTAAGGGTTAAATACGCAAATATTTTAAAATAAGCAAGTGGTTATAAAATATTCATTTCGTCGGGGAATATTCGTTTGGTCGTGGAATATTCAGATCTTTTCGGGAATATTCGTATTGCGGCAAGTAGCCTTGACCATGTGTGGGCCCCATAACGGAAAGCGATTGGATGAAGAAAACGACAAATATAAGTTGGTTAAAAATAACGGCGTAGTTATTACAGATTAAGATCATTGGAATACCCTTGGTTAAAATACGATGTCTGCGCGTGGTTGCAATAGAAAGACACTCAGTATTACACAAAGATTGTTGAATTATTGATCCTTACGTAAGAAGGCACTACTCAATAATTTTCACAATGAGTTCTTCGTCCAATATTTTATTTTATTGATTCAATAATTCTTTGCGTTGATATTTTATATTATTATTTGTTCAATAATTGTCACGCGCATTATCTCCCATTATCGGATCAATAATTCATATTATTTGAATAATATTATTAGATAACATTATTGGCAATGTCTAGAAAGTTACATGCCTAAGGAGAGGTTTGGTCACCTAATTGCGCGCCAAAGATGAGAGAGATCCTTATTGGAAAGCCCCTCTTCCTGAGGAGCGGCTGGTTGTCATAATTGTGATTATTCTGTAATATTATTTGTGAATAATTAATTATTGATTCATATGATAAAGAAATATTTATTTTATGTGGATATAAATGATGGATTTATTTATGTGGTTATAAATGAAGAAATTATGTTGAGGTGTTTTATCAAGATTTTATCGGATTGGAGGTATTAAAAATCAAATCGGGGTTTTGAGATATATTGCGGGGGTTATAATTTTTAATCCGACCGTTGGATTGTGGTAATTTTTGGGTATGTTATACATACATAAGTTGAGTATATGTCCACAAATTTTGAACCGTTAAAAATGCACGAATGATTTGTTGTGAATTTTAAGAGGTCTCGATTCGTAAATTAGGTTTATAATTGATTTTGGTGGAAAATTCTAGAATTGAGTGGGCCCCACTTGTGGTTGGTGAAGAAATGTGCTGAATTTTATTTCAAATGTGGTGGGTGGAAATAGTAGCAGGTAAAGCCATCGGTGGCGAGTCAAGTCCTTGGTAGGCTAACATTTTCCTATAAATAGAGGGCTAAGTTAGAATTGAAAATCACACCCGTAAACAAAGTTTTCTCTCTTTCTCTCTATATTATTGAGCGTATTTTGTGAGTATTTAGATACTTTGAGAGTTGCTGCTCATTACAAGTTTCATTCAAGATCACTTGACCTTTCCTTCCAAGTAATCTTGATTCTTTTGAGGTAAGGGATATTATTTTTTTTCGTAATGATATTATTTCTTCAATATCATTATGTTGAAATGTTGATCCAAGTTTTTATCAAATTTGGAACTTTTTCATGTCGGGTTACTATTCATGAGTTCTTATTCACGAGTTACTATTCATGAGTTACTATTCACGAGTTACTTATTCACGAGTACTATTCATGATAAGCGTGAAAATGTTTTTTTTTTTGTGGAATTTCTACCTTTTGGTGTTTGAGTTACTATTCACGATACTAACACTATTCACGATATCTGACTATTCAATCAAAAATAAAATTTCTTCTTTTCGTCAAAAATATCTATTACGGATACTAGCTTTGATTGTATCCATGTTTTGATCATTCTTGAGTTTTACACCACTATGATTATTTTTGAGGTATTGTTGGACATGGATAAAACAAAGTACGAATCATTAATCCTTAATCCTTGTCATTTTGTTTCACCGGATTCGTTCTTTAAAAATATTTTCATCATCCTCGGTCTTAAATGATGATATTATTGAATATCTTTGGCAGAAGTGCAAAGATGAATGATTTCTCAAGAATATCTTTGGCTGTAGTGCAAAGATGAACAGTGTTTAAATGAACATGACTAATCGATGAATATCTTTGGCACATAGTGCAAAGATGAGCAGTGTTGAGATGAACATGACCGATCGATGAATATCTTCGCTCAGAGTAAGCAAAGATGAATGTTTGATTTGAGATGAATATTGATTGATGTTACAGGGATAAAATATTGATGATGGATCGTTAAATTCATAGATTATAGTAGATTTCATTCTCTCACGTAACTCTTCTATGAATTATTATTTCCACTGCGAATATTGATCCGAAACTTGTTGCTCTATCAGATTCTATTAAATTTTTCCTGTTGAAGACTAACGATAATTTGTTGTATATTATCTTAGTTATAATATTCTTTTTACCGAGCTAGTTGAGCTCACCCTTTTCCTTGTTGTTCCATTTTTCTTCTCGGGAGGCGAGAATGTAGCGAGTACTAAGTGGGGTATGGAATGAAGGTTCTGTAGAGAGTTGTTTAGTAGTCCTCACCATTTTTGTAAAATAATGTATCAATAAATGTGATGAGAATTTATTTGAGTATAGATATTGTCTAGAAGATAATATTTGTATTTAAACTCACAAGATATATTGTAAGTATTTCACCACGACATTTGTATTATTGAAGTTGTAGTTTGCTTCTTGTACCATGTATTTGGCGACTCAGAATGGGTGTTGTGTATACCTATTTTGGGGGCGTCACAATAACCACCTCCTCCGCCTTCCCTTCGGCCACCACCATAACCATCGCTGTGAGATCCCGAATTTTATGAAATAAAAATATTCAATTTTTCTATTTTGGTAAATAGTTAAATTGATAAAAGTTTAAAGTTAAGGGTCATATTTGAAATTTTTTCAAAATAAGCAAATTGTCATAAAATAACCGGTAGTAAAAGTACAGTAATACGCGTGGTTGCGTAGTAGCACACAGTATTAATTATTGATACTTATGTGAGAAGTCACTCAGTTATACTCAATTATTGCTACAATAATTGCTGCTTCATATCTCTCATATTATTGATTCAATTATTGTCACAATATCATCTGCATAATATGTTATATATTATTAAATCAATAATTGAGACGACAAAGTTATTCATATTATTATTTGCAATATTGACAATGTCTAGAAGTTCTGTCAAGGAGAAGTTTGGCCACCTAATTGCGAGCCAATAAGGAGAAATCCTTATCGGAAAGCCCCCTCTTTCCTAGGAACGACCTGATTGTTAAATATTGTGAGTTATAATATTAACGATGAATGTTATTAAAAATCAAAGTTGAGTTCGGAGTTGAATTTGGAGACGCATACGTGATATTTGAGTCTGGAATGATGAAATTAGTAGAAATAGACTATAAACACAAAATTTGCTAGGGTTGACTTTTTAGTTAAAAAAGTCAACAGTTGACTATTTCGGAAAAAGTCAAACTTCAAAATTTCAAAAATGAAATTTTTGAGAAAAATATTTCCATTGTGTTGGAATTGTTAGTGTTAGTAGAAATCGACATTTATTTCGATAATAATTGATATCCGGAGGTTATATTGACCAATCGGGTAATTAATCGAATAAATGAGCAATTAATTGCTATTAATTCACATGATTATAACTATTTGCTCACATGTGTGTACTATTGATTCATATTCTTGTACTATTAGGGGAGTTGGTGCAAGATTGATAATACTTACATGACTAAGTTAAAAATAGAGATATAGATGGAGGTACTATACTGTAATTCGTATTTTCACATGATTATAACTATTGATTCACATGATTGAACTATTGATTTACATTATTTACTATTAGGGGAGGTGGTGCAAGTTTGATAATACTTGCAGGACTAAATTAAAAATGAAGCAAAAGAGGAAGGTATTATACTGTAATATTTCGAGCCCCAAAACGTGCAATTATCAAAATTATATTTTCCTATAAATAGAAGCTCATTCTTCCTTCACTTCTCACCAATTCACTAAAGCTATAGAGCAATTATTATAGAGAGAAATTATAGAGAGAGAAGATGTGACGCCCCCAAAATAGGTCTACATCACCTATTCTGAGTCGCCAAATACATGATACATAATACAAATACAATCTTAAATATACAACATAAGCTGTGAGTTTTAATACAAATATTGTCTTATAGACATTATTCAAACTCAAAATAAGTCCTTAATACATTTATTATCACATTATTTCATAGAATAGTGAGGACTACTAATGCTATCATCTGGCATCAATCACTCTGCTTCCGACTAGTCCTCGCTACGTTCTCATTTCACAAGAGAACAATGAAAGCAAAAGGGCGAGCTCAACTAGCCCAGTAAGAAATATTATGACTAAGATAATGCAGAATAAATTATCGTTAGCCTTTAACAGTGTTAAACTGATACAATATAACAAACATCAAGTTTACCTGTAGCAGAACAAACAATCCATTAAAAAAGTCAAGTAGAGAATAAAATCTACTATATTTTATGATTTAAAAAGGTTTTTCATCACTTTTATCGCTGAGACTCAGCTTAATAAATAATCCACATCATCCGTGTACTATATGACCAAGGATAATCATTAGTATCACGACCACAAATTATCCATGCACTACAGACAAAGGATATTCGTGTATTCATCAATGGTCATGATAATGCCAACAACTGTCCATCAATGCACTACGGGCCAATGAGGACTTTTACCACATCATTTGTAACATTACGATCATGATTATACCGAATAATAATCTCGGTCATAATCATACCAAGTCCATCTATGCACTACAGGCCACAGATGACTTTCAACATAATATAAACATGAGAATGATGACAATGATATAAGAATTCAATAAAACAAGTTCAAGAATTAATTTATCCAGGAACCAATAACGTTCAAATTGTCAACATGATACTGCTTTGTGGGGTAAAACTCAAGAATGCTCAGAAGAATATTTTCATGAAAAGATACTGGATGAAGCTCAAATATCCAGGATATTCTACTAATTTCAAGGAGTATAGAAGCCAAAACTTTAACCAACTAAGTATAAGAGAATATATAAAACTGCAAATAGATTTTCGTCCGCCATGCAGTAATCCACTTAGACAGATCATTTCTACAATTTAATAAGGAATGAATACAAAGGATCATTCACCATGCATGTGATAATCCACATAGGCGAGTTATTCCAACGTAATAATAAAGAATGGAATAACGAAGAAATCACCACGCACATGCGATAGATCGCATGATGATAGGTTATTCCCAATGAATAATAAATAATGGAACGGTCATGCGCAACGCATGACGCATGTGATATTCCAACGAATAATAAATAACGGAACCAGTCATGCATAAACGCATTACGCATGGATGTTCCAAATGAATAATAAAGAATGAAATAACGAAAGAATTTCACCACGTATATGCGGTACTTGCGCATATGACGAGTTATTCAACATATAATAATAAAGAATGGAATAACGTAAGAATTTCACCAAGTATAGGGTAGTCATTCAGCGTACATGTTATTCCAATGTAATAATAAAGAATGAAATAATGTAAGTTCTTTTCATAAATCTGAAAGAAATAATACCCTTACCTTAGAAGAAACCTGGATATAGGAGTAGTGAAGTAGCGAATAATTTTTTTCTTTCTTTCTCTATAGTTTCTCTCTCTGAGTTTCAGTGAATTCGTAAGAAATAATGAAGGAATGAGCTTATTTATAGGAGAATGGACTGAATAGTAACTAATTCATGAACGGTCCAGATTGATTTACTTTTAAACGGACGGTCCATATTGATTTACTATGCAATATTAATAAAATATTCTAATAAAATAAAATCTTTTAAATAAAAGATAATATATTCTATTTATAATCTAATAAAATGAATAACTTTATAAAAGTATTATGTTTTATATAAAAGATTTTACTACTGCAAACACTATGCATAATAGAATATTATATATTCTATTTATAGTATAATAAAATAAATAACTTTATAAAAGTATTCTGCTTTTATATAAAAAGATTTTACTATCAAAACACTATGCAGTAAGCTATGCAAACACTATGCATAATAAAATATAATATATTCTATTTAAAATCTAATAAAACAAATAACTTTATAAAAGTATTTTGTTTTATATAAAAAGATTTTACTATGAAAAACACTATGCATAATTGAATATAATATATTCTATTTATAGTCTAATAAAATAAATAACTTTATAAAAGTATTCTGTTTTATATAAAAAGCTTTTCTGTTTTATTACACTAATAATACTAATAAAATAAAGTTTATATATATATATATATATATATATATAAACTTCTGTGACTTCATAAAAAGACACCTCAATATATTTAACAACATTTATCATCATTATTTTAATTCACAATATTAATCGACCAGGTCGTTCCTAAGAAAGAGAGGGCTTTCCAATAAGGATTTCTCCCTATTGGCGCGCAAATAGGTGACCAAACCTCTCATTGACAAAACTTCTAGACATCGTTAATATTGTAAATAATAATATTAATAACTTTGTCATCTCAATTATTGATTTAAAAATATATAAATATCGACAATAATTGAATCAAATAACGTGAGATACTACGCAAAGAATTCATCGTAGCAATAATTGAACAAAACTAAGTGACTTCTCACGTAAGCATCAATAATCAATACCGTGTGTTACTATACAACCACGCGTATTACTGTACTTTTATTACCGAGTAGTTCAACAGTTTTAACAGTAAAACTTCCGTCATTATTTTCATAAAATATTTTTGTCGTTTTCTCAATCCGACAATAATTCCATTGTGGAGCCCACCAATTATTGTGCCGTTGTACGAATATTTCCTGTTAAAATGAATATTCCCTGACCAATCGAATATTATATAACAACTTGTGTACTTTGCAAAATTTATAAATATTACCCACAACTATAACATTATATCAAGTTCAAATCCATAATATTCAAAAAATATTTTGAGAAATTTAAATCTTTATTCATAAAATTTGGGGTCTCACGTAAGAGAGAAGTCTCTACCTCTACTACCAAAGATCCATTTATTTCTAAGGTAAGGGGTATTATTTCTTTCAGATTCATGAAGAGAGCTATCATATTCCATTCCTTATTATTATGTTGGAATAACCCGTACTATCACAAGTAATCGCATACACGGTGAAATTCTTCTATTATTCCATTCTTTATTATTCTGTTGGAATATCCTATTCATGCGGATTACGCACTTGACCGGTTCCGCTTCTTTATTATTTTGTTGAATATCCTATCTGTATGGATTACGCATGACCGGTTCCATTCTTTATTATTCTATTGAATAACTTTGTTTGTCTTTGTTTATCGCATGCCTAGTGAATTCTGTTGTTATTCCATTCTTTATTATTACATTTGGAATATCCCATGCATGCGGATTACGTACATGACTCGGTTCCATTCTTTATTATTCATTGGGAATAACTTTTCTGCATGCGATCTATCGCATTTACGGTGAATTCTTCATTATTCCATTTTTTATTATTCTCGTTAGAATAATCATACATGTGGATTACCGCATGCATGGTGAATGATCCCTTGTATTCATTCCTTATTAAATTGTAGAAATGATCTGTCTACGTGGATTACCGCATGGCGGGTGAAAATCCATTTGCAGTTTCGTAATTTTTCTAACCCTCAAAAACTCTGGAAAATTTGAAATGATAATTTGATGAGTTTTCTATATTATGTTAAAAGATGACAATTTTTGGATGTATAGATTAAGAGTTACGGATTTTTTGGGAAAAAACTATTTTAAAAGTAAACCCTTATAACTCATTGTGGTTAACTCCAAAATTGGTAAAATTTTTATTGGGAGTACATATATATAACAGGAGTATACTCTGTAAATTTCAGAATTTTTGGACAAAAGTACAATTTATGATAAATGTCTAAATATTTGACAGTTTTGGCCAAATGAAAAATAGTAAATGAATTTAAAAAATTCCGAGAAAAATATATGTTCAATATGGGACTATATTCTGTTAAATCCCAGTAAAGAAATATTTTTGAGACTGATTTGGTATTTTTCATGAAAATAAATTGGTTATGAGTAAATGAATTAAATATGTTATGTGAAGTAACAAAATTGAAAAATAGGATTTTATGGCTTGGGAATCCTATATAGGGTATATCCAGATTTTTGATGAGGAATTTGATCATTAGTGATGAAATCTTATGAGTATGGTATTTTTGAATGATTAAATGCATTATTTGGTAAAGTGTAAACAATTGAAATAAATTGTTTATAAGTTTAAGAAGTGATTAAAATATTTTTATAATATTAATAATATTAGATTATGAGTTTATTAAGTGATTGATAATATTTGGATAAATTTAAAATCTTTAATATTTATCCTTGTTTTCGTTTGATTAATGTTTATATCATTGTCATCATCCCCATGCTTATATTATGATGAAAGTCATTTTTGGCTTATGTGCAAAGATGGACTGTTGATTATTGGTTTTACAGTTGTATATCTTTGGCTTACGTGCAAAGATGAACTATTGATTGATGAATATCTTTGGCTTATGTGCATAGATGAACTGTTTATTGGTATGATTATGACCAGGGATCATTCTGTATAATCATGACCCGTAATGTTATAGATGATGTAGTAAAAGTCCTCATTGACCCGTAGTGCATTGATGGACAGTTATTGGTATGATTATAACCAGGGATTATTCGGTATAATCATGATCATTGATGATTACATGAATATCCTTGGCCGTAGTGTAGGGATGATTCGATGATGTGGATTATTTATTAAACTGAGTCTCAACGATAAAATATTGATTATACACTTTTAATTCGTAAAAGATAGTAGATATCATGCTCTACTTGACTCTTCTAAAATACAGTTGTATGTCTTTGGCCTATAGTGCAAAGAATAAATTGTTAATGAATATCTTTGGCCGTAGTGCAAAGATGAATTTATTAGTATGATTATGAGCATGAATTGTGATTTGGTATAACCATGATTTTTGATGTTTCAGGTGAAGATAGGTGATGAAAATTATCTTCGTCCTGGGTGCGAAGAGGAATTTAGAATCATAATTATGATTATGAGTTATTCATATAATTGTGGACAGGAATTGTTGATTGATGTTACAGGGATAAACATTATTGGTGGACTTTTAACATGAAGAAGATAATAGATCTAATGGTCTATTTGACTCTTCTAATGGATTACTCGTTCCGCTGCAACTATGGTTGAAAAGTTTTATTGTAAGACCCCGAAATTTTTTTAAATAAAAAGGAATTTCCTTTATTTATTATTTTGAAATAGTAAGGGTTGATTTGATTAATGTGGATAGTTAAGGGTTAAATACGCAAAATATTTCAAAATAAGCAAGGGTTATAAAATATTCATTTTTGTTTGGGAATATTCGTTTGGTGTCGGGAATATTCAGATCTGCTTCGGGGAATATTCGTGATCTTTGTCAGGAATATTCGTATAACCAAGACAAAACCCATGTGTGGGCCCCATAACGAAAGCGATTGGATGAGGAAAATGACAAAGTTTGGGTGGTTATAAATAACTTGGTTTATTCACCGTTAAGACCGTTGGAATACCCGGTGGTTAAAATACGATGTCTACGCGTGGTTGCACGAAAGAAGCACTGCAGTATTGCAAGATTGTTGAATTATTGATTCGCATGCGTAAGAATGCACTACTCAATAATTTTCACGGTAGTTACCGCTCAATATTTTATTTTATTGATTCAATAATTGTTGCGTTGATATTTTATATTATTATTGTTTCAATAATTGTCACCGCATGATATTTCCCATTATCGGATCAATAATTCATATTATTTAAATAATATTATTAGATAACATTATTGGCAATGTCTAGAAAGTTCTGCATAAGGAGAGGTTTGGTCATCTAATTGCGCTACCAAGATGAGAGAGATCCTTATTGAAAGCCCCTCTTTCCCGAAACGACTGGTTGTCATAAATGTGATTCAGTAATATTATTTGTGAATAATTAATTCATATGATAAGGAAATATTTATTTTATATGAATATAAATGATGGATTTATTTATGTGGTTATTAATGAAGGAATTAATGTTGAGGTGTTTTATCAAGATTTTATCGGATTGGAGGTATTAAAAATCAAATCGGGGTTTTGAGATATATTATGGGGTTATAATTTTTAATCCGACCGCTGGATCGTTGTAATTTTTGGATATGTTATACATACATAAGTTGAGTATATGTCCACAAATTTTGAACCGTTAAAATGCACGAATGATTTGTTGTGAATTTTAAGAGGTGTCGGATTCGGAAATTAGGTTTATAATTGATTTTGGTGGAAAATTCTAGAATTGAGTGGGCCCCACTTGTGGTTGGTGAAAAAAAAATGTGCTGAATTTTATTTCAAATGTGGTGGGTGGCAATAGTAGCGGTGTAAAGCCATCGTGTAGCGAAAAGTCAAGTCTCGCTTTGGCGCTAACATTTTCCTATAAATAGAGGGCTAAGTTAGAATTGAAAATCACACCGTAAACAAAGTTTTCTCTTTCTCTCTCTATATTATTGAGCGTATTTTGTGAGTATTTAGATACTTTGAGAGTTCTTTGTTCAAAGATAAGTTTCATTCAAAGATCACTTCCAACCTTTCCTTCCAAGTCTTGATTCTTTCGAGGTAAGGGATATTATTTTTTTTCAGAATGATATTATTTCTTCAATATCATTATCTTTGAAATGTTGATCTCAAGTTTTATCAAATTTGGAACTTTTTCATGCTCTGGGTTACTATTTATGAGTTACTATTCACGAGTTTACTATTCATGAGTTACTATTCACGAAGTTACTATTCACGAGTACTATTCATGAAGCGTGAAAATGTTTTTTTTGTGGAATTTCTACCTTTTGGTGTCTGAGTTACTATTCACGTATAACGACACTATTCACGATATCTGACACTATTCACGTATACTCAAGACTATTCATTCACCTAAAAATAAAATTTCTTCTTTTCGTCCAAAATATCTATTCTGGATACTAGTTTTGATTGTATCCATGTTTTGATCATTCTTGAATTTTACACCACTATGATTATTTTTGAGGTATTATTGGACATGGATAAAACCAAGTATGAATCCTTAATCCTTAATCCTTGTCATTTTGTTTCACTTTGATTCGTTCTTTAAAAATATTTTCATCATCCTCGCCTTAAATGATGATATTATTGAATATCTTTGGCACAGGTGGCAAAGATGAATGATTTCTGAAGAATATCTTTGGCTTTGTAGTGCAAAGATGAGCGGTGTTTAAATGAACATGATTGGTCGATGAATATCTTTGGCCTTTAGTGCAAAGATGAACAGTGTTGAGATGAACATGATCGATTGATGAATATCTTTGGCTTCAGTAGTGCAAAAGATGAATATTTGATTTGAGATGAATATTGATTGATGTTACAGGGATAAAATATTGATGATGGATTGTTAAATTCATAGATTATAGTAGATTTCATTCTCTACGTAACTCTTCTATGAATTATTATTTCATTGCGAATATTGATCCGAAACTTGTTGTTTATTGTATTCTATCGATTTTTCCTGTTGGAGACTAACGATAATTTGTTGTATATTATCTTAGTCATAACATTCTTTATCGGGCTAGTTGAGCTCACCCTTTTCCTTGTTGTTCCATTTTTCTTCTCGGGGAGGCGAGAATGTAAATGAGTACTAGTCGGGTATGGAATGAAGGTTCTAGAGAGAGTTGTTTAGTAGTCCTCACCATTATTGTAAAATAATGTATCAATAAATGTGATGAGGATTTATTTGAGTATAAATATTGTCTAGAAGATAATATTTGTATTTAAACTCACGATTTTATTGTTACGATAATAAAGTTGTAGTTGTTTACGTACCATGTATTTGGCGACTCGAAATGGGTGTTGTGTATACCTATTTTGGGGCGCCACAGTTGGTATCGAGCTTAGGGATATGATCTCCAGCGGAGATCGGGAATAGAACTAGGAGGGGAGAGACGAGTAAATCCTTCGCTAGTGTGTCCTACCTAAGCTTATTTGTTGGTTGGTCATATTATAGGGGTATTATGTGATTTGTTAATTTATTTAATTAACCCTTGTTTTATGATAGTTTTTTTTAGAATGGCTGCTGAGAACGTTAACAATGGAGTGAATGAGATCGTGGAGACACCTCTAATCGCCAACCAGGATAATGTGATGTCAGACGAAGAAGGAATTAGAGATATCCATGTGGTGAGTGAAGAATTGATAGTTGCACCCGAGATAATCGCAGAGGTAACAGCTGAGAGTGAGGAAGAAGAGGAAGAAGAGGTACCTGAAGAGAGTTTATTAGAGGTATTTTATGATCGAAATATAAATTGCAAAATCGTATTCATGAGTTAGAAGAAGCGAAAGCAAAGAATTGCGAGCGATCGTGGAGCAAAAGGATGCAACGATTCAAGCTTGTGTTACCCGACACGTGATGCTTGAATGAAGCACTCTTTGGCGAGTATAAGATGATAAAGTCGGAATCGAAATGAAAGAAGAAATAATCGAACAAGTGAAAATGAGTGATGCGTGGGTAAAAAGTCGCACGACGCGTTGATATTATGGAAAGAGATGTCCAATCTAAAAAGAAGATTTAACGATGACGGAAGACGTCGGCAGTGAACATCAAAGACCATCAACAAATTCTAGGGAAGAGAACGATCGCCGCTTAGTTGCTACAGATGTAGAGAGGAGGGACATATAAAATTCAAACTGCTCAAAGCCTTCCAAGGTATGCTATAATTATGGAAAAGAAGGACATATCGCTTTCGAGATTATGCGATATCGAAACCCATCCAAATACGTGAATGGTGACTCAAAAGGATGTCCTAGAAAAGTCAAAGTCAACTTCTTGGAAGAAGCGTTTGTCGCGACCGTCAAAATGCGAGGAACTCGAACGGTTAGCACTCAGGTTAGTTAATTATAAATTCTTGCGTTTTATACCTTACTAGATAATCTGCCTTCTACCCATTCTTTTATCTCTCTTGCTTGCGCTCAACATTTGAACTTGACTACGGAGAAATTAGACTTTGACCTATTTATGGAGACTCCGTTAGGAGAAACTTTCATTACATCTGTTGTTTAGAAATCTTGCTTGATTCAAGTTGGCACTATCACATTACCTGTTAACCTTATTTCTATAGAGATATTTTTTTTTGATTTGATTTTAAGGTTAACTACTCATCATGCCAAAATTGATTGCTTTTGTAAGGTTGTTAGTTTTCATATTCCTAAGCAACCTGTTATTCGAACTCAAGCAATCAAACCATTGTAGTCAAACATTTTCATATCAAGCCATGAAGTCATTCGTTTATTACGGATGTCAAGTTTTCTTAGTCCATGTTATGGATTTGAATAAAGACACGTCAGATTTGAATAATATTCTTGTTGTTATTGATTTTTCCTGACGTATTTCCTGAAGAATTTATTGGCTTACTCCCAAAGACTGATATTAAATTTTGTATCGACTTTGAACCCTTGCATAAAAACTCATTTCTAAAATCTCATATCGAATGGCTCTATTGAACTTGAGGAGTTAAAATTCAACTATAGAATTTGGTACATGAGCCTTTATCTTGTGACTTCCTTTGTGGAATTCACCTAAGCCAGACTCTCTGTAGGGGACGTCATATTCGTGCGATAGTAAACTGATAGGTGTCATTGTGACGTGCTATCCAAGGTTGAGATATGAGTCACAGTTGAGAACAACCTAAGTCGGTAATCGAAATACGTAGCTTTCTAGGCTTAGTTGGTTATTATCGAGATTCGTTGAAGGATATTCTCGAATCGCTATTCCATTAACGAAATGACTCATAGAGATACAAAATTCAAATGGAGCAAGGAATGTGGTAAGAGCTTCGAAGAACTCAAGAGGAGACTCATTTCAGCATATGTTCTGACCATGCCATCCTGGAAAAGCGAACGTGGTAGCTGACGTGTTGAGTAGAAGATCGTATACAAGTACGAGTACAATATTGTCAAAGACTCATTTCAGATAATATACAAATAATAGAGATGGAGATGAAAACTCTAGGTACCCACATGATGATATACTGATGCGTACGTGATGATATACTGAGTATAATCGACTTTAATCGATAAAGTTAAAGTCGCTCAAGCTACACACCGGAAATGATGAATTTGAAGAAGGAGGTGCAAGAAGTTGTTATTTTTAAAAAGCGAGAATCGGTGAGGTGAGGAAAGCTCAAACCTTCGATTTATTAATCCATTGAAATTCTCGATCGAATAGGGCTGTGGCCTATAGACTCGTTTTACCGCCAAGTATGACGCGTGTTCATAACGCTTTTCACGTATCGATGTTACGTAAATATGTGGACGACCGAACTACGCTATTGAGTTAGAACCGGACGAGATAATCAAGAAGACTTAACGTATGAGGAGGTACTGTCAAAATTTTGGATAGGAAGGAGCATGTCCCCACGCCAAGAAAGGTCATACCACAAGTTAAAGTTTTGTGGAGGAATCATGCTATAGAGGAAATGACACGGGAGTTGGAAACGAAAATGAAAGCGAGGTATCTTTACCTTTTGAAACACCAGTATCGTCGTCGTCAATTTCGAGGACGAAATTTCATAAGGAGGGAGGTTGTAAGACCGAAATTTTTTAAATAAAAGGAATTTCCTTTATTTATTATTTTGAAATAGTAAGGGTTGATTTGATTAATGTGGATAGTTAAGGGTTAAATACGCAAATATTTCAAAATAAGCAAGTGGTTATAAAATATTCATTTTTGTCAGGGAATATTCGTTTGGTCGTGGAATATTCAGATCGCTTGTCGGAATATTCAGATCTTTGTCGGGGAATATTCGTATAACAACACGACCATGTGTGGGGCCCCATAACTAAAAGCGATTGGATGAGGAAAATGACAAAGTTTGGGTGGTTATAAATAATCGGCGTAGTTATTATTCAATTAAGACTGTTGGAATACCCTTGGTTAAAATACTGAATGTCTGGCGTGGTTGCCGCGATGCTTTGATTGCGGTATTAAAGATTTGTTGAATTATTGATTCGCATGCGTAAGAATGCACTACTCAATAATTTTCACAATGATTCTTCGCTCAATATTTTATTTTATTGATTCAATAATTGTTGCGTTGATATTTTATATTATTATTGTTTCAATAATTGTCACCGCATGATATTTCCCATTATCAGATCAATAATTCATATTATTTAAATAATATTATTAGATAACATTATTGGCAATGTCTAGAAAGTTCTGTCTAAGGAGAGGTTTGGTCATCTAATTGCGCGCCAGTAAGGAGAGATCCTTATTGGAAAGCCCCCTCTTTCCTGGGAACAGCCTGGTTGTCATAAATGTGATTCTGTAATATTATTTGTGAATAATTAATTCATATGATAAGGAAATATTTATTTTATATGAATATAAATGATGGATTTATTTATGTGGTTATTAATGAAGGAATTAATGTTGAGGTGTTTTATCAAGATTTTATCGGATTGGAGGTATTAAAAATCAAATCGGGGGTTTGAGATATATATGCGGGGTTATAATTTTTAATCCGACCGTTGGATCGTTGTAATTTTTGGATATGTTATACATACATAAGTTGAGTATATGTCCACAAATTTTGAACCGTTAAAATGCACGAATGATTTGTTGTGAATTTTAAGAGGTGTCTGATTCGGAAATTAGGTTTATAATTGATTTTGGTGGAAAATTCTAGAATTGAGTGGGCCCCACTTGTGGTTGGTGAAAAAAATGTGCTGAATTTTATTTCAAATGTGGTGGGTGGCAATAGTAGCGGTGTAAAGCCATCGTGTGGCAGTCAAGTCTGCTTTGGCGGCTAACATTTTCCTATAAATAGAGGGCTAAGTTAGAATTGAAAATCACACCGAAACAAAGTTTTCTCTCTTCTCTCTATATTATTGAGCGTATTTTGTGAGTATTTAGATACTTTGAGAGTTCTTTGCTCAATCTGAAGTTTCATTCAAAGATCACTTCCAACCTTTCCTTCCGGCAATCTTGATTCTTTCGAGGTAAGGGATATTATTTTTTTCAGTAATGATATTATTTCTTCAATATCATTATCTTTGAAATGTTGATCTGAAGTTTTATCAAATTTGGAACTTTTTCATGTCGGGTTACTATTTATGAGTTACTATTCACGAAAGTTACTATTCATGAGTTACTATTCACGAAGTTACTATTCACGAGTACTATTTATGAAGCGTGAAAATGTTTTTTTGTGTGAATTTCTACCTTTTGGTGTCGGAGTTACTATTCACGTATCGACACTATTCACGATATCTGACCTTATTCACGATACTGGCACTATTCAATCGAAAAATAAAATTTCTTCTTTTCGTCTAAAATATCTATTCGGATACTAGTTTTGATTGTATCCATGTTTTGATCATTCTTGAATTTTACACCACTATGATTATTTTTGAGGTATTATTGGACATGGATAAAACCAAGTATGAATCCTTAATCCTTAATCCTTGTCATTTTGTTTCAATTGGATTCGCTTCTTTAAAAATATTTTTCATCATCCTCGGTCTTAAATGATGATATTATTGAATATCTTTGGCCGTAGTGCAAAGATGAATGATTTCTGAAGAATATCTTTGGCAGTAGTGTAAAGATGATGCGGTGTTTAAATGAACATGACCGATCGATGAATATCTTTGGCCTTTAGTGCAAAGATGAACAGTGTTGAGATGAATATGACCGATTGATGAATATCTTTGGCACGTAGTGCAAAGATGAATATTTGATTTGAGATGAATATTGATTGATGTTACAGGGAATAAAATATTGATGATGGATTGTTAAATTCATAGATTATAGTAGATTTCATTCTCTACGTAACTCTTCTATGAATTATTATTTCAGCTGCGAATATTGATCCAAAACTTGTTGTCTATTGTATTCTATCGATTTTTCCTGTTGGAGACTAACGATAATTTGTTGTATATTATCTTAGTCATAACATTCTTCTTCCGGCTAGTTGAGCTCACCCTTTTCCTTGTTGTTCCATTTTTCTTCTCGGGAGGCGAGAATGTAAGCGAGTACTAGTCGGGGTATGGAATGAAGGTTCTAGAGAGAGTTGTTTAGTAGTCCTCACCATTATTGTAAAATAATGTATCAATAAATGTGATGAGGATTTATTTGAGTATAAATATTGTCTAGAAGATAATATTTGTATTTAAACTCACAGTTTTATTGTTGTGATAATAAAGTTGTAGTTGTTTCTGTACCATGTATTTGGCGACTCAGAATGGGTGTTGTGTATACCTATTTTGGGGGCGTCACATTTATCATCTACTATATGTTCTAAATCTCTGATTTATTACTGATGAAGGCTATTGATGATGTAGATTATCTTTAGTCATGATATTCTTTACTGGGCTAGTTGTGCTCACCCTTTTTGCTTCACAATTCCTTTTAGGTAATAAGAGTGTAGTGGGTTCGACCTGGGTAACAGGAGAATAGAATGGTGATCTATAGCTGTTGAGGTTCTCCTTAAATAGTATGGAAATAATTTTATTGAGAACTTTAGATAAGTGTGTCGTATTGTATACCTCATTTGATATTTAATTTTGGTGAACCGAATAGGGTGAGGTGACCCAACTTTGGAAGGGTGTTTTACCACTATCATACAAGATGTCTAATGACATACAACCTCGTGTTATCATAAGACAGGGTTGTGCACATCCACTTGTCGAGTATATCTACGAGCACTACCTATATGATCTTGGAGTTTGATTGAAATATAATTTTCAATTGCAGACAGTGGAGATAGTTATATGTTAAGAGAAGACTCACCATTGGAAAGAACATGATAGTAATCTTCTCGTTCTTCTTTGGGGTCATAAAATTTTTGCTGCTGTATTTTATATGGCGTTGTAACAATTTAAGTTTGGATACTGTCTACGAGACAATATTGTATTAAAACTCACGACTTATCTCATTGTCGTATTATACGCACTTACGACAATTCAACAGTTGTATAAATAAAGTTTGTAAATGATTTTTATAGTGTGATATCTGGCGACTCAGAATGGGTCGTGTGGACCTATTTTGGGGGTGTCACTAGGAGTGATCATTCGGTTATAATCGAACCGAATAAGCTATTCGTTTATAACCGAAACTGAATTATTGCCAATTTCACTATCCGAAATCCTAACCGAAATGTGAAAATAACCGAATACTGAATTACCGAATTATAATTTCGGGTATTCGGGTAATAACCGAAATATCATCCAACATAAATTACCAGTTAACTATTTAACAAATTAACTGCCCAGCAACTGTTAACTTAAGTGTCCAGCAGCAACAACAAGCCAACATGAAATTTATGACTTAATAAAGCAAGCCAAATTAACTTTCCAAAATACATCAAGTCAGCAACAACAAGCCAACATAAATTAACTGTCCAGTGACTCCAGTCTTTAAGAACTTAACAAATTTATGACATAACAGAGAAGCAACAACTAACAAGCCAACATGAAATTAATCTAGCGATCGAGAGAGGCAGTACGAAGCGACCCAAAGACTCAAAGGGCAAAAGCAAATAACAACTAATGACGCAGACCAACAATTGTGCATTTGTGCTTGTGCAACAACCAACAACCAACAGCAACATACAACAACAACAACCAACAGTCCAAGTGTCCAACAGCAAGTCAACAACAACAACATCAACATGCAACACAAATCCTGTACATCACATGACCAAGGGTAACTGTCAGTAGTGTTAGCTTGGAACTGTCAGTAGTGTTAGCTGGGCTAGAGCTTGGAATTGTCATTATGAAGTACAAATAAATGGTAAAAGGGTTAAGTTGGTGAGATCTTAATCTAATTATCTAACTATGTTGTGGACTTGAAAATGTTTGCTCCAATTATCAACTACAATTTGAATGCTTACAAGTTACAACCCAATATCATTACAAGTTGCAACCCAATACCTTTGTACACTAAGTTCCAAATTAGAAATCCCCAGTAATAAAAATAATATAAGTTCTAATAAGGTATCACTAAAAACAGGCAGAAATACTTAATTTTACTAGTATATTTCAGTTGACATATAACATATGGTCATAAACATTGAATTGTAACTTGAGATGCTTCATAGTTCATACTTCATACTCATAGCAATGATACCATAACACCAGTACACCATGACACCATCAATTTTCAGAACCATTATAATCAAAATTGTAGCTGTCATTGCATAGTAATTGTCAATTAAAAGGTCCAAGTTAACAAAGCCAACAAATTTATGAATGAATGAATCAAAAGATTACCCAGTACCCACAGAAAGCTCAGATTCCAAAAAAAAATTAACAAGAAATCCAAGACTCCAGTACTCCACACTCCACAGAAAGCTCAGATTCCAAATTTATGAATGAATCAAAAGATTACCCAGTACCCACCTTAGAAATCATAACCCTAACTAAAAAAATCAGATCGAATAACCCTTTACGGTTCAAATCAAAATTAGATGTAACTTACTTAACAAAATCAGATGTAAGAGAGTCGAAGGGGGAGAGCCGGAGAGGGCCGAGATCGAGACTGGATCTGGGAGACTGGGAGCCGAGATCGAGTACGACGGTCGACGAGTAGGGTGAAGAATGAAGATGCTTCGTAGTTAATTGATGGTCGAAGGTCGAAGTTCCACGAAAAGAGTGATCTGAAAATGGGATCTGAATATCTGATCTGAAAATTGAAATAATGAAATGGACTCGAACTCGATAGAGTTAGAGTTAGAGTTAGATCAGGCGAGTTACGAGTAGCTGAGCCTGAGTAGATCTGTAGATAATTAATATTATAATAATAATATTGAAATGGTTCGGTTATTCGGATATCCGAATAACCTGTTTTTTGAAAACCGAAACCGTAATCGAATACTGAAAAATAATTCGGATATAACCGATATTGTAAAAAAAAAACCAAAAAACTGAAATAATTCGGTTAAATAATTTTGGTTTGGTTCGGTAATTCGATTTTATCCATTTTTTGTTCACTCCTAGGCGTCAAAACCGCCACCATCGCCTTCCCTTCAGCCACCACTATAGCCACCACCTCTACCATATCTACCTTCATTACGTCACAATTTGCGAAATCAAGAAATCATTGGCCACTTACCACCACCATCGTTTCCACGAATTTGAGCCTCGTTGACAGTTATGTTACGTCCGTCGAGATCTTGACCATCAATCACATCTCTCATCCCTAAAGATAACGAATCTGAATCCCCTAGATCTTCCAGTTTCACGATCATTAATGATTTGTACATCAAACAACAAATTTCATTCAAATCAAACCAGCTATAAATCAAACAAATGACATGGACAAACAAATATACATATAAAACCTAAAATCGAAAATTAATCAATCTTCGCCTCGTAAAGGAAAAAATTGAACGTACCATTTTAGATCAGTAAAAGTAACATTAGTAACAGTTGTAACAAACAGTGACAGAAGATCAATGAATCAAAACCATAGTAACAGTAGTAGTAAAGAACAGAATCAGGAGGAGGTCAGATCTGACGATCGGATCAGGTTCGATTTCTATTGACAAACGAACCTTCGAATCGACGATATCTCCATATTGAGAGAAAGCCTCCTCTAGTGATTGATCAGTGGTAACCCATCGCATCTGAATTAAACCTCAACCATTTAAATCAAAATTTAATTTGGGAAGGAAAGAGAACTATGAACCCTAACTATTTAGGGAAGAAATGAGAGCTTGAGAAAGAAGAGAGTCTAGGAACAGAGAAGAGCACATTAATAAAAGTTTTGTGACTATTTTACCGGATCCAATAATAAACAATGCTTCTACTTTTTTAACTTATATATACAACAAGCATGCATACACTCTCACGGATCCGGTTAGCATGAAGTTATTTTTTTGGTAAGTTGGTCAATTGGCCAATAGAATATTGACACACGTACAACCTCGTTTGCGTGTCAGTATTTTATTGGTCAATTGATCAACTTACCCCCAAAATAAACTTCATACTAACCACTTCCTTTATTATTGGTTTTGATTCTCATTAGGAAGTGATGTGTTATTATACTTAGTTGAGAAAAGGATTGTGCTCAACTTTGACGCTAGGTGAAGGTGAAATTAACACCAACCATTTCTAAATTGCATAGGAAGTGCATAAATTAATTGGTCTTGAATTAGAATCAAATATAAATAATATACCTTCTTCTGTTTTCAAAGAATGATTAAAGATATAAATTTTTTATATTAAAAAATGAGATAAAATATATAAAATTAAAGGTAACCAAGTTATTATAGAGGTTCATTAGTATAAAAAAAATACTTATAATTTTATATAATCTTGTAATGTCATTAAGGATAAAATTAAAAATTTATTTACTTTTTTTTTTTTACGTTTTTTAATGTGTCCAAATTATACTTTATTGATACTTTTAAAGGCAGTACTGTATTAGTGTGAAAACAATATTTTTCAATCATAAATAATATCCTATAACTCACAAAAATATATATTTTATAACTTAAATTCGGGATAAAATTCCCTCCATTTCATAAAAATATATAAATTAAATATGGGTAATTACTGAATACCGGATTTTCCCCGGTAATTCTGGAAGAAGGAATCCAGAGACCAGGGAAAGTTGTTGAGCCGTTCCTTGTAAATGATAATCAGAGCATTGAGGAAAGAGGAGGAGAGAAAAACAGACTGAGGAGGGTGAACTTGAAAGGAGTAGAGAAGGTGATATTATAGGTGCCATAATTGGTGAAGCCATAAACTTTTGTCAGTGGGGTCGAAATTATTATCAAACTACAAATAATTTGATGGGGGTTGGGGCAGCGCCCAAGACCATTTTTTTTAATACTTTATACTTTTGGGTATATATATTATATATATATATATATATATATGAGAAATGATCCATAGCATGTATTTATTATGGATGAAAATTGGGCAAATAACATCTATACCCCCACATTACATAAATCAAAGGCGGGGATTTAAAAGGAAACACCGCCGTCCGCTAGTTGAACTAGCGGACGCTGCTTAATAAATTTTGAGACAGAATTGCCCTTAATCTTCGTCCTTGCTGAATCTATAGCGTACGAGCGCTGCGACAATTCGAAACCCTCCTCTGTGGCGAATCCTCTAAACCAAACCCTTGATTCCATCCTCTGCGGCCTCTGTGTGATTCCATCCGCTGCTGCGTGTGTGATTCCATACTCTACTGCTTGTGTGGCGAATCCTCTAAACCAAACCCTCCTCTGCAGTTTCGATTTCGAGGTTCATTCCATATTGACACTTCCATTGTTTTCCATGGCTGGGAGAGTGGGTGTCACAGTAAATAATCTGGCTATATGAATAACATTTGGAGAAAAGTGTTTACTTAACTGATTGCTACATACTGGGGCGTTCTATGAGCGGACAGAGTATAGAATTTCTTATACATATAGCTCTGTGTTCTCCAATTTCCAGTCAGTCGTGGTTAGTTTCCAGCCTGATTTGCTTTCTCTAGTGTTGTTTCCGGTTTATGCCTTTTCTAGTAGGAAGAAGGGTAGGAGAGTATCTGAGGTCCAAGGGAAAAGGTATTACTGGGTAGGGATAAACTTAATATAACGTTAAATTAATCATCATATCCATTGTAATTGGATAGAATTTGAAAAGCTTGTGCTGTGATAAAATGTAAAAAGGACAATTGTTCCAATTAATATTAAAGTCAAAGTTTCATTTCGCTGCCTTCTTTTCTGCCCAAATTTTTAAAAGAAGAAATTTGTAGGTCGAGGTGGAGACCATCCTCCAATTTGGGGAAACTTCCACTTCTTTCATTTTGCTTCTCTACCAAATCAGTAGTATATTTGGCACTAGCGCGCTCCTTTGGGTATGCGTTAAGTGTCTTGGAATCCCATTCTTATGCCAAAGTGTCTAGTCATCTTCATTGCTAACTATTATGGTACCAAGATAGGAGGGGAGACAATCACTAGAATTTCAGCTAACTCAGTTCAATATTAGTACACCACATTGTTGTTATTTAGCCTTCAGCTTATTACATAGAACTACAGCAATATATATTGGTAGTAGTGGTTAGTTAATGCAGTTTTTGGTACAAAGGCCAAGTGATTCACATAGTCACATCTCCTTCGAATCTACCTCAACACCAGCTTCTGTCACTGTACAGGCGACAGTCAAATTGGGTACTTGGTGGCATTTGTCTTGCAATCACTTGCACTTGTTCTTCACTATGGAATATTCTTCAGGTAAAATCTAGTTACACTACAAAGAATGTATTTTTTACTAGATTAACATTACTCCTTGTTATTGAATTGAAATATTATATATCAATGTTACAAATTAACTTACTGATTCATATAATATATCCAGACAACAACTATTAAGGCGTACCCTGATGAAATAAAAGTAGTGTTTTTCTTTTGCTGCTTTGGAACCATCCAGTGTGCAATATTCTCTAAAATATGTAACGAAGTCCAGGTGCTTGGATGCTGCCATTGTAGACAGACATGTTGAAAGACCTTCAAGCAGAATGGTACAACATTTTGCTCTATTTGTTTTTCAGATAAATGAATCTTATAAATAGCATTATTTTCCCTAAAAATATGATAATAAATCTGCTACTATGAATTGTCCTTACAATACTAATTGATTTTTTTTTTGCAATGCAACCTGGCTTATGTTACTAATGTATTGGCAGTAAACCTACAGGTTCTTCTCCCTTATCAACTTTAAGGACTGGAATTTGATAGCAGTATGTAACTGTACAAATAATCAACATATTGACATGTTCAATTAGGTAAAAATTGTTGTAATTAGGTATTTATTGAAAAATTGGAACACAAGTCTGGCACGTCTATATTTGCTGAGCATTGGGTTCCTGTCCGGCTTTCCAGTGTGCAAATTGAGCAGTACTGTGATCGAGTCAGCTGATGATCTTTTATTATATGCTTTGTCATTTACTTGGCTTGGTTGATATGATTTTGAAAATATATTTGCCCTTTTAACTTGTGCTTATTAAGTGTTTGTTTTCAGTGCTGTGACCAACCTTATCTTGTGGATCATTCTGTGCAAAGCTTTCTCACAACTGGTCTTCCCGAGGCTGACAATTTGGATGTCGGAATAAAGCTTTTTTCACACACCATTCATCAAGACCAGAAAATGACCTGCCCTGAATCTATAGAAACTGGATATCTAAGTCAACCTGGAAGTGAATTAGTTCCTGCTTCTGCAAATGTCGAAGTTCAGATACCTAACAAAGTGCAAGATAATTTCCTACTTCTGCAAATGTCGAAGTTCAGATACTTAACAAAGTGCAAGATAATGTCATTGCGCAAGTTTCGGAAATCATGTGCTAATTGCTTGTTTAGTCAATTACACTGTTTGTAGATTATATAATTGTTTTAGATAGAGGTGAACTTATGTATAGATTTTGCAGGGGTTGAAAAATTGGTGCAACTCATGCAACCTGACAGTGTGGATTTCAATATTAAATTTGGCTTGTCGAATTATGCTTGCCATGGATTATTGTAACACTTCCACAATTTTTTTTTTGTAATATTACATATTAATATTTTGACCTGCGAAGACTTGTTTGAGAATTATTTTCTATTCTCTATTCTCTGCGACTTGACTTATTTTTTTATTCTCTATTCTCGAATTTTTTGTTCTCTATTATCTGTTTTCATTCTCTATTTTTCTAATGAATGATTTCGCGAATATCTATCTAGCTGCTTGGGATCTAGTTGCTTACGCGAATATATATCTAGCTGCTTTTTTGCATATTGCATGGATCTAGATTTGATTTAGAGTTCCGCTAGTTATCTAGCGGATGGAGTTTTATCCCAGAAATCCAAGGCGTTAGGGGCTATCCTGTCTCAAAATTTATTAAGCAGTGTCCGCTAGTTTAACTAGCGGACGACGGTGTTTCTTTTTTAATCCCCTTGATTTATGTAATGTGTGGTATAGATGCTATTTGCCCAATTTTCATCCATAGCAAATACATGCTATGGATCATTTTCCTATATATATATATATATTTTACAATAAAAATATAATAAGTAATAATATATGGTATATATACACTATA
This sequence comes from Panax quinquefolius, assembly GCA_020205615.1. Classification (NCBI taxonomy): domain Eukaryota; kingdom Viridiplantae; phylum Streptophyta; class Magnoliopsida; order Apiales; family Araliaceae; genus Panax; species Panax quinquefolius. The sequence continues at coordinate 91,690,833 of CM035168.1, forward strand.
TTGACTCATAATAGACATTTTTAATCACAACTGTTCATAAGCAAATAATTCATTATTTATTTTTAAAAATAATATAAATTAGATTATTATTTAGTTCAAAATATTATAGACAGAGATATATATTGAGAGGATATGAGTCATATGTGGTTAAAATTTGATTGAGAAAGTTATAAATTTTCAATTTGACCCCGTATAATAGAAAATTTATAAAATTTTAATGGGGTCAATTTATATATAATACTTAAATTTTTTAAAATTTACCTTACATTATAAAATATTTTTTTTCCAGTAGGGTCGATTGACCCCACAAAGTTGTATGTGGCTTCGCCACTGGGTGCCATGTCCCCAACTGTCATCAATGAATGCGCTCCTTTTTGCCACCGGGACACATATTTTACAAGAAACACAAACTATTCTACAAATATTTTATAAATTACTGTTGTGACATACTCCACCTCAACATATTGTGTAGGGTCGAAGACTACATTGAAATAATTTGTTGATCAATACGCTAAGGTGGAGTATGCTACATTAACAATTTGTAAAATATTTATAAAATTATTTGTGTATGTAACATTACTCTTATTTTATGCTCAGTCTTTAAAAATTTGTATGAAAATTATATATACTTATTTTGCTTGCTATTTATTGTTTCTACTCATTTGTATTTACATAATCCATAATCATATTGTTTATAGTGATCGTATGAAAACCAAAACCCACCCCCAAACAAAGGGACTCTTTAATTTTGTAGGGCAATTCTTATATATTTATTTATTATTCCCTAAATTCCACTTTTAGAGATATATTTATAAAAGGATGATTTTTTAGTAGTTTTAGTATTAGTTAAGAATTCAGTTTAGTGTTGGTGGTGTGATATTGAAAATAATAATAAAAAAGTAATCACATGTCAGTTTATAGTCTTAAAATAAAAATATATCTTTAATTTTGGAGCCAATAATGACTAAAAAGCAAATGGGAGATGGAGGAAGTATATGATATTAAGTGCACAAAACGATAGTGGATTGAATTAATTTATACTGGTGTTAAGTAAAATTTACAGTTGGTGTTACTGGGTTTACTTGCCACTGGATAGATATCTAACAGTTCTAGATCGACGCTGGATCAATACTATCATTTACATTACAAGTTAATTTCTGTATGTTGACAATGACCACTCATGTATCAAGTCCCTTGTTCACTAGTTTTTTGGTTTTATAAAGTAAATAGTAGTAATACCCTGTCCATAGTTTTTCCTAAATTTGAAGCCTACTGTGAAAATCTGACTTCTTTTACATTAAGGGAACTATACCTTTTTATCTGTTAATTAGGAAATAAACTTTATGCATGCCTGTGTTAATTTTGGCTGTTATTTGAACCTCTGATTTAGCCTAAACGGCCTTTTACTTTGTATTACATGTTTTCCTAAAGTTCTTTTAAAGGCATGCATGGTTGGTGGCGTTAATATCTGCATGAATGGCTTGGACGGTTCCCAAATGACAAAGATTGAAATAATGATAGCTGAACTCTAATGGTAACCACTTATTCCTTCTAAAAAAAATCAAGAATCGAATAATGACAGTAAAATTATTAGAGCAAGTCTGCCAGAGTGCCAATTCCTTGTTACTTTCTCATTTTTATCCCCAGCCCATTTTGTTGGAAATATAGGGGAAGAGGATAAATTATAGAGAAGAAGTGAAATATAACTTTTGAGAATATTCAATAACACTTTCATTTCACTTGCTTCAAATGATCTAAGTACAAGTAGAATTCCTAGGACACTTCTAGAGCTACCATAATAATTACTAGATGACCAAATTCATGGACATGAACCTAACCATTACATTACATATTCAAAGACATTTCAAATACACTCATGTACATACATGTATCATGCATGAACTCATTACATATTCATGTACTTAATTAATTCATGAACAATCTAGAGAATGAATTTTGTTTAGTTGCTAACAAAGCCTCCCGTAAACCAAATTTATTCTTCACTCCGAGTTTAACGGTTTGCCTCTTAAAAACTTCTCCAGAAACAGACTTTGTAAAAATGTCAGCTAGCTGCTCTTCAGATTTACAATACTTGATATTAATAATTCCATCACATTTGAATTTACTCTAAACTTTGGTACGTAGTGTTTTGCTCCACGGAGTGTCTTAATTCAGTCATCTATTGTATCGAGTGTCCCTTTGCGTTAAACTTAGGGAGGACGGGAGGTAGAAGATATAGGTTTGTTTATTGAGAATTATATGTGATATGTATTTGTCTCAACTGTTTTTGCTTCACTTACTAATTATCAAAGTTATTTGGTGTTATTTTCATCGTTAGGATAATAGGATATCTACTATATATGAAATGCAAGATAAAATCTCAAATTGGAGTTTGGACAATTAACTCTTTAATTAGTTAAATATTATGTTGAATGGGCTCCATATAAGGTTAGGTCTGGCCCACCTTCCACATTCTAACTTGGCATGAGCAAGTGACAAAGGGTATATGCTAAAAACTTTATGCAAGTTGAGAGTACAAACAAAAGAGCTTTATGGAAATCTATCCCTTTTTTTTACGTCATTATATTTCACAACTTTTATAGGGAGTAACTTTTGCTATCGTTTGTCAATCCAATGTGTTGAGGTAAAGTGGTAGGTCTCATGACTATCTTATCTGCATTATTATGCTTGTTGATTATGAACCTTGATCTTTTTTCATATTTTGTTGGATAGGTGGCATTGGAATTAATTACTAATAACAAAGCCGAAAATGGAGGAGCTGCACCAAACTAGCTAGTTGGTAAAATAATTAGACATTCATAGCACTTCAATTTGTCCTAAAGAAGAAAGGACATGACTATCGTCTATCCGCAAAATTATGCTTGCTGATTATGAACCCCTTTATATCATTGTTATGCTAAAGGAATAGCTAGGTTTAATGACTATCATCTATCTGCATTATTATGCTTGTTGATTATGACCCTTTTTTCTTCATACGTCAGTATATAATTTTATTAGTTGTACGAGTTGTCTTATCATAAAGATCATGCCTTTAAATCATATGTCACACTTTTTTAAGGAACATAGCATAAAAATGTGGTTGATAATGGGTTTCTTTTTAGCTGAAAACATCAAATATTTTGGTCGATTCTATCAAACATCATACGTATACGTGTTTAATTATATTAGTTGTATATTTGCTTTTCTACCCTGACAAAAAATCAAGTTCCCCGAAGGATTGAAGATTTGGTAGGGATATCGCGTGCATTTGAGGAACACCATTAGAAACTGAATATCCAGCTTGCCAGACATGATTGACCGTTGTTGTTCTGTAATTAAATGGACCTAGAACAGCAAAGATAATCATCTCATTATTTCTAAATTCTGCAGAGATGCTTGAAACCCGAAAGCTAAGAGCTCCCGGTAGCATTGAAGGATTATAACTTAATATTGGTGTTGGATATGATGTCATAATTCCATTACTGTTGTGAAAAGCTACAAGTGCTTGCGATCCAACCATGCCTGTTTGAGTAGGGTTTATTCCCCACGCAATCCATCCCCTCGAATTAGCTTGTCTGGCTCTGTATGCAATTGCAACTTCATCCGTGGATGGAAAGTAGTTCCAATGGAGATGGGCACGATGATAAGGAAGATCGATACAAGAATTGAAGATTCTGTTGGATGTGAAGTTGTAGTTTGAGCAAGTTTGAGCATTTGACAGGATGAAAAGAGAAGCAAAAATGGAGAACAAAAAAGTGGATGTTGAGATTATTGCCATGAGTTGCTGAATGTTTTATGGCTTAGGCTTGTGATGAAACTCTCTTCAGACTCGTGGCCGTGGGGTATAAAAAATGGTTAATCTGGTGTAATTAGCTAGGGAAGAATGAGAAGTAGGTATTATTAACATGTAATAAAGTTGAAAGTTGTTGAATGGTATACTAAGCTAGTGTGGCTACTGAAAGATTAGGTTAAGGTGTTAAGTTGACGGTAGATGAGTCATGAAAGTTTCCTTCTTCTCTGTTTCATTTAGTATTTCTTGCTTAATTTTGTACCCCTGGTTGTTACTTGATTTTCAAAAATAATACCCAAGGAGTTGGCTCGAAACATAACAGGAAACTTATGTATGCATCATCAAACTTAAATACTCTCGTTTGACTTTTGACTTTAACATTTGTGTAGGTTTAGGAATACTAACATAGTACTTGTTTTTCTAAACTTTAGGAAGTTGCTCAGGTTGGTTTTAAGACCAGTTTTCTGGTTCTGGTTCTGGTTCTGTGTATAAAATTTTCAAGTCTAACCACAGTCCTTCTGGAATGTCCTAGTTTAAGGTTTCCCTTTTTTAGCCCGGGCAAAATGAAATGGGCGGCAGAAAGGAAGGGGTAAATATGGGAACAATCATTTCAAAATTATTATTATTATTATTATTATTATTATTATTATTATTATGTTAGTTTGTATAAAATGACTATGCATGTCAGGTGTTTGATTTATTTGAATTACCATAAAAAAGGAATGAAAAAATTATACTCCAAAATTAAAGATATATTTATAAATCGATGACTTTTAAGAATAATTTTATGTTTTCAAATATAATCTTAGTATTAACTAGGAATTTGATTGTGGTAGTGTGATGAAAATGATAGTGAAAAAATAATAGCAAATTAGGAAAGTTATGCCACTTTATAGTTTATAGTACTAAAATAAAAATGTATTTCTAATTTTGAAACGGATTAAAGAGAAAAATATATTTCTAATTTTAAAGTAAAGGGAGTATTAAAATTTAGAGAGCGAAAATGAAAATTGCAAAAATTTCGAGAGAGAAAAAATCTCAACCAAACTCAAAATGAAGCTTTTCATTTATAGCTTCAAATTTTGAATTCAAGGGATGAAGTTAGAGTTTTTTTTTTTTTGAGGAGTTGGGACATAAAGTCATGAAAAATTTAGTAGAGTTTGAATACACCGCTCCCTGCTCAAAATTTGTAAACAACTTTAATACTCCCTCCGTTAATATAGGTCATTTTAGGGTTGTGCACAAATATTAAGGTAATGATTGTATAACATTAACTATAATATCAATTGTTTATATTGCCCTTGTATCGGAAGAAGAGATTGTTATTTATTGGATAAAAAATAGTGAGAGAACCAAAGTTACATTTAATACTTAGGGTAATATTGGAAAGTAAGCCATTAATGCTTACTTGAAATTCTCAAACGACTTATATTAAAGAACAAAAAATTTCTCTAAAACGACTTATATTAAAGAACGGAGGGAGTACTTTATATCGGGGTAAAGGTCCAAAAATACCCCTGAAGTTTATCCTAATATCTCACTTACACTTTAAACTATTTTCTTTTTCTAAAAGTGCCTTTAATGTTATAAATTTAAGGTCAATTATACTCCTTCCGTTAATAGACATGCCACCTTGACAAATGGAGCTGACACCTAAACAAAATTTACTGACGAGGCAATGCATACATGAAAAATAGCTAATAATTCAAATCAAACATATTTGTCCCAATACATGTGCCCATTGTCAATATAACTTCCTCATCTTATTATTATTATTATTATTATTATTATTATTATTATTATTATTATTATTATTATTATTATTATCGTTGTTGTTTTGTCCTTTTCATTCTGAAATATAAAATTAGTGTTGGAGTTTTAAATTCAATTTAAATATTTGTTAACAAAAAATATTGTAATTAATGATACTTTTTATATAATTTATAATTAATATAATTTACTATATAAAATTAGTCAAAATTTATTTTTAAAATACCTTAAATAATAATAATACTCTCTTCTCCATCCCATGCCCGTTCAACCCATAAAATCAATTCCCTCCGTCTCCTTCTATTAACCCCCTTTCTCCCTAATCATTGCACCAAGATTCAAAATGCTACCACCCTTCATCAAATTGGGAAGAATGGATGTGTTTTGAAATAATGTTATCCTCTCTCTCTCTCCCCTCTCTCTCTCTCTCTCTTCCTTGCCGAATGAACAAATTACGAGGATCGCCTGAAATGGGTTTGTGTTGCCGGTTTTGAAGGATCATCAAATATATACATCAAATCTGAAAAAGGATCTTCAAGTATCAAATTAATTAATTCTTTTGTATGCCTCACGAACAAATACATCAGATCTGAAAAAGGAGTTGTGTGTGTATACATACAAAAAACATACATCAGATCTAAAATTTTCTCTATCATAATTTGTTATGCGGACCTCTTTGAAAAAGGAGTTGTGTGTATATATACATAATACATATATCAGATCTAAAACTTTCTCTTGTGATATGTTATCTGGATCTAAAGCCAGTTTATACAAACATGCGGTATATATAGTCTTCTTCTAGTTTCATCTTTTATTCTTTGGCAGATCTTCTCAAACTGAAAAACCTTGATGATTGATTGGGTAATCAGTAATCTACATGATTAATTGTCTATTATTATTAATATTTTTATTTTAATTATAAATAAGATAGTTAGTCTGGGTCTTTAGTCTTTACTATGATCGCCTGCGACCTCTTTCTTGGAAATTGTCAAATTAACTGCTTCAAGAGTGTAGTAAAATACTTGTGTGGATGTATCAGTGATTTATAACACTTGGATTCATATTATATCGGCATTTGTTTGATAAATGCTTCTAGGTCTTTATTTGTAGAATGATTTTAACTTCGAGTAGAGGAACTGGTGAAAATTACAAATTTTTGAGAACCCAGGTGAAAATACATGCCTAGCCAGCAAAAAATACCCAGGTGTCAGCTCCGTTTGTCAAGGTGGCATGTCTGTTAATGGGAGGGGTATAATTTGACCTTAAATTTGTAACGTTAAGAGCACTTTTGAAAAAAAATAGTTTAGGGTGTAAGTGGGATATCGGGGTAAACGTCAAGGGTATTTTTAGACCTTTGCCCCCTTTACATGGACAATCAATTGAACGGAATAGGCCAAATAACAGTGCACCTCTTGCATCTGATAAGCATCAACATGTTCCTTCTCCTATACTCCAGCCTAGAAAGTTTGTTCTTATTGGACAATCTAGACTTGCATCAGATACTGACAGAGAGTCTGTTCCTATAGTTGAATCAAGTCAATCAACAATACCAGAGACTAGAGAGAATGTCCCTACTTTTGATTCAACATCTAGACAATTTATTCCTACTCTGCCAGTATGCAATGTTAACAATTCAATGGTCAATGAGCAACCTGATGTTATATCTGAGACTCTTGAAGATGCAAATTTTGATGTTGGTGATTTAGAACAAGATCTGGAGAAACGAAAACAAATATATGAATATCCTATTAATCAGCATGACCGAATTCGACGTGCTTATATAAACTTGGAGCCATATCATTATAAACTTTTTGAGTATCCAAGAGTTTGGTCAGGAAACCAGTATCGTCAGTTCAATTATTCTTGGTTCAAAGATTGGCCATGGTTAGAGTATTAACCTTTTAAGAATAAAGTATTTTGCTTCCCTTGCTTTCTTTTTGCAAAGGGTCCAAAAGTTAATCCTGCACTGACTACTGATGGATTTAATGACTGAAAAAGAGTTCGAGATGAAAAGAATTGTGTATTTTTAAATCACATTGGAGGTCTATGCTCATTACATAATAGTTGTGAGAAATGCGTGACGGATTTGATGAAAACACCTCAATATGTAGACATAATTCTGAACCGACAAAGCAGAGATGAGATTTTAAAGAATCTACTAAGACTCAAGACAACCATTGAATCATTCATTATCTTGCATATCAAGGGTGTGTTTTTTGGGGTCATGACGAGTCTTTGGATTTAAAAAACCGTGGCAATTGCGTTGAACTTATAAAGCATACAACAAAGTTTAGTCCGGAAGTTGCTAAAGTTGTTTTAAGAAATGCCCCAAAAATGCTACATACACCTCACCCACAATCTAGGAGGAGATTTTGAATATTCTAGCAAACAAAGTGAGAATGCACATTCGAGGAGAAGTTGGGGATTCTGGCTTTTATATTCTTGTTGATGAAGCACAAGACTCAGCTCATAAAGAGCAAATGGCTATTATTTTTAGATTTGTCGATGTAAGAATGTCATCTGTGTCTTTCTCATTAGCATTGGTCAAAGATATATACAATACATATGCAATATTCTAGACAATATTCTAGGCAATATCCTAGGCTACAATACAGGAAGATATATACATGAGTATGATCTACATACTAAAATAATATATATATATATATATATATATATATATATATATATATATATATACACACACACACACACAAAGATTACTTGACATAATCTAATACACCCCCGCAGTCAAAGCGGGAGGTTGTCAGACGCTTAGACTGTCCCGAAAATCATCAAAAAGTACACGCGAAAGTCCTTTAGTGAAGATGTCGACAATCTGATAATGGGACAGAACATGTGTAAGACCCCAACTTTTATGAATAAAGATTAATTTCTCTCGAAATATATTTTTGAATATTATGGTGTGGATATAATATAATGTTATAGTTGTGGGGTAATATTTATAAATTTTGCAAACTAAGCAAGTGGTTATATAATATTCGATTGGTCGAGAATATTTGTTTTAATGTAAAATATTCGACGACGACACAATCATTGGTGGACCCCTACAACGGAAGTATTGTCATAATAAGAAAAACTATGTAATTATCTTTTATAAAAAATAATAACTACAGGAAGTATTACTTAAAAACTGCTGAACTACCCTAGTAGTAAAAGTATAAGTAATACGTGTGGGTTGCATAAGTAGCACACGGTATTGATTGGTTATCGATGCTTACGTGAGAATTCACTCAGTTATACTCAATTATTGCTACAATAATTGCTGCATCATATCTCTCATATTATTGATTTAATTATTGTCACAGTATCATCTGCATAATATGTTATATTATTAAATCAATAATTGAGACGACAAAGTTATTTATATTATTAAATTGCAATATTTATAATGTCTAGAAGTTATGTCAAGGAGAGGTTTGGTCATTTAATTGCGCGCCAATAAGGAGAAATCCTTATCGGAAAGCCCTCTCTTTCCTGGGAACGAACTGGTTGTTAAATATTGTGAGTTATAATTTTAATGATGAATACATTCGTGTTGATTAAAGATGAATTTGATAGTTTCATTGTGTTGGGATTATTAGTGTTAGTGGAAATCGACATCTATTCCGATGATAATTGATGTCTGGGGGTTATATTGATAAATCGGGTAATTAATCGGATAAATGAGTAATTAATTGCTACTAATTCACATGCTTATATAATTATTTGTTCACATGTGTGTACTATTGATTCACATTATTTACTATTAGGGGAGGTGGTGCAAGTTTGATAATACTTGCAGGACTAAATTAAAAATGAAAGAAAAGTTGGAGGTATTGTACTGTAATATTTCGAGCACCAAAACATGCAATTATCAAAAAATATTTTTCTATAAATAAAGCTCATTCTTCCTTCATTTCTCACCAATTCACTAAAGCTATAGAAGCAATTATTATAGAGAGAAATTATAGAGAGAAAGAAGAAGAAAGTCTCACTACTCATGCACTCCAAAGATTCAGTTTTTTCTAAGGTAAGGGGTATTATTTCTTCCGTATTCATGAAGAGAGCTTATGTTATTCCATTCTTTATTATTCTGTTGGAATAACCTGTCTGTGCGGTCTATCGCATGCATGGTGAATTCTTTGTTATTCCATTCTTTATTATTCTGTTGGAATAACCTGTCTGTGCGGTCTATCGCATGCATGGTGAATTCTTCTGTTATTCCATTCTTTATTATTCTGTTGGAATATTCTGTCTGTGCGGATTACACATGACCTGGTTCTATTCTTTATTATTCTATTGGAATAACCTGTCTATGTGGATTATCATATGCATGGTGAATGATCCTTCGTATTCATTCCTTATTAAATTGTGGAAATGACCTGTCTATGTGGATTACCGTATGACGGGTGAAAATCCATTTACAGTTTCATATATTCTATGATACTCATTTGGTTAAAGTTTTTGCTTCTATACTCCATGAAATTAGTAGAATATCCTCGATATTTCAAGCTTCATCCAAAGATCTTTTCATGAAAATATTCTTCCGAGCATTCTTGAATTTTACTCCACAAAGCAAAGATCATGTTGACAATTTGACGTAATTGATTTCAAGATAAATTAACTTATAAATCTTTAAAATTTATTCTTGAACTTGTTTTATTGAATTATTATGTCATTGTCATCATCATCCTCATGCTTATATTGTGATGAAAGTCATCTTTGGCTTACGTGCATAGATGGACTTGGAATGATTATGACTGTGGATTATTCAAAGATAATCATGACCGTAATGTTATAAATTATGTGGTAAAAGTCCTCGTGAGCTCTGTAGTGCATCGATGGACAGTTTTTGGTATGATTATGACCAGGGATTATTCGGTATAGTCATGACCATTGATGATTTATTAAATATCCTTGGCCCATAGTGCAGGGATGACTCGATGATGTGGTTTATTTATTAAGCTGAGTCTTAGCGATAAAAATTGATGAAAACATTTTAAATCATAGAAGATAGTAGATATCATACTCTACTTGACTCTTCTAATGGATTGCTTATTCTGCACCGCAGCTAAAACTTGATGTCTATTGTATTTTATCAGTTTAACATTGTTGAAGACTAATGATAATTTATTCTGCATTATCTTAGTCATAATATTTCTTACTGGGCTAGTTGAGATCACCCTTTCTTTCACAGTTCTCTTCAGGAAATGAGAACGTAGCCGGGACTAGTCGGGGAATGGAGTGACGGTCCAGATGATAGCATTAGTAGTCCTCACTATTCTGTTAAATAGTGTGACAATAAATGTAATGAGGACTCCATTGAGTGTGGATATTGTCTAGATGACAATATTCTTATTAAAACTCTTAGATTATGTTTTGTTGTATTTCACACGACTGTTGTATAATTAAGTTGTATTTGAATTTTGTACCATGTTTTTGGCGACTCAAGATAGGTGATGTATACCTATTTTGGGGGCGTTACAGTTGGTATCAAAGCTTAAGGATATGATCCCTGGCTGAGATGTGAAACAAGAACTAGGAGGGGAGAGACGGAGAATTCATTCGCTAGTATGACCTACCTAAGTTTATTTGGTATTTAATTGATCGGTCAGAGTATAGGGATAATATGTGATATGTTAATTAACCCTTATTTTGTGGCAGTATTTGAAAATGGCATCCGAAAATGTTGAGATAAACAATGAAGCACATGAGGCCGTTGAGTCACCACAGATTAATGCCCAGGATAATGTGCAACAGGAAGATAATAATCCTCATGTAAACAATAACACCGATGAAATGGTGAACGATGGGATGTTCAGGGGCTTTATGCAATTCATGCAACATCAAGCGAAAGCGGCTCCTGTCCAAAATGCAGGTGGAAATACTGACAACTCTCGGACGGTCACCGCTAAGCAGTTCAAGGAGCTGGGACCACCGGAGTTTTTTGGAGAGCCAAAACCACTTAAGGCGGAGATGTGGATAAAGCAGATCAACAAGATATTTGATGTCTTGGGATGCTCCGAGGAGCAAAAGGTTCCCTTTGCCACCTTCATGTTGTTAGCAGAGGCAGATTACTAGCGGGAATCAGAAAGCGTGCGACTCAACTCCGCCAGACTCAAAATGTCTTGGGAGAAGTTCCAAGAGCTATTCAATGACAAGTACTTTCCTGAAAGTATTCGTCACATGAAGAAGGTAGAGTTCATCAAGCTTGAGCAAAACAATATGACCGTGGTGCAGTACGAAGCTAAGTTTGCCGAGTTGTCTCGATTTGCGTCCCACTTGGTTGATAATGAGGAGAGAATGACGCGGATGTTTCTGAGAGGTTTGAAACCCGAGATACGTCAATACCTAATTTCTCACAAACTGTGTTTGTATTCAGATGTTGTGAATAAGGCTCAGTTATTGGAGCGCGATAATGAGTCAACCCAACCAAGAGAGAGCAACCGACAAGTCAATAATACCAGTGGTAGTAGTCATCGAAGCGGTGACAATAAACGTGGAGGGAATCAACATGCTAGAAATGATAATCACTTCGGTGGTAATCATGGCCATGACAATAAGAGTGGACATTTCAAGAAGATGAGATTCAACAAGGATGGAAAGACGTTAGCACCAACACTTGTTGTTAAGGAAGGAGAACGACCACCGGTCGTATGTTACAAATGTGGAGGGGAAGGACCCATAAGTCCAAACTGCACGATGCAGTCCAAAGCGTGTTATAATTATGAAAAAGGTCACCTAGCCCAATTTTATCGTGCACCAAAGTCAAGTTCAGCTGGGATGGAGGCATCAAAGGGCGTCCCAGACAAGACAAAACCAGTAGTTTAAGGGAGAGCGTTTGTCGTAACCTCCCAAAAAGTGAGGAATCCGAACGAGGTGATCACGGGTAAGCTAATCATAAACTCTAGCGAAGTTTATACTTTATTTGATACCAGTTCTACCCATTCCTTTATTTCTCCTACTTACGCTCAACGTTTAAATTTGACTCCGGAGAAATTAGACTTTGACTTATCTGTTGAAACTCCGTGGGAAAAACCTTCATTACATCCACGGTTTATAAGTCTTGTTTGATTCAAATCGGTAACCGCATGTTACCTGTCAATCTTATTTCTTTGAAAATACTTACATTTGATGTGATTTTAGGGGTTGATTGGTTAACTACTCATCATGCTAAAATCGATTGTTTTCGTAAGGTTGTTAGCTTTCCTATTCCTAACCAACCAATTATGCGAATTCAAGCAACCAAACCACCAAAATCAATCACTGTCATATCAAGTCATAAAACTATTCATTTATTGAAAAATGGATGTCAAGCTTTCTTAGCCCATATCACGGATTTAAATAAAGATACGTCAGATTTGAATGATATTTCTATTGTTAATAAATTTCCTGACGTATTCCCTGAAGAACTTCCTGGCCTACCCCCAGAGAGTGAAATTGAATTTTGTATCGACCTTAAATCCGGTACAAAACCCATTTCCAAAGCCCCATATCGAATGGCTCCTATTGAACTTCAAGAGTTAAAAACCCAACTACAGGAATTGGTAGACATCGGTTTCATTCGGCCTAAGTACGCCTCCTTGGGGTGCTCCTGCTCTATTCGTGAAGAAGAAGAAAGATGGAAGTATGCGACTTTGTATTGAATATCGGGAGTTGAATCATGTCACCATCAAAAATAGGTACCCGTTGCCTCGCATTGATGACCTGTTTGACCAGTTGCAAGGACCCAAATTCTTTTCAAAGATTGATTTTTGTTCCGGATATCATCAATTAAAGATTAAAACTGATGACATTCCAAAGACTTCTTTTAGAACTCGGTATGGGCATTATAAATTCCTAGTCATATCTTTTGATCGACTAATGCTCCCCGCCTTTCATGGACATGATGAACCGAGTATTCAAGGAATATTTGAATCACTTTGTGGTCGTTTTATTGATGACATCCTCATATACTCCAAAACCCGTGAAGACCATGAGCAACACTTGAGGTCGATACTCAAAAGCTTCGTGAAAACAAGCTTTATGCCAAGTTGAAGAAATGTGAGTTCGCTTAAGGAAGTTGCATTTCTTGGGCACGTAATATCAAATCATGGAATATCTGTTGACCCGCAAATATTGAAGCAATTCAAAGTCGGAGCAACCTAAGTCGAAGGACTAAAGTACGTAGCTTTCTCTACTTTAGTGGTTATTATCAGAGATTCGTAGAAGGGTTTTCTCGAATCGTTACTCCATTAACTCAGCTGACTCAAAAATATAAAAAATTCGGTTGGAGCGAGGAATGTGAAAAGAGTTTTCAAGAACTCAAGAGGAGACTCATTTCAGCACCTGTTCTGACAATACCATCTGCCTCGGAGGGATTTGTCATCTACAGTGATACTTCAGGCAAAGGGTTAGGATGTGTTCTCATGCAACTTGGGAAAGTCATACCTATGCCTCACGACAACTCAAAGAATATGAGAGGAATTATCCTACTCATGATCTAGAGTTGGCAGCAGTCATTTTTGCACTTAAGAGTTGGAGGCATTACCTGTATGGAGAGAAGGTGGAGATTTATACGGATCTTAAAAGCCTCAAATATTTCTTCACTCAAAAGGAACTCAACATGTAACAACGACGATGGCTTGAGCTGTTCAAAGATTATGATCATACCATCCAATACCATCCTGGAAAAGCGAACGTGGTAGTTGACGCATTGAGTAGAAGATCATATGCAGGTACAAGTGCGATATTGTCAATGCAAAGGCCCATTTTGTATGACTTACAAAGGATGGAGATAGAGTTAAAGACTCCAGGGACCCATATGATGATGGAAAATATACGAGTAGAACCGACTTTAATTGATAAAGTTAAAGCTGCTCAAGCTACAGACCTGGAGCTGATGCGTATGAGGAAGAAAATGCAAGAAGGTGCTATTCCGGAAGCAAGAATTGATGAAGAAGGAATACTTCGAGTCAACTCCAGACTTTGTGTTACTAACGACTCTGACTTGAAGTATAAAATTATGATGGAGGCGCACAACACACCGTTTGCAATCCATCCTGGGAGTACCAAAATGTATCGTGATCTTTGACATACATTTTGGTGGAGCAATATGAAGAGAGAGATAACGAGGTTTATCTCAAGGTGTCTAACTTGTCAATGAGTCAAGGCAGAGCATTAAGTGCCAAAAGGTCCATTGCAACCACTTGAAATTCCAGAATGGAAGTGGGAGCACATTACCATGGATTTCAAGCATCGGTCTTCCCAAGGTTTCTCAAGGCATAGATGCGATTTGGGTCATTGTTGATAGATTGACCAAGTCTGCTCATTTCTTACCGATATGAGAAACTTATACACTTGAACGTCTTACTAGTATGTATATAAACGAGATTGTAAGATTGCATGGTATTCCAGTATCCATAGTTTCTGATCGAGACCCAAGATTCACTTCAAGATTTTGGGTTAGTTTGTAAAAAGTTATGGGCACGAATTTATAATTTAGTTCGGCATATCATCCTCAAACGGATGGGCAGTCGAAAAAGAATATTCAAACTCTTGAAGATTTATTAAGACTCTGTGTCCTTGACTTCAAGGGAAGTTGGGACAAGTTCTTACCATTGGTGGAGTTTTCCTACAACAACAGTTATCAAGCAAGTATTGGCATGGCTCCATTTAAGGCGTTGTATGGAAGAAAGTGTCGCTTCTCGAAGATCTTTGGGATGAGGTGGGTGAAGCAACGTTGTTGGGACCGGAGTTGGTACGTATGACTACGGAAAAGATTCAAATGATCCGACAACGTATAAAAACCTCACAAGATCGACAAAAGAGTTATGCTTATCTTCATCGAAAAGACGTGAAATTCAATATTGGAGATCATGTGTTGTTACGTGTTGCTCCATGGAAAGGAGTTACGAGATTTGGAAAGAGAGAAAAGCTCAATCCTCGATTCATTGGCCCATTTATAATCCTCGAACGAGTAGGAACTGTGGCCTATAGACTCGCCTTACTGCCAAGTATGTCTCGTGTTCATAACGTTTTCCATATATCTATGTTACGTAAATATATGAAAGACCCAAACCACATTATTGAATTAGAACCAGATGAGATAGGGGAAGATTTAACGTATGAAGAGTTACCTATTAAAATCTTGGATAAGAATGATCATATTCTACGCTCCAAGGTTATACCTCAAGTCAATGTTTTGTGGAGAAACCACGATGTGGAAGAAATGACCTGGGAGTTAGAATCTGAGATGAAGTCAAGATATCCTCACCTCTTCGATATACCAGGTACGTACCCTAATTTCGACGACGAAATTTTATAAGAAGGGGAGGTTGTAAGACCCCAACTTTATGAATAAAGAATAATTTCTCTCAAAATATATTTTTGAATATTATGGTGTGGATATAATATAATGTTATAGTTGTGGGTAATATTTACAAATTTTTCAAAGTAAGCAAGTGGTTATATAATATTCGATTGGTCGGGTAATATTCGTTTTAACAGGGAATATTCGTACGACGGCACAATCATTGGTGGACCCCACAACGAAAGTATTGTCGTAATAAGAAAACGACAGAATTATCTTTTTATAAAAATAACGGCGGAAATGTTACCGTTAAAACTGTTGAACTACCCGATAGTAAAAGTACAAATAATACGTGTTGCATAAGTAGTACACTACAGATTGGTTATTGATGCTTACGTGAGAAGTCACTCGCTTATACTCAATTATTACTACAAGAATTGTCGCATCATATCTCTCATATTATCGATTCAATTATTGCCACAGTATCATTTGCATAATATGTTATATTATTAAATCAATAATTGAGACGACAAAGTTATTTATATTATTAAATTACAATATTTACAATGTTTAGAAGTTCTATCAAGGAGAGGTTTGGTCATCTAAATGCGTGCCAATAAGGAGAAATCCTTATCGAAAAGCCCCCTCTTTCCTGGGAACGACATGGTTATTAAATATTGTGAGTTATAATATTAATGATGAATAAGTTCATGTTGATTAAAGATGAATTTGATAGTTCCATTGTGTTGGGATTATTAGTGTTAGTGGAAATCGACATCTATTCTGATGATAATTGATGTCTGGGGGTAATATTGATAAATCGGGTAATTAATCGGATAAATGAGCAATTAATTGCTACTAATTCACATGCATATATAACTATTTGTTCACACGTGTGTACTATTGATTCACATTATTTACTATTAGGGGAGTGTTGCAAATTTGATAATACTTGCAGGACTAAATTAAAAATGAAAGAAAAGTTGGAGGTATTGTACTGTAATATTTCGAGCCCCAAAACGTGCAATTATCGAAACTATATTTTCCTATAAATAGAAGCTCATTCTTCTTTCATTTCTCACCAATTCAGTAAAGCTATAGAGCAATTATTATAGAGAAAAATTATAGAGAGAAAGAAAAAGAGAAGTCTGCTACCTCTCTACTCCAGTATCCCATTTCTTTCTAAGGTAAGGGGTATTATTTCTTTCGTATTCATGAAGAGAGCTTATGTTATTCCATTCATTATTATTCTGTTGGAATAACCTGTCTGTGCGATCTATCGCATGCATGGTGAATTCTTTGTTATTCTATTCTTTATTATTCTGTTGGAATATCCTGTTTGTGCGGATTACGCATGACTTGGTTCCATTCTTTATTATTCTGTTGGAATAACCTGTCTATGTGGATTATCACATGCATGGTGAATGATCCTTCGTATTCATTCCTTATTAAATTGTGAAAATGATCTATCTACGTGGATTACCGCATGGCGGGTAAAAATCCATTTGCAGTTTCATATATTCTATGATACTCATTTGGTTAAAGTTTTGGCTTTTATACTCCATGAAATTAGTAGAATATCCTGGATATTTGCGCTTCATCTGGTATCTTTTCATAGAAATATTTTTCCGAGCATTTTTGAATTTTACTCCACAAAGCAAAGATCATGTCGATAATTTGACGTAATTGATTTCAAGATAAATTAACTTATAAATCTTTAAAATTTATTCTTGAACTTGTTTTATTGAATTATTATGTCATTGTCATCATCATCATGCTTATATTGTGATGAAAGTCATCTTTGGCTTACGTGCATAGATGGACTTGGTATGATTATGACTGTGGATTATTCTTTAAGATAATCATGACCGTAATGTTATAAATGATGTGGTAAAAGTCCCCAAAGAGTCTGTAGTGCATTGATGGACGCTTTTGGTATGTTTATGACGAGGATTATTCGATATATTCATGACCTTTGATGATTTAATGAATATCCTTGGCCCGTAGATACGAGGATGACTCGATGATGTGGTTTATTTATTAAAATTGAGTCTCATCGATAAAAATTGATGAAAATATTTTAAATCATGTAAGATAGTAGATATCATGCTCTACTTTACTCTTCTAATGGATTGCTTATTCACCGCAGCTTAAACTTGATGTCTATTGTATTTTATCGCTTTAACATTGTTGAAGACTAATAATAATTTATTCTCGCATTATCTTAGTCATAATATTTCTTACCCAAGCTAGTTGAGCTTACCCTTTCCTTCACCGCTTCTTCGTGAAATGAGAATGTAGCCGGGACTAGTCGGGGAACGGAGTGACGGTCCAAATGATAGCATTAGTGGTCCTCACTATTCTGTTAAATAGTGTGACAATAAATGTAATGAGGACTCGATTGAGTGTGGATATTGTCTAGATGACAATATTATTATTAAAACTCTTAGATTATGTTTTGTCGTATTTCACACGACTATTGTATAATTAAGTTGTATTTGAATTTTGTACCATGTTTTAGGCGACTCAAGATGGGTGATGTATACCTATTTTGGGGGCGTCACAACATGGAGGACACGAATTTCTCCACGAGTATCTTTCTTCAGAAACAAAGTGAATGTCCATTTCAATATGTTTAGTTCGCTGATGTTGAACATGATTACCTGAGAGATATATCGCACAAACATTATCACAATAGACCAATATGGCCTTGTTGACCGGACAATGAAGCTCCAATAAAAGATTTCGTATCCAACAAGACTCGGAGACAACATTAGCAACTCCCCTGTATTCCGCTTTAGCACTAGAGTGATACAAAGTGGGTTGTCTCTTAGAGGACTAGGAGATTAGGTTATCGCTGATAAAAATACAAAGAATGTCGAGGTGGAACGCCTTGTGTTTGGGCATCCACCCCAATCTACATCCGTATATGAGACAAGTGTCTTTGACAGAGATTTATAGAGATGCAAGCCAAAGTCGAGGCTACCTTATATGTAGCGTCATGAACGCGCTTAAGAGCATTCATGTGCTCCTCCTTTAGGTCATGCATATGAAGGAAAACTTGTTGCACCTGCCAGTAGACATGTCAGTCGTGAATGTGAGATATTGAAGTGCACCAAATAGATTCCGATAATGAGAGGGATCCTCATAGGAAGGACCCGCAATTGCCCCTAACTTTTGTTTAGTGTCAACTGGTGTGGGAAATGGTTTGCATGAAGACATACCAACTCGAGCAATAATATCCTCTGCATACTTTCTTTGAGAAAGGAAAAGACAATCTGCATGACGAGTGACTGTAATTCCCAAAAAATAGCTCAGAGAACCTAAGTCTTTCATAGCAAACTCAGAGGCAAGGAGAGACATAATAGACTTTCGAAGAGCATCTGAAGAGGTAGTAAGTATAATGTCATCAACATAGAGTAGAATATATGCAATGTCTTTACCATGATGATAAATAAAGAGAGAATGATCACATTTGTTGTGATAAAAACCAATAGTGGAAACATAATCAGAAACCGCCGGTACTGTACCATGGGTGCTTGCTTGAGGCCGTAAAGAGATTTCTTTAACAAACAAACATAATCTGGATGAGTATGATCTTTGAATCCCATAGGTTGATGCATATATATTGTTTCATTGAGATGTCCATGTAAGAAAGCATTCTTGACATCCAATTGATGAATAGGCCAAGATTTAGACAAAGAAATGCTCAATATAGTTCGAATGGTAGCCGGTTGGATGGTAGTCGCAATCTTTCAACAGCTCAAGCCAACGTCGTTTCCGCATGTTGAGTTCCTTTTGAGTGAAGAAATATTTAAGGCTCTTATGATCTATATAGATATCCTCTTTCTCCGCATACAAGTAGTGTTTCCAGATCTTTAAGCGAATGATCAAGGTTAACTCTAGATCATGAGTAGGATAATTCCTCTCATATTCTTTGAGTTGTCGAGAGGCATAGGTTATGAATTTCTCATGTTGCATGAGAACACATCCTAAACCTCTGCCTGAAGCATCGCTGTAGATGACAAATCTTTCCAAACCTGATGGTATTGTCAGAACATGTGCTGAAATGAGTCTCCTCTTGATTTCTTGGAAACTCTTCTCACATTCCTCGCTCAAACCAAATTTTGTATCTTTTCGAGTTAGCTGAGTTAATGGAGTAGCGATTCGAGAAAATCCTTCCACGAATCTCTGATATGCATCATCAAACTTAAATACTCTCGTTTCACTTTTGACTTTAACATTTGTGTAGGTTTAGGAATACTAACATAGTACTTGTTTTTCTCAACTTTAGGAAGTTGCTTAGGTTGGTTTTAAGACCGCTCGGTTCTAGTTTTGGTTACGGTTACGTGTATAAAATTTTCAAGTCTAACCACAAATCCTTCCGGAATGTCCTAGTTTAAGGTTTCCTTTTTTAGCCCGCAAAATGAAATGGGCGGAGAAAGAAGGGGGGTAATATGGGAACAATCATTTCAAAATTATTATTATTATTATTATTATTATTATTATTATTATTATTATTATGTTAGTTTGTATAAAATGACTATGCATGTCGTGTTTGATTTATTTGAATTACCATAAAAAGGAATGAAAAAATTATACTCCAAAATTAAAGATATATTTATAAATCAATTTACTTTTAAGAATAATTTTATGTTTTCAAATATAATCTTAGTATTAATTAGAATTTGATTGTGGTAGTGTGATATGAAAATGATAGTGAAAAAATAATAGCAAATTAGGAAAGTTATGCCACTTTATAGTTTATAGTACTAAAATAAAAATGTATTTCTAATTTTGAAACGGATTAAAGAGAAAAATATATTTCTAATTTTAAAGTAAAGGGAGTATTAAAATTTAGAGAGCGAAAATGAAAATTGCAAAAACTTCGAGAGAGAAAAAATCTCAACCAAACTCAAAATGAAGCTTTCATTTATAGCTTCAAATTTTGAATTTAAGGGATGAAGTTAGAGTTTTTTTTGTTGAGGAGTTGGGACATAAAGTCATGAAAAATTTAGTAAAGTTTGAATACACCGCTCCCTGCTCAAAATTTGTAAACAACTTTAATACTCCCTCCGTTAATATAGGTCATTTTAGGGTTGTGCACAAATATTAAGGTAATGATTGTATAACATTAACTATAATATCAATTGTCTATATTGCCCTTGTATCGGAAGAAGAGATTGTTATTTATTGGACAAAAAATAGTGAGAGAACCAAAGTTACATTTAATACTTAGGGTAATATTGGAAAGTAAGCAATTAATGCTTACTTGAAATTCTCAAACGACTTATATTAAAGAACAAAAAATTTCTCTAAAACGACTTATATTAAAGAACGGAGGGAGTACTTTATATCGGGGTAAAGGTCCAAAAATACCCCTGAAGTTTATCCTAATATCTCACTTACACTTTAAACTATTTTCTTTTTCTAAAAGTGCCTTTAATGTTATAAATTTAAGGTCAATTATACTCCTTCCGTTAATAGACATGCCACCTTGACAAATGGAGCTGACACCTAAACAAAATTTACTAACGAGGCAATGCATACATGAAAAATAGCTAACAATTCAAATCAAACATATTTGTCCCAATACATGTGCCTATTGTCAATATAACTTCCTCATCTTATTATTATTATTATTATTATTATTATTATTATTATTATTATTATTATTATTATTATTATTATTATTATCGTTGTTGTTTTGTCCTTTTCATTCTGAAATATAAAATTAGTGTTGGAGTTTTAAATTCAATTTAAATATTTGTTAACAAAAAATATTATAATTAATGATACTTTTTATATAATTTATAATTAATATAATTTACTATATAAAATTAGTCAAAATTTATTTTTAAAATACCTTAAATAATAATAATACTCTCTTCTCCATCCCATGCCCGTTCAACCCATAAAATCAATCCCCTCCGTCTCCTTCTCTTAATCCCCCTCTCTCTCCCAAATCGCTGCCGCCGGCATCTGAAATGCTACCACCCTTCATCAAATTAGGAAGAATGGATGTGTTTTGAAATAATTTTATCCTCTCTCTCTCTCTCTCCCCTCTCTCTCTCTCTCTCTTCTCCTTGCCGAATGAACAAATTACGAGGATCGCCTGAAATGGGTTTGTGAAATGGGTTTGTGTTGCCGGTTTTGAAGGATCATCAAATATATACATCAAATCTGAAAAAGGATCTTCAAATATCAAATTAATTAATACTTTCGTATGCCTCACGAACAAATACATCAGATTTTAAAAAGGAGTTGTGTGTGTATACATACAAAAAACATACATCAGATCTAAAATTCTCTCTATCATAATTTGTTATGCGGACCTCTTTGAAAAAGGAGTTGTGTGTATGTATACATAATACATATATCAGATCTAAAACTTTCTCTCGTGATATGTTATCTGGATCTAAAGCCAGTTTATACAAACATGCGGTATATATAGTCTTCTTCTAGTTTCATCTTTTATTCTTTGGCAGATCTTCTCAAACTAAAAAACCTTGATGATTGATTGGGTAATCAGTAATCTACATGATTAATTGTCTATTATTATTAATATTTTTATTTCAATTATAAAGAAGATAGTTAGTCTGGGTCTTTAGTCTTTACTATGATCGCCTGCGACCTCTTTCTTGGGAATTGTCAAATTAACTGCTTCAAGAGTGTAGTAAAATACTTGTGTGGATGTATCAGTGATTTATAACACTTGGATTCATATTATATCGGCATTTGTTTGATAAATGCTTCTAGGTCTTTATTTACAGAATGATTTTAACTTCGAGTAGAGGAACTGGTGAAAATAACAAATTTTTGAGAACCCAGGTGAAAATACATGCCTAGCCAAAGAAAAAATACCCGTGTCATTTCCGCTTGTCAAGGTGGCATGTCTCATTAATGGGAGGGTATAATTTGACCTTAAATTTGTAACGTTCAGAGCACTTTTGAAAAAAATAGTTTATGGTGTAAGTGGGATATCGGGGTAAACGTCAAGGGTATTTTTGAACCTTTGCCCCTTTACATGGACAATCAATTGAATGAAATGGCCAAATAACAATTGCACCTCTTGCATCGATAAGCATCAACATGTTCCTTCTCCTATACTCCAGCCTAGAAAGTTTGTTCTTATTGGACAATCTAGACTTGCATCAGATACTGACAGAGAGTCTGTTCCTATAGTTGAATCAAGTCAATAAACAATACCAGAGACTAGAGAGAATGTCCCTACTTTTGATTCAACATCTAGATAATTTATTCCTACTCTGCCAGTATTCAATGTTAACAATTCAATGGTTAATGAGCAACCTGATGTTATATCTGAGACTCTTGAAGAAGCAAATTTTGATGTTGGTGATTTAGAACAAGATCTGGGGAAACGAAAGCAAATATATGAATATCCTATTAATCAGCATGACCGAATTTGACGTGCTTATATAAACTTGGAGCCATATCATTATAAACTTTTTGAGTATCCAAGAGTTTGGTCAGGAAACCAGTATCGTCAGTTCAATTATTCTTGGTTCAAAGATTGGCCATGGTTAGAGTATTAACCTCTTAAGAATAAAGTATTTTGCTTCCCTTGCTTTCTTTTTGCAAAGGGTCCAAAAGTTAATCCTGCACTGACTACTGATGGATTTAATGACTGAAAAAGAGTTCGAGATGAAAAGAATTGTGTATTTTTAAATCACATTGGAGGTCCATGCTCATTACATAATAGTTGTGAGAAATGCGTGACGGATTTGATGAAAACACCTCAATATGTAGACATAATTCTGAACCGACAAAGCAGAGATGAGATTTTAAAGAATCGGCTAAGACTCAAGACAACCATTGAATCTGTTCGTTATCTTGCATATCAAGGGTGTGTTTTTCGGGGTCATGACGAGTCTTTGGATTTAAAAAACCGTGGCAATTGCGTTGAACTTATAAAGCATACAACAAAGTTTAGTCCGGAAGTTGCTAAAGTTGTTTTAAGAAATGCCCCAAAAATGCTACATACACCTCACCCACAATCTAGGAGGAGATTTTGAATATTCTAGCAAACAAAGTGAGAATGCACATTCGAGGAGAAGTTGGGGATTCTGGCTTTTATATTCTTGTTGATGAAGCACAAGACTCAGCTCATAAAGAGCAAATGGCTATTATTTTTAGATTTGTCGATGTAAGAATGTCATCTGTGTCTTTCTCATTAGCATTGGTCAAAGATATATACAATACATATGCAATATTCTAGACAATATTCTAGGCAATATCCTAGGCTACAATACAGGAAGATATACATGAGTATGATCTACATACTAAAAATAATATATATATATATATATATAAATACACACACACATACACAAAGATTACTTGACATAATCTAATACACCCCCGCAGTCAAAGCGGGAGGTTGTCAGACGCTTAGACTGTCCCGAAAATCATCAAAAAGTACACGCGGAAGTCCTTTAGTGAAGATGTCGACAATCTGATAATGGGACAGAACATGTGTAAGACCCCAACTTTTATGAATAAAGATTAATTTCTCTCGAAATATATTTTTGAATATTATGGTGTGGATATAATATAATGTTATAGTTGTGGGTAATATTTATAAATTTTGCAAACTAAGCAAGTGGTTATATAATATTCGATTGGTCAGAGAATATTTGTTTTAACAGAAAATATTCGTACGACGACACAATCATTTGTGGACCCCACAACGGAAGTATTGTCATAATAAGAAAACGACATAATTATCTTTTTATAAAAAAAACGGCGAAAGTGTTACTGTTAAAACTGTTGAACTACCCGGTAGTAAAAGTATAGTAATACGTGTGGTTGCATAGTAGCACACGGTATTGGTTATTGATGCTTACGTGAGAATTCACTCAGTTATACTCAATTATTGCTACAATAATTACTGCATCATATCTCTCATATTATTGATTTAATTATTGTCACAGTATCATCTGCATAATATGTTATATTATTAAATCAATAATTGAGACGACAAAGTTATTTATATTATTAAATTACAATATTTACAATGTCTAGAAGTTATGTCAAGGAGAGGTTTGGTCATTTAATTGCGCGCCAATAAAGAGAAATCCTTATCGGAAAGCCCTCTCTTTTTCCTGGGAACGAACTGGTTGTTAAATATTGTGAGTTTTAATTTTAATGATGAATAAGTTCGTATTGAATAAAGATGAATTTGATAGTTTCATTGTGTTGGGATTATTAGTGTTAGTGGAAATCGACATCTATTCCGATGATAATTGATGTCTGGGGGTTATATTGATAAATCGGGTAATTAATCGGATAAATGAGCAATTAATTGCTACTAATTTACATGCTTATATAATTATTTGTTCACATGTGTGTACTATTGATTCACATTATTTACTATTAGGGGAGGTGGTGCAAGTTTGATAATACTTGCAGGACTAAATTAAAAATGAAAGAAAAGTTGGAGGTATTGTACTGTAATATTTCGAGCACCAAAACATGCAATTATCAAAACAATATTTTTCTATAAATAGAAGCTCATTCTTCCTTCATTTCTCACCAATTCACTAAAGCTATAGAGCAATTATTATAGAGAGAAATTATAGAGAGAAAGAAGAAGAGAAGTCTGCTACCTCTGTACTCCAGTATCTAGTTTTTTTCTAAGGTAAGGGGTATTATTTCTTTCGTATTCATGAAGAGAGCTTCTGTTATTCCATTCTTTATTATTCTGTTGGAATAACCTGTCTGTGCGATCTATCGCATGCATAGTGAATTCTTTGTTATTCCATTCTTTATTATTCTGTTGGAATATCCTGTCTGTGCGGATTACGCTAGACCTGGTTCCATTCTTTATTATTCTGTTGGAATAACTTGTTTGTGCGTTCTATCGCATGTATGGTGAATTCTTCTGTTATTCCATTCTTTATTATTCTGTTGGAATATCCTGTTTGTGCGGATTACGCATGACTTGGTTCCATTCTTTATTATTCTGTTGGAATAACCTGTCTATGTGGATTATCACATGCATGGTGAATGATCCTTCGTATTCATTCCTTATTAAATTGTGAAAATGATCTATCTACGTGGATTACCGCATGACGGGTGAAAATCCATTTGCAGTTTCATATATTCTATGATACTCATTTGGTTAAAGTTTTGGATTTTATGCTCCATGAAATTAGCAGAATATCCTGGATATTTCAAGGCTTCATCCCAGATCTTTCATAGAAATATTTTTCGAGCATTTTTGAATTTTACTCCACAAAGCAAAGATCATGTTGACAATTTGGACGTAATTGATTTCAAGATAAATTAACTTATAAATCTTTAAAATTTATTCTTGAACTTGTTTTATTGAATTATTATGTCATTGTCATCATCCTCATGCTTATATTGTGATGAAAGTCATCTTTGGCTTACGTGCATAGATGGACTTGGTATGATTATGACTAGGGATTATTCGGTATAATCATGACCTGTAATGTTATAAATGATGTGGTAAAAGTCCCCAGTAGCTTGTAGGGCATTGATGGACAGTTTTTGGTATGTTTATGACCAGGGATTATTCGATATATTCATGACCTTTGATGATTTAATGAATATCCTTGGCCCGTAGTACAGGGATGACTCGATGATGTGGTTTATTTATTAAGCTGAGTCTCATCGATAAAAATTGATGAAAATATTTTAAATCATAGAAGATAGTATATATCATGCTCTACTTTACTCTTCTAATGGATTGCTTATTCCGCTGCAGTTAAACTTGTTGTCTATTGTATTTTATCAGTTTAACATTGTTGAAGACTAATAATAATTTATTCTGCATTATCTTAGTCATAATATTTCTTACCGGGCTAGTTGAGCTTACCCTTTCCTTCACTGTGTTAGGTTTGTAATATTCATGTGCGCAATCAAATTGCAAAAATAAGCGGAAGCGAGATAAAATCAGAGTTTAAAAAATTTACAAACCATAAACCCGGATCACCCTTTATGCACAATTATTAATTAAACGAAAGGATAAAGAATAAAATCATACCCTTGAAGATCCGAGCTTCCTCAGGTACAAGTTCACCTCCAATCCTTTTCGCGTTCAACTTGAATCCACCGGGTTAGGTTCCTTCCTTTGATCAACGTCAGCCACCCAAGTGTTTGGCCTCTAGAGGTGATCCACCAAGGAAGAATAGGAATTCAAGAAGAAGGGGTATTGGCTCAAACCCTAGTTTTTCCTATTTCTATAGAAAAGGGCGTACTCTCCAACAAATTGGAATTATGTCGTTGTAAAAGTCAACAACCCACATCACCCATAATAAGACTCCTCTTATTTATAGATGTAGGCAACCCACCTTAACAATTAAAGAATTGGGTTTTAATTAATTAAATTCTTTTAATTAATTAAGCTCCCTAATCTTATTAGGGATAATTAATTAAACTCCTTTAACTAATTTTCCTTCCTAATCCAATTAGGAATAAATGAGAGTACTTATATTAAATTAATTCCTAAACTCTTTTAGAAATTAAAATAATAATAATTGTAATAATATTAATAAGACTCCTCTTATTAATTTATATTTAATATTTCTAAAATATTAAATAATAATATTAAGCTATTTAATTTATTCTATCACCATAGATTAAATTAAATATACTTAACATATTATTACGATTATGCCATTAACTTCTTAAATAATTATTCTTCCTTTTATGGTGTGACCCTTTAGGTTCTCCATATTAAACCCATTATGAATAAATCAATTAGAATAATTCTAATCTTATTTAAATAAATAAATTAAACAATTAATTTATTTAAATAAATAATATTTATTCTACAATAGGATAAGCCTCCCTAAATGATCAACGACTTTCCAGATAATATAGATTTCAACATTAATCATTAAAGAACCTTTGAGTAAATAGTTACCGATAATTCAATCCTTCCACCATACAATGTCCCAATTAAATATAAGATATGGAATTACTTGTCAAGTCTTATTTTATTTAATTATATGTATTTCGATCCTTAAATGCACAACTCAAATAATGCAAATTAGAAACTCCTTTCTAATTTCATTATGCCTTAAACCCAAGGACTACTCGGGTTGTCATTTATCGAATCACATAGACATTTCTCTTCTTTATTAGAAATGGTAGATTCTTTATCGATCATACATTATCTCCATGCATAACTTATTATACCCAAGCATACCCTTTGATATACCCTAAGGGTCTTAAGGAATAAGTCAAAGTATAACTCATCATACACAAGATACTATGATGATCTCAAGTCCAAGGATTACTTGTAGACTACTATCACTACAGAATTCCTATCGACAGCAAATAAAACTCCATTAGGTATTCCTTAGCGAGCCACGCTCAAAGAACTTATTCTCTAATAAGCACCTACATACTTGCTTTTAGTGTCTCCACACAAATGATTATGAGATCAATCATCCTCATCCAATGAGCAAGCAACGATGTACCAATCTATCCGGATTCACTAATCCCCAATTTAGTAATCCAATGATTGGGAACTATTTTAGTTTTAAGCTTTCTAAGAATTTAGATCTCATTAGAATGATCATCATCATTATTCTAAAAGCATTGCTTAAAACTATGGGTTTATCACATATTATAAAACAAAGATCATGTAGATAATTAAAAGCCTTTAATAAATTAATACTTTTATTAATAAATGAATAAGATTGTTACAAAGTATATGCTTTATCATCAAACATGATCGGCTTGTGTGCATATTACTTTCAATCTCCCACTTTGCACTAAAAGCCAATCGTCATGGTATCTTATACTCTTCTTCTCTAAGTGACGATTATCCTCATCATTGGATAAGCTTTAGTTAATGGATATGTAATGTTGTTCTTTGAGAGTCCACTATCTCTATAGTGATTTTCCATCTTTCAATGATTCTAATAATCAAATGAAAGTGCCACAACACATGTTTAGATTCAAGATGAGACTTAGGAACTATTCCTAGTTCTGTAATGAACTTTTAATCCAAACAATCAACTTGCATCTTCATTTATAGCTATATACTTTGTCTTTATCACTAAACCAGCAACTCTTTGCTGTTTGGAACCTTTCAAATTCACTGCACCACTGATCATGGTAACACTTTACCTTAAAGTGGATTTTCGGTCGTCTTGGTCTGTCTGAAAAACTTGAGTCTGTAAAGCCCTCTAGTTTTAATTCAGACCCACCATATATGCTCACATCCTTAGTGCCGGCTAAGAACTTTAAGATGTTTTTCACTGTCTTATAGTGATCTTCTCCAGAATATGACCGATCAACATTAGGTCTTGTATATTTCATTGCATATATGATAGTCACTCATGCGATCTCTCTTTTCAGGAGTCTGTGGGGACTATAAAGAGAGATACACTCCATAGCTCATCGACATGAGCATCTCTTGGAGTTTGCCATGCTAAACGACTTTAGTATCAAATGAATATACGTTCCTTGGGTTAAGTCGAGCATCCTCTTAAATCTATCTATATAGATTTATATCCCCAATTAAGATACTCTTCCAAATCATTCATGGAGGAATGTTTAGACAACTTTATCTTTACCGATCAGTAGCATTGGTATGTTATTCCTCATCCATAGTATATCAATATATAATACTAGAAATGTCACGACGCCTCCCATCGACCCTTTTGTACACACTAGGTTCATTCTTATTTTTGATAAAATCAAACTCTTTTGATTGCCTCATCAAAACGAATGTTCCATATTTGAGAAACTTGCTTCAATCCATTTCTCCGAGTGTTCACAACACTTACCTCATCGATATAAACTGGATCATCATCTTCTATGATGTGTACCTCATCATCATCATCTATGATGAATCCATACCTCCTAGGTATCTTCTTGTGACTATTCCGTTTTACGATTCTTGGTTTGGTACAACAGTCTATCGATGTGTTCCTCTTATTCGACTTATAAAGTTTTGTGGTTCTTGAACTTTTCAAGATCTATTATCCTCCCACTAGCCCCTTCATTGATAAACACCTTTATCTTAGAATGAAGCGTGTTTCGCAATAAACACCTTTTGCTAAGTAGAATTATAGAACATTTACCCTAAACTTACTTTAGGATGTCCCACAAATCTGTATTTGTCAAATTTTGTCCTAAGCTTATCCTTTGAAACCTTTTCACATAAGTTGGAACCCCTTATCTTAACAAACTTAAGATTAGGAATCCTCCCTGTCCATAACTTTTATGGAGTCTTGGGGCCGGATTTAGAGATTACTTTTTCGTAGATATGCAGCCATTTCTAGGACATTATCCCGTAAGGATACCGAATGCTCAGAAAATCATTATGGACCGCACTCATGTCCAACAAGGTACGATTTTTCCTTTCGGATACACCAATCAATTATTAACATATCAAGAGGCGTCCATTATGAGAAAAACCATTTGAGATGATCTAGAAACTTATTGCACAAGTATTTATTCCTTGATCTAATCAAAGAATCTTAATACTTTGTCAATTTGTTTCACTTCAATTCTTTGAACCTTTCAAATAATTCACACTTGTATTTCAAAGAAATACACACATTCAACTCTTTGAATGATCATCTCCTTTTCTTATACTAATTTGTTCAATATGCAAAATTATTTTCATGTAAGTCAAGTATACTAAATCCATTAAGTGATATTCCAGTCCTATACAAAACATTATTATTATAAATAGAACAACAATTGTTCTTAAATATAATACCAAAGATGTCATTGTTCAACAATAAAATGGAAATAATGTTTCCAACGAGAACTGGAATACAATAACAACTTATTGACTTAATAGACTTGCCCGTAGGCATTGCTAAACTATAAGTTTCTATGGCTAATGTAGCAACCTTTGCTTCATTTCCCACACATAAGATTATTTATCTTTGTTTAGCTTTCTACTTCTTCTTGGTCCATTCATAAATCTATATTTATGATAACCAAAGTCAGTATCCAATACCCAAGTAGAACCTCGACTTAAAGAAAAATTTATTTCAATCATGAACAAAAACTCAGATTGTAACCGAAACTTCACTAAGCTTCTTTGGTTAGCCTCGCAAGATGCTTCTCAGCTTTCTTTCCAAAGGTCCAGTGCTTATTGCAGGGTAGCAAACTCCTTTGCCATCTATATCGCTTTTGTTCGTATTATCCTTTGTTTACGCCTTCTCTTTTTACCTTCTTTGAATCGCTCTTCTTTCGTAAGATCCTTTGGCCCCTACCAAAGAAGACTTGGTCTTTCTTGGTTGAAAGTGACTCTCAATATTTTTCAATATGTTAAGCAAATCAACAGAGCCGATATCTAGCTTGTTCATATGAAAAATTCACAACAATTGTGAAAGGAGTCCTGGAGTGAGGAAAGATCAAATCTTGGCTCAACTCTCCATCCATGACAAAACTCGTTGTCCTAATTGATCAATCAAATTGATTATGTTAAGAACTTTTATCTGCATCTTCAGAGTGTCATCCGGTCATTCTAGATCGGAAGAGCTCCTTAGATATCTGATATCTATTAGTCCTACTTTCCTCACCATCAACTACTTGATGTGCAGGAATATAGTAGAGCATCCATAGTTTCATGCTGACGCTGAAGCTCGTTACTCATAGATGCGAGCATGATGCATTGAGCCAATCAGGCATCATCTTGCCACTTTCTAAAAGTAGCAATTTCTTCCTCGTAGACATTGTCTCGCAACCATTGCGTGGATAGGCGACATTAAGACATAAGATAGCTTTTCAGCTATGAGAACTATTCTCAAATTCCTTAACCAATCCGTTTAATTCGGTCTGGTTAATTTAGCATCTAATATGCTTCGCAGTGATAGTAATTTTAGACATTGTAAAATTCTGTAAATGAATTTGTAATTAACAACATTTTAACATACATTCTTTTATTAATTACCAAAATAATTTAGGTCTTGTTTTAAATTGGTATCTCCCACTATTTTCTTCAAACTATATTACCTTACTTATATAGTTCGGTAAAAATCTAATTAAAGATTTGCTAGTGAGAATAAGGATCCCATTTCAAATGTATATAGCCTTGTGGTGACACAACAAACTATATATAAATAAATAGGTAGACAACTTTTGTCAATTACATCAACTATGCAACTCCTTTTCTTTTTGCCCTCTTAGATTATTTTGATCAAGTGGTGGCACATCCGAATCAAAATTATCCAAGTTAAGTCCGACCTAGCACTCCATATATTCAAAAAGAAAATATCATCCTTGTGGTGACACAACAAAATAATATTATTCAATTTTCTTTATAAGCATCAAATGTGATAAATTAACATCTTAAATACTTAATACTTGCCTTATGGTGACACAACAAACTCATATTAAATATTTAATACTCTATTAATTTTATCATGCTAGAAGCGCTATGCTCGATATTCTAAATATCTTTGAACGCTTAGGACTTAATATATAAAAATTAAGGGGTTTGTTATTAATTTGTCTCATCTTGTTTAGCGCATGCATATATATATATATAAAATACGCCATCCATATTAATGAACATTCAAGCATGTTTGCATAATATATAATATATATAGTATAAGCATGCACATATAGAATACTATATTCTACCCTTGATTGATTATGGACTTTTATTCTAGTTTGGTTCACTAGAGCCACCAAGTGAACCAAAAGGTCAAACCCTAGGGGTGCAAGAAATAATATTTAAATATAACTATTACATTTAAACCCTGCTCCATTACAAACGGGTCTTCAAGCGTTTCTTGTCCCTTGATCTCTAATTCTTCAAAATTAATTCTAAATATTCCTATTACAAAACTATTTTTAAAATAAATAGAAACCTTGATCAAGAATCGAGGAGAAGTACATAGGAGGGAGAAAGAATTTACATTCGTAAAATTAGAGAAGACGAGGTCTGTGAGAATTCCCATTTAATAAAACCCATACATTCATGCATCCAACTAAAATAAAATCCAATCACATCGGTCAATAGTCCATAATCAATCCCATTTATTATCATACACATCATCATACGATCAATAAATAACATTCATCCTATAAATAATAAACATTTAATATATATATTGATATCATTTAATGGGCAAATTTAGTTAGTATAAAATCTATTTTTGAATCAAAATAAACTCCTTTATTTTAATCCAAATTTAAATCAAAATAAAACTATTTTATTTTAATTTATCCTATTTTGAATAAAATAAACTATTTTATTTTAATCAAAATCTTTAATCAAAATAAACTCCTTTATTTTAATTAATTATGGAATCCAATTCCATGTAAAAAAAATTTAATTAAAATAAACTCTTTTATTTTAATTAATTATGGAATCCAATTCTATGTAAAAAAAAAATATTAAAGGAAACACGGATTATCTTTCCTATTCACAAATAAACTCCTTTATTTTGAATAATATGAAATCTTATTTCATATTTAAATAAACTCCTTTATTTAAGGAAACATGGATTCTCTTTCCTATTCACAAATAAACTCTTTTATTTTGAATAATATGAAATCTTATTTCATATCTAAACAAACTCCTTTATTTAAGGAAAGATGGATTTACTTCCTATTCACAAATAAACTCCTTTATTTTAGGAAAAATAAAATCCAATTTCAACTCCAATTAGTTAGCATGGAATCCAATTCCAATTCTAATTAATTAGCATGAAATCTAATTTTTAAAATTAAAATAAACCTTTTATTTTAAAATTAAAATGATTAAAATATATATATTATATATATATATATATTTTAAAATCGATTATAATATATATATTATAATATATATATATATATATATATCCCTGATCCTTTAAAAAAAACGTAACCTTCTTTTTTTTTTTTTTTTTAACATAGTCATGATTACTTTAATCATTACATGCTAATAATTACTATAATCATTACAAGTTAATGATTATTGTAATCATTAAGGTTTTTTTTTTTTTTATAACATGGTCATGATTACTTTAATCATTACATGCTAATGATTACTATAATCATTACAAGTTAATGATTATTGTAATCATTAAGTTTTTTTTTTTTTTATAAGGAGTTTGCAGTATGGAAAAAAAAAATCGTGACCTTTATTTATTTATTATTTTTTTTTTCATTGTGTTAGAAATAAAGAATTGCAAAAAAAAAAAATCAAGATGCCATTTAGATTTTCATATAAAGCGCAATAATTCATGCGATTTTTTTTTAAATAAATTTTATACAATAAAATTATGCCCATTTAAATTGTTCTAAACACATATCAATATAGATATTAAATTAAAATATTTAATAATTTACATAAAGGTTTGGCTCTGATGCCACTGTTAGGTTTGTAATATTCATGTGCGCAATCAAATTGCAAAATAAGCTAAGCGAGATAAAATCAGAGTTTAAAATTTACAAACCATAAACCCGGATCACCCTTTATGCACAATTATTAATTAAACGAAAGGATAAAGAATAAAATCATACCCTTGAAGATCCGAAACTTCCTCGTACAAGTTCACCTCCAATCCTTTTCGCTCAACTTGAATCCACCGGTTAGGTTCCTTCCTTTGATCAACGTCGGCCACCCAAGTGTTTGGCCTCTAGAGGTGATCCACCAAGGAAGAATAGAATTCAAGAAGAAGGGTATTGGCTCAAACCCTAGTTTTTCCTATTTCTATAAAAAAGCGGCGACTCTCCAACAAATTGGAATAATGTCGTTGTAAAAGTCAACAACCCACATCACCCATAATAAGACTCCTCTTATTTATAGATGTGGGCAACCCACCTTAACAATTAAGGAATTGGGTTTTAATTAATTAAATTCTTTTAATTAATTAAGCTCCCTAATCTTATTAGGGATAATTAATTAAACTCCTTTAACTAATTTTCCTTCCTAATCCAATTAGGAATAAATGAGAGTACTTATATTAAATTAATTCCTAAACTCTTTTAGAAATTAAAATAATAATAATTATAATAATATTAATAAGACTCCTCTTATTAATTTATATTTAATATATCTAAAATATTAAATAATAAATATTAAGCTATTTAATTTATTCTATCACCATAGATTAAATTAAATATACTTAACATATTATTACGATTATGCCATTAACTTCTTAAATAATTATTCTTCCTTTTTATGGTGTGACCCTTTAGGTTCTCCATATTAAACCTAGGTTGTGAATAAATCAATTAGAATAATTTAATCTTATTTAAATAAATAAATTAAACAATTAATTTATTTAAATAAATAATATTTATTCTACAATAGGGATAAGCCTCCCTAAATGATCAACGACTTTCCAGATAATATAGATTTCAACATTAATCATTAAAGAACCTTTGAGTAAATAGTTACCGTACAATTCAATCCTTCCACCATACAATGTCCCAATTAAATATAAGACATGGAATTACTGTCAAGTCTTATTTTATTTAATTATATGTATTTCGATCCTTAAATGCACAACTCCAAATAATGCAAATTAGAAACTCCTTTCTAATTTCATTATGCCTTGGCCAAGGACTACTGGGTTGTCATTTATCGAATCACATAGGACATTTCTCTTCTTTTATTAGAAATGGTAGATTCTTTATTGATCATACATTATCTCCATGTACAACTTATTATACCCAAGCATACCCTTTGATATACCCTAAGGGTCTTAAGGAATAAGTCAAAGTATAACTCATCATACACAAGATACTATGATGATCTCAAGTCCAAGGATTACTTGTACTACTATCACTACAGAAATCTATTATCGACAGCAAATAAAACTCCATTAGGTATTCCTTAGCGAGCCACGCTCAAAGAACTTATTCTCTAATAAGCACCTACATACTTGCTTTAGTGTCTCCACACAAAATGATCATGAGATCAATCATCCTCATCCAATGAAAGCAAGCAACGTATGTACCAATCTATCCGAATTCACTAATCCCCAATTTAGTAATCCAATGATTGGGAACTATTTTAGTTTTAAGCTTTCTAAGAATTTAGATCTCATTAGAATGATCATCATCATTATTCTAAAAGCATTGCTTAAAACTATGGGTTTATCACATATTATAAAACAAAGATCACGTAGATAATTAAAAGCCTTTAATAAATTAATACTTTTTATTAATAAATGAATAAGATTGTTACAAAGTATATGCTTTATCATCAAATATGATTGGCTTGTGTGCATATTACTTTCACAATCGCTTCTCTTCGTGAAATGAGAACATAAATGGACTAGTCGGGGAACGGGTGAGATCATCCAAATGATAGCATTAGTGGTCCTCACTATTCTGTTAAATAGTGTGACAATAAATGTAATGAGGACTCGATTGAGTGTGGATATTGTCTAGATGACAATATTATTATTAAAACTCTTAGATTATTTTTGTCGATTTCACACGACTATTGTATAATTAAGTTGTATTTGAATTTTGTACCATGTTTTTTAAGCGACTCAAGATGGGTGATGTATACCTATTTTGGGGCGTCACAACATGGAGGACACGAAATTTCTCCACAGTATCTTTCTTCGAAAACAAAGTGAATGTCCATTTCAATATGTTTAGTTCGCTGATGTTGAACATGAATACCTGAGAGATATATCGCACAAACATTATCACAATAGACCAATATGGCCTTGTTGACCGGACAATGAAGCTCCAATAAAAGATTTCGTATCCAACAAGACTCGGAGACAACATTAGCAACTCCCCTGTATTCCGCTTTAGCACTAGAGTGATACAAAGTGGGTTGTCTCTTAGAGGACTAGGAGATTAGGTTATCGCTGATAAAAATACAGTAATCGAAGGTGGAACGTCTTGTGTTTGGGCATCCACCCCAATCTGCATCTGTGTATGAGACAAGTGTGCTGACAGGAGATTTATAGAGATGTAAGCCAAAGTCGAGGCTACCTTATATGTAGCGTACAATGCGCTTAAGAGCATTCATGTGCTCCTCCTTTAGGTCATGCATATGAAGGAAAACTTGTTGCACGGCGTAGGACATGTCAGGTCAGGTGAATGTGAGATATTGAAGTGCACCAGCTAGATTCCGATAATGAGAGGGATCCTCATAGGAAGGACCCGCAATTGCCCCTAACTTTTGTTTAGTGTCAACTGGTGTGGGAAATGGTTTGCATGAAGACATACCAACTCGAGCAATAATATCCTCTGCATACTTTCTTTGAGAAAGGAAAAGACAATCTGCATGACGAGTGACTGTAATTCCCAAAAAATAGCTCAGAGAACCTAAGTCTTTCATAGCAAACTCAGAGGCAAGGAGAGACATAATAGACTTTCGAAGAGCATCTGAAGAGGCAGTAAGTATAATGTCATCAACATAGAGTAGAATATATGCAATGTCTTTACCATGATGATAAATAAAGAGAGAATGATCACATTTGTTGTGATAAAAACCAATAGTGGAAACATAATCTGTAAACCGCTGGTACCAGGCATGGGGTGCTTGCTTGAGGCCGTAAAGAGATTTCTTTAACAAACAAACATAATCTGGATGAGTATGATCTTTGAATCCCATAGGTTGATGCATATATTTTGTTTCATTGAGATGTCCATGTAAGAAAGCATTATTGACATCCAATTGATGAATAGGCCAAGATTTAGACAAAGAAATGCTCAATATAGTTCGAATGGTAGCCGGTTGGATGGTAGTCGCAATCTTTCAACAGCTCAAGCCAACGTCGTTTCCGCATGTTGAGTTATTTTTGAGTGAAGAAATATTTAAGGCTCTTATGATCTATATAGATATCCTCTTTCTCCGCATACAAGTAGTGTTTCCAGATCTTTAGCGCGAAAATGACTGTTGCCAACTCTAGATCATGAGTAGGATAATTCCTCTCATATTCTTTGAGTTGTCGAGAGGCATAGGTTATGAATTTCTCATGTTGCATGAGAACACATCCTAAACCTCTGCATGAAGCATCGCTGTAGATGACAAATCTTTCCAAACCTGATGGTATTGTCAGAACATGTGCTGAAATGAGTCTCCTCTTGATTTCTTGGAAACTCTTCTCACATTCCTCGCTCAAACCAAATTTTGTATCTTTTCGAGTTAGCTGAGTTAATGGAGTAGCGATTCGAGAAAATCCTTCCACGAAACTCTGATAATAACCAGCTAAGCCTAGAAAGCTACTTATTTCGGTTACTGACCTAGTTGCTCCCAACTGTGACTCATATCCCAACCTTGGATAGCACCTCACAATGACACCTATCAGTTTGCCATCACACAAAGACGACGTCCCCTACAGAGAGTCTGGCTTCGATGCATTCCATAAAGGAAGTCACCAGATAAAGGCTCGGTTACCTATTTTTTTGATGGTGACATGGTTCAACTCCTTATAGTCAATGCAAATTCGCATACTCCCATCTTTCTTCTGTACGAATAAAATAAGAGCACCCCAATGCGGTACTAGGACGAATGAAACCAATGTCTAACAACTTCTGTAGTTGGGCTTTTAATTCCTGAAGTTCAATAGGAGCCATTCGATATAGGGTTTTAGAAATGAGTTTTGTACTGGGTTCAAGTTCAATACAATATTCGATTTCACGCTCTGGGGTAGTCCAGGAAGTTCTTTGGGGAATACGTCAGGGAATTTATTAATAGCAGAAATATCATTCAAATCTGACGTATTTTTATTTAAATTGGTGACATAGGCTAAGAAAGCTTGACATATATTTTTCAATAAACGAATAGCTTTATGGCTTAAGATGATAGTGATTAATTTTAGTGGTTTGGTTTCTTGAATTCGCATAACAGGTTGGTTAGGAATATGAAAGCTAAAAACCTTACAAAAATAATCAATTTTAGCATGATGAGTAGTTAACCAGTCGATTCCTAAAATCATATCAAATGCAAGTATTTTCAAAGAGATGAGATCAACAAGTAATGTGAGGGAGCCAATTTGAATCAAACAAGATTTATAAACGGTGGATGTAATGAAGGTTTCTTCTAATAGAGTTTCAACAGATAAGTCAA
The DNA here is from genome assembly GCA_020205615.1 of Panax quinquefolius. NCBI lineage: Eukaryota > Viridiplantae > Streptophyta > Magnoliopsida > Apiales > Araliaceae > Panax > Panax quinquefolius. The sequence goes on from CM035168.1 coordinate 91,729,689, forward strand.
AGTCTAATTTCTTAAGGGTCAAGTTCAAATGTTGAGCACAAGTAGGTGAAATAAAAGAGTGGGTAAAACCGGTATCTAATAAGGTATAGAATTCGTAAGAGTTTATGATTAGCTTATCAGTGATAACTTCGCTCGGGTTCTTTGCTTTTTGGGAAGTCACGACAAAAGCTCTTTCTTGAACCATCGACTTTGACTTGTCCGAGATAGTCTTAGGTGTCATTATTACCGCTGGACTTGACTTTACTGCATGACAAAATCGAGCTAAGTCACCTTCCTTTCCGCAATTGTAATACATTTTGGGATGCTACGTACAGTTTGGATTGATATGTCCCTTCTATCCGCATTTGTAGCATACGACCGGTGGTCGTTCTCCTTTCCTAGAAACGAGTGTTGGTGCTGGTGCTGCTACCGATGTGACAAGCACAGGAACATTGACATAACCTTGTTCTGTCTCGAACACTTCAAGTACCTAATTCTTCTCTTCTGTGTTTTACTCGGGGCTTAAACAAATTTATAATTTGATATACTAACAATGTATACACGAGCTGCTAGGATCATAACACAACACGTAATTAACATAAGGATAATTTTGCCTAACATAACTACTTTATTAATGATGTGTCGTAATCCTAACAACACTTGTACTCTTAATAAAATTGAGTTGACTATAGAAATTTCAATTATAAACATGTCTAGTTCCTCATAGGTCATATGATTGTACATATAGCAGCCATTAAAATTGATGTGATCATATTTCGAATATAGGTGTTTGCCCTGCTCTTGAGGCCTAAGAAGGATCACAAATATAGATTGTACTGGAACATCTACCATCACGCAATTGGATACACAGTCATTATCCTAAGCATCGTCAACATCTTGGAAGAATTCGACATAACCTTCCAAGATGGTACATTGTTCTAATATTTTTGGTAGCCGTTGCAGCAACATTAAAAGCCTTTACATGGTACATTGTTCTAAAGAGAAAAAGAGATGGCTCAGATAAACATCCAAATGCTGCTAATGGAGTTAATGTACAATGGTTATAAATCACAAGAAGAAGCTTAGATATTATACATTAGAAATAAATATGATCATTTGTGGCTTGTACATTTAAATTATTATTGAGTTCTTTGTTGAGGGGGAGAAATTTACTTTCAAATGGTGTAGTTTTTCTTTCAATTGTGACTGTCTGACTATTCTAGGTTGCTAAATTTATTGGTATTTAAAGTAATTTTTTAATTTAAAAGATAAAATTGAAAATCTTTAATTTAAAATAATGAATCGGTTATTGGTGAATGTTGGTTATGAAAATTTCCCCTTTGACGAATATGTGTTGGAGAGGTGATAAGTAATAATAAGAGAAAAGAGGGAGACGTCGAGAGTATTATTTACGGGAATGTTACTATCACATAAAAACGTCACATATTGCTCACATATTATTAATGTAGCACCTATGAATTTATTGTTGACATAACCCACTTAACTTAATAACAAATTTATGGGTATATCGTCAACGGTATGTAAGCGGTACCTGATTATTTTATGTGATAGTAGTGTTTTTGTATTATTTAACTCTCAGAAATATTTGTAGCGGTTTAAGTTGTTTTGTTTTAGAGAAAACTGAGGAAAGATAATAATTTGGGATATTTTTGTTTGGTTTATCGAATTTCCTTTTTTTTTTTGTTTATTTATGCTAACAGGGTAAAAGAATTATATGTAACAACTGTTAACTCTTAAAAATTGGCTTGTTTTCTGCCACTTGCCACTTGCCACTTGCCACTTGCGTAGTTGTGTTGTATTTGCTTGTTTGTTTAGTAATTGGAAATAATTATAATATTCGCATATTATTATGATTTTAATAATAATAAGTGCAAATAAAATGATGTACGTATAAATTTATTTATATGACATACAATATTTGTGGGAAAAATCAAGTCTCATATAGGTTTGGAATTAAATTTTTATTGTGTTTATATACAAGGAAAGTTGTGACGTCCTCAAAACAGGTATACCTCACCCATCTTGAGTCGCCAAATACATGGTACAAAATTCAAATACAACTTAATAATACAATCATATGTAAAATACGACAAAAAACATAAATTGAGAGTTTTAATACGAATATTGTCTTCTGAGGCGATTATTCAACTCAAATGGAGTCCTCAATACATTTATTATCACACTATTTCATGTAATAGTGAGGACTACTAATGCTATCATCCTGACCGGCCACCCGCTCCCCGAATAGTCCCGCTTACGTTCTCATTTCCTCAAGAGGACAATGAAAGCAAAAGGGTGAGCTCAACTAGCCCAAAGAAAAATATTATGACTAAGATAATGCAGAATAATTTATTGTTAGTCTTCAACAGTGTTAAACTGATAAAATATAACAAACATCAAGTTTAACTGCAGCGGAACAAGCAATCCATTAGAAGAGTCAAGTAGAGCATAAAATCTACTATTTTCTATGATTTAAAAGGTTTTTCATCACTTTTATCATCGAGACTCAACAATAAATAATCCACATCATCGAATCACCCACTGCACTACTTACCAAGGATATTCATTAGTATCACGACCACAAATTATCCATGCACTACGTGCCAAGGATATTCGTGTATTCATCAATGGTCATGATCATGCCAACAATCGTCCATCAATGCACTACGGGCCAATGAGAACTTTTACCACATCATTTGTAACATTACTTGGCCATGATTATACCGAATAATCCTCTGTCGAATCATACCAAGTCCATCTATGCACTACAAAAGCCACGATGACTTTCAACATAATATAAACATGAGGATGATGACAATGATATAAGAATTCAATAAAACAAGTTCAAGGATAAATTTTTAAAGATTTATAATTTAATTTATTCGTAAATCAATAACGTCCAAAGTGTCAACACGATCTTTGCTTTGTGGAGTAAAATTCAAGAATAATATTGTACCAAAAATAATTTGGATCGAAACGAATCAATTTTTATCATAAATAGTACCCGAAGTGAATAGTACTTCGAAATAGTAACCACGTGAATAGTACTTCCCAAGCATGAAAAAGTTAAAACTTATCAAGAATGCTCGAATAATATTTTATGAAAAGATATTTGGATGAAGCGCAAATATCGAGGATATTCTACACTACAAAAAATAGTCATTCTTGAACGGCCAACGCCACGCTTTACGACTATCTTCGCCGTTAGCATTGAGGTCATCAAGCGACGGCAGATGTCGTTTAGACGTCCGTCATTTCCCACAATTAAGTCGTCAAGACTGGTTCCGTCGCCACCGCTTCAAGATCATTATCATTGGCGACGGGTATCATTGGCGGCGACCCATAGTCATTACTGACGGCGAGACCGTCGGCAAAGACTCCTCAAAGGTTTTTAGGGAAAAACTTATTCCCGACGGCAGCAGTCGGCTTAAGACCGACTTTTTATGGTCATTTAAATGCCTTTAACTCACGACCGTCATATGTATATGTCATCATGACGGCAGAATGTCGCCGCCAAGAACCCCGTCGACAATGACTATATATATTTTGAATTCTTTTTTTATAATTTCAAAATTTTCCTATTCATTTACAAATATAAACGTACACCTGTTATAAACTAATAACAACCATCAAATAACAAGCAAATATTATACAATTCACCATTGAAATAGTAATCCAAATCAAATATATAGATCAAAAATATAATCGCCGTCTGTACAACTCAAAAACTGTACAAGTACATACATGAAACTCAGAATATAACATAAACTAAACTAACTACAACCTGTCGCCTGTGTCCATGTCATCGAGTCGGCGGTCATCACCCTATACTGGAGGAGGCTGCTCATCATCAACTCTACAATCATCGCCCTGTACTGGAGGAGGCTGCTCGTCATCAGCTCGCCGGTCATCACTAGTGCCTCCACCTCCACCTCCACGAGTCTCGTCAACAAGACCCTACAAAATTAAAATATTAATAAAAAAGTCAAAATGAAAACATATTTACATTATTTTAGTTTGTGTTCTTCAAGTTAGGCGGACGTGACTCGAACTCGGGCTCCGTATATCGAAATCGAGTCCCGTCAGTTGTAATGCGTGTCTATTGTCTATGCGGTGCTATTGCCTGTGTTTGTGTGTCGTTTGGACGACCGGTGCGGGTTTTGGTCACTTTTTCGGCTACTTTCTTAAGTTTTCTCAAGTTAGGCGGATGGGACTCGAACTCGGGCTTCGTATCTCAGAATCGAGTCCCGTCAGTTATAACGCATGTCTATTGCCTATGCGGTGCTATTGCCTGTGTTTGCGTGTCGTTTGGACGACTGGGGCGGGTTTTGGTCTCTTTTTCGGCTACTTTCCTAAGTTTTCTCAAGTTAGGCGTACGGGACTCGAACTCGGGCTCCGTATATCGGAATCGAGTCCCGTCAGTTGTAATGCGTGTCTATTGCCTATGCGGTGCTATTGCATGTATTTGCGTGTCGTTTGGACTACCGGGGCGGGTTTTGGTCTCTTTCGGCTATTTTCTTAAGTTTTCTCAAGTTAGGCGGACGGGACTCGAACTCGGGCTCCGTATATCAGAATTGAGTCCCGTCAGTTGTAACGCATGTCTATTGCCTATGCGGTACTATTGCCTATGTTTGCGTGTTGTTTGGATGACCGATGTGTGTTTTGGTCTCATTTTTAACTATTTTTCTAAGTTTTCTCAAGTTAGGCGGACGGGACTCGAACTTGGACTCCGTATATCGGAATCGAGTCCTGTTAGTTGTAACGCATTTTTATTGCCTATGCGGTGCTATAACCTATGTTTGCGTGTCTTTTGGACGACCAGGGTGTGTTTTGGTCTCTTTTTCGACTATTTTTCTAAGTTTTCTCAAGTTAGGCGGACGGGACTCGAACTCGGGCTCCGTGTATCGGAATCAATTCCTGTCAGTTATAACGCATGTCTATTACCTATGCGGTGCTATTGCTTATGTTTGTGTGTCATTTAGAAGACCGGGGCGAGTTTTGGTCTCTTTTTCGGCTACTTTCCTAATTTTTCTCAAGTTAGGCGGACGGGACTCGAACTCGGGCTCCGTATATCGAAATCGAGTCCCGTCAGTTGTAACTCATGTCTATTGCCTATGCGGTGCTATTGCATATGTTTGCATGTCGTTTGGACGATCGATGTGTGTTTTGGTCTCTTTTTCGACTATTTTTCTAAGTTTTCTCAAGTTAAGCGGGCGAGACTCGAACTCGGGCTCCGTATATCAGAATTGAGTCCCGTTAGTTGTAACGCGTGTCTATTGCCTATGCGGTGCTATTGCCTATGTTTGCGTGTTTTTTGGACGACCGATGTGTGTTTTGGTCTCTTTTTCGACTATTTTTCTAAATTTTTTCAAGTTAGGCGGACGGGACTCGAACTCGGGCTCCGTATATCGGAATCGAGTCCCGTCAGTTGTAACACGTGTCTATTGCCTATGCGGTACTATTGCTTGTGTTTGCGTGTTAACTAGTTATTTGACAGTTTATATAAGCAATATAATTACAAATAAGGAAATACATCAATAATAAGTTTTACCTGTCGAGTATGTGGAGGAAAGATGTTGGCCAAGACAACTGCACATACACGGATGGCCTCCTCCCAGACTACACCCATGAGGTTGTCAGCGGCAGCTGCAGGATCTATGGAGCCGTGGACAACCTCCTGAGAAAGCTGGTAGATCCGCTCGCGTGATGGTGCACTTGACTGCATGACACTGCTCGCCATGCACCCCTCTATGATCCTCCTGAAGAAGTCATCAGATAATGAAGGGTCGGCGCTTGATCCACTCGCACCACTACCTCCGGTGGGTGGGCGACGTCGAGATCTCGCAGCAAGGACTATAGTGTAGGCTGGGACATGGGGAATGCCCACAACTCTACCCTTCTTGGCCCCACAGCAGCTGCGGCCAGGTCCTCTCTCTCTCTCGTCCTCACGCCAAAGATCGCCAATCGGAGTGTCACCTCTCTGGCTGCTCTGGACCACAGAAAGGTCCTCAAACCGTGTCTGAAAAAACACAGAAATAGGTGAAAAGAAAGTATTACACAAACAAATACAAAAGAATTTCAAAGCCATCAAATGCATACTAAATGAAATAATTAAATTACTTACCGCAATGCGCTCTGCCTCAGGTGAGATATAACCACCGTCACCTTTCTTCTGGTGAGCGTGCCACCGAAACTCGAGGCGAGAGGGTAGGTGCTTTAGACTCGCCTCGAGTCTCTCCCTCTAGACTCCCAGTGCAGTGTGGGAGACGACTCTGCTGTCGGGAAGTTGTACGTTGTGCCGACATCTTCTTGAATGCCTCGCCCTCCCAGATATCGGACATCTGCTCCCACATCGTAGGACCAATGAAATCTGGCCGGATGTCTCTAAGTGTCTGTCCATCAGCCATCTTGGTCTGGGCCTTCTTCTTCCAGTCGTAGACCCACTTGTGCCAATTCATCTCGAGATACTTCCCGAGAACAGTGCTGCCGTGGGCTTCCTGTCCGTCCTCGAAGCGATAATATCTCTGCAGTACAACATATGAATATTAGCAGTTACTTAGTAGACAACATAAAGCAAAATGGTAAATAAATATTCAAAATCACAAATTAAAACTAACATATGAATGAATGACTTCTTCTTACCCTAAACTCAGCAATAATCAGCCCACATGTGCGGTCATCCACATCCGCCCACCTCATCCACGGGTTGGAGAATTGGTTGCGGACAATCCCAAGCAACGTGTTCCTTGGCGTCGCGTCAAGGATACTAAAATTGAAATTATTAAATTTCCAAATTACAAAGAATATATAAGAAATAAATAATTAATACAAACGTAATGTATATATTACCTAGTAGTCCCCACACGGCATATAAGCGGGGCCTGGGGGGGGGTGATTCCCTAGCAATCCATGTGCTAGTCCCCGCGGAGACCTACATCGATCACCTATGTAGTGAAATACAAAAATATTTATATAAATGAATATAATGTCAATATTATATAAAATTAAAAATAATAAGATGTATAACAATAAAATATGTAATTTCCTGATGATCCAGCCTGATCATCACCAGCACTACCTCCACGGCCCCCACGGCCTGAACTACCAGCACACCCACCACGATCGCCGTGTGGTGTACGTGTAAGACCCCAACCTTTATGAATAAAGATTAATTTCTCTCGAAATATATTTTTGAATATTATGGTGTGAATATAATATAATGTTATAGTTGTGGGTAATATTTACATATTTTGCAAAGTAAACAAGTGGTTATATAATATTCGATCGGTCGGGGAATATTCGCTTTAACATGGAATATTCGTATGACAGCACAATCATTGGTGGACCCCACAACGAAAGTATTGTCGTAGTTAGAAAATGATGTAATTATCTTTTATAAAAATAACGGCGGAAGTGTTACCGTTAAAACCGTTGAACTACCCTAGTAGTAAAAGTACAAAATGCTGAATACGCTGTGGTTGCATAGTAGCACACAGTATTGGTTATTGATGCTTACGTGAGAAGTCACTCAGTTATACTCAATTAATTCTACAGTAATGGCTGCATCATATCTCTCATATTATTGATTCGATTATTGTCACAGTATCATCTGCATAATATGTTATATTATTAAATCAATAATTGAGACGACAAAGTTATTTATATTATTAAATTACAATATTTACAATGTCTAGAAGTTCTATCAAGGAGAGGTTTGGTCATCTAATTGCGCGCCAATAAGGAGAAATCCTTATCGTAAAGCCCCCTCTTTCCTGGGAACGACCTGGTTGTTAAATATTGTGAGTTATAATATTAATAATAAATAAGTTAGTGTTGATTAAAGATGAAATTGATAGTTCCATTGTGTTAGAATTATTAGTGTTAGTGGAAATCGACATTTATTCCGATATTAATTAATGTCTAGAAGTTTTACTGAATAGTCGGGTAATTAATCGGATAAATGAGCAATTAATTGCTATTAATTCACATGATTATAACTATTTGTTCACATGTGTGTACTATTGATTCACATTCTTATACTATTAGGGGAGGTGGTGCAAGTTTGATAATACTTGTAGGACTAAATTAAAAATGAAAAAAAGAGAGGAAGGTATTATACTATAATATTTTGAGCCCCAAAATGTGCAAGTATCGAAACTATATTTTACTATAAATAGAAGCTCATTCTTCTTTTATTTCTCACCAATTCACTAAAGCTATAGAGCAATTATTATAGAGAGAAATTATAGAGAGAAAGAAGAAGCGAAGTCTGCTACCTCACTATTCCAGTATCCATTCTTCTTCTAAGGTAAGGGGTATTATTCTTTCGTATTCATGAAGAGAGTTATTTTCATTCAATACTCTTAAGAATTGTTATTCCATTCTTTATTATTATATTGAAATAACCTGTCTATGCAAAGTATCGTATACATGGTTAAATTCTTCTGTTATTCCATTCTTTATTATTCTGTTGCAATAACCTGTCTGTGCGGTCTATCGCATGCCTGGCGAATTCTGTTGTTATTCCATTCTTTATTATTCTGTTGGAACATCCTGTATGTGCGGATTACGCATGACCTGGTTCCATTCTTTATTATTTTGTTGGAACATCCTGTCTGTGCGGATTACGCATGACCTTGTTTCATTCTTTATTATTCTATTGGAACATCCTGTCTGTGCCGATTACGCATGACCTGGTTCCATTTTTTATTATTCTGTTGGAACATCCTGTCTGTGCGGTTTATGCATGACCTGTTTCCATTCTTTATTATTCTGTTGGAATATACTATCTGTGCGGATTACGCATGACCAGGTTCCATTATTTATTATTCTGTTGGGAATAACCTTTCTGTGCGATCTATCGCATGCCTAGTGAATTCTTCTGTTATTCCATTCTTTATTATTCTGTTGGAATAACCTGTCTATGTGGATTACCGTATGCATGGTGAATGATCCTTCGTATTCATTTCTTATTAAATTGTGGAAATGATGCATTTACGTGGATTACTGCATGGCGGCGAAAAATCCATTCGCAATTTCATATATTCTATTATACTCGCTTAGTTAAAGTTTTGGCTTCTATACTCCATGAAATTAGTAGAATATCCTCGGATATTTAAGCGCTTCATCCAAAGATCTTTTCATGGAAATATTCTTCTAAGCATTCTTGAATTTTACTCCACAAAGCGATATCATGTTGACAATTTGGACGTAATTGATTTCGTGGATAAATTAACTTATAAATCTTTAAAATTTATTCTTGAACTTGTTTTATTGAATTATTATGTCACCGCCATCATCCTCATGCTTATATTGTGATGAAAGTCTTCTTTGGCTTATGTGCATAAATGAACTTGGTATGATTATGTCCAGGGATCATTCGGTATAATCAAGACCTGTAATGTTGTAAATGATGTGGTAAAAGTCTTCAGTGGCCTGTAGTGCATTGATGGACAGTTTTTGGTATGATTATGACCAGGGATTATTTGGTATAGTCATGACCATTGATGATTTAATGAATATCCTTGGCCCGTAGTGCAGGGATGACTCTATGATGTGGTTATTTATTAAGCCGAGTCTCAGCGATAAAAATTGATGAAAACATTTTAAATCATAGAAGATAGTAGATATTATGCTCTACTTGACTCTTCTAATGGATTGCGTATTCCGCTACAGTTAAACTTGATGTCTATTGTATTTTATCACTTTAACATTGTTGAAGGCAAATGATAATTTATCCTGCATTATCTTAGTCATAATATTTCTTACTGGGCTAGTTGAGCTCACCCTTTTGCTTTCATTGTTCTCTTCAGGAAATGAGAACGTAGCCGGGACTAGTCGGGGAATGGAGTTATGGTCCGAGATGGTGTTATAGCTGTCCTCACTATTCTATAAAATAGTGTGATAATAAATGTAATGAGGACTCTATTTGAGAGTGGATATTGTCTAAAAGGCAATATTCCTATTTAAACTCTCAGCTATGTTTTGTCATATATTACACGATGTTTGTATAATTAAGTTTGTATTTGTATTATGTACCATGTATTTGGCGACTCAAGATGGGTGATGTATACCTATTTTGGGGGCGTCACAGTACGCGTCATATCTGTATATATACTGTCAAATCATCATCAAGAAGATAATATGCGGATATAACTAAAAGGATACAAACACAAATATCAGAATCGTCATGCACATACAACTAAAAGGATACAATATGCAGATATAACTAAAAGGAAACAACTATGACATTTGAATATAACTAAAAGGATACAACATGTAGATACAACTAAAAGGATACAACATGTAGATACCACATGTGTTTGTTCTTTCATCTAATTGACAAAATTGAAAGGTGAATACAACTAAAAGGACATAAAGAGTACATACTCCTAATCATTTATATCATCAAAGCCATCAATATTAGAATCGTCATCTTCGAGCAGTAGATCTTCACTATCATTATCATCACCATCTTCGTCATCCTCAACGATTTCTTCAATTATATCTACCTCCTCAACAACATCGTCTTCACTTTCGACAGTGACAACATCATCCTTTTCTTCACTAGACTCACTAATAATTGTCACATCAGCAGGTGTGACACTAGTAGACTCGACTTGTAAAGGTTCATCGTCTGGACGAAGAGTTGTGCCTTGAAAACCACGGGCTTTGGTGGTTATAACAGCATGCCATGGGCTTGCAGGAGTCTTAACACTCCACGCATAGTACACCTGTGTTGCTTGACTTGCTAAAATAAAAGGCTCGTCCATACCAGTCACCAGTCTTAGTTTTGACTTAAACGTTAATAGTCTCCCGTCTTGATTTTTATCTACTTTAACTCCATTCTCAACATCAAGCCAATGACAATTGAAAAAAACTAATTCTTTATGACCCCAATATTTGAGAACGAAAACTTCTAGCAATCGTCCATACCAGTCATTCCAAATGTTATCGTAGCAGCTACCTTTCACCACAACACCGTAATCGTGAGGTTTACTTCCCCAATATCACAACACTTAAATCTGTAACCGTTGATAATGCAACATGTATAAGTATTTACAGATCTTTTAAGGTCATCGGCTATAAGCTTTAGTCGATTGTCAGCTAACTCATCTGTGAGGACCTAATGTACATTAACATAACATATTCTAAAGTTAATTAAACCATAAGAATACGTCTATGATGGTAGATTCATTGAACTTGTAAAGGTTAAACTTACATGATCTTTAAACCATTGCACAAATTGTTCATTTCTCAAATTTTGCAAATCCCTGTCAGATATACTCGGATTCGCTTCACGTACTTCAACATTATATTGACTGCAACACAGTTATATACTTAATGTTTTTGTAAAAGAACCTCTCCCAGTTACACCAGACATATATAGTTATGACTACTTACTTAATGTATGGTGCTACTTCATTCATGTTGACCAACAGCATACAATGTGGCAGCTGCATACTCACTATCGGTCAAGAATCGCCTTTTTTTACCGCCGAATGGGTGTAAAGGATGACTAAAGGCCGTTAATTCTCCATTTTCCTCGTGCGCAACAGCCTCATTCCGATGTAAGCGATTGTGCTTTGTCTAAACATTCGACTCAAAGTACAACGAGCAAAAATTAACAATTTCCTCCATAACATAACTTTTAGCAATTGACCCCTCTACACGGGCTCTATTCTTCACCTTTTGTTTTAGACGTCGCATATACCTATGTGATATATATATTAGCAAACAAGAATTCTAAGTTTACCGTATTAAAAACATTAATTTCATTACCTCTCGAATGGATACATCCATCTATATTGCACGGGACCGCCAAACTTTGCTTCGTATGGCAAGTGAATAGGCAAATGCTCCATTGAATCAAAAAACGATGGAGGGAAGATCATTTCTAACTTGCACATTATTTCCACTATCTGCCTTCCATTTTATCTATGTCTTTGAAATTTGAGTCTCCGCCAAGCATAGATCTCTCAAGAAATTAGAAAGCTCATGCTGCTGCTTCAACCACACGTTTCGGTAACAAGTCGATAAATGCCATAGGGATCAACTTCTGCATGAATACGTGACAATCATGACTTTTGAGACTTCGAAACTTCAGCTCTTCTACTTTACAACACCTTGCTATATTCGAAGAATATCCATCTGGGAGCTTCAGTCCACTGATCCAATTACATATCAATATCATCTATTCCCTGGTCAAAGTTGTGACGCCCCCAAAACAGGTATACATCACCCATTCTGAGTCGCCAGATACACGGTACATAAATCAAATACAAACTTAATTATACAACAGTCGGGTAAAATACGACAAACATAATCTAAGAGTTTTAATAAGAATATTATCATCTAGACAATATCCACACCCAATGGAGTCCTCATTACATTTATTGTCACACTATTTTATAGAATATTGAGGACTACTTAAACAACCATCTGGACCGTCAATCCGTTCCCCGACTCGTCCCAACTATATTCTCATTTCCTGAAGAGAATAGTGAAAGAAAGGGTGAGCTCAACTAGCCCAGTAAGGAATATTATGACTAAGATAAATGCAGAATAAATTATCCTTAGCCTTCAACAATATATATAACAACTAATAGAATATAATAGACAACAAGTTTAACTGCAGCGGAATAAGAAATCCATTAAAAGAGTCAAGTAGAGCATAAAATCTACTATCTTCTATGATTTAAAAAGTTTTTCATCAACTTTATCGCTGAGACTCAGCTTAATAAATAAAATTGAATCATACCTGCACCACGACCAAGGATATTCAAGTAATCATCAATGGTCATGATTATACCGAATAATCCCTGGTCATAATCATACCAACAAATGTCCATCAATGAACTACAGGCCAATGAGGACTTTCACCACATCATTCGTTACATTACGGTCATGATTATACCGAATAATCCCTGGTCATAATCATACCAAGTCCATCTATGAACGTAAGCTAAAGATGACTTTAATCACAATATAAGCATGAGGATGATGACAATGACATAATAATTCAATAAAACAAGTTCAAGGATAAATTTTAAAGATTTATAATTTAATTTATCCAGAAATCAATAACGTCCAAATTGTCAACATGATACTGCTTTGTATAGTAAAATTCAAGAATAATATTCATGTACCAAAAATAATTTGGATGTAAAAAATATATTTTTCGGTTGAATAGTACCCGTGAATAGTACTTGAGAATAGTACCCGTGAATAGTATCCCGACATTAAAAGTGTCCCGAATACCCGAGTGAATAAAACTAGAGTGAATAGTAACTCTTGAATAGTACTCCGGTACAAAAAGTGCCCCGAATACCCGAGTGAATAGTAACTCGTAAAAAAAAATACCAAAGAAAATAATATTCCATGACGAGTACAAAAGAAATGATATCTCGATTTAGTATAATAAAATATACTGAAAGCAGAAATGGATTTTCACCCGCCATGCAGTAATCCACGTAATGCAGATCTTTTCCACAATTTAATAAAGAATGAATACGAAGGATCATTCACCATGTATGTGGTAATCCACATGTATCAAGTTATTCCAATGTAATAATAAAAATGGAATAATGTAAGAATTCACCATGCATGCGTAGTCCGCATGAGACGAGTTATTCCAATGTAATAATAAAGAATGGAATAATAGCGAGAATTCACCGGTGCATGCGATAGGCAAGATGCATGTTATTCCAATGTAATAATAAAGAACGGAACTAGGTCATGTGTAATCCACACGCATGTAATATTCCAACGTAATAATAAAGAATGAAACCAGGTCATGCGTAATCCACACGCATGCGGGATATTCCAATGTAATAATACGAACGGAATAACAACATGTAATTCACCGTATACGCGATAGATCGCATGCATGTGTTATTCCAATGAATAATAAAGAATGGAATAATCAAGAATTTCACCATGTATGCGGTATTTATGATGGAGTTATTCCAACATAATAATAAAGAATGGAATAACAACCCTTACGAGTATTGAAAGAAAATAACTCTCTTCATGAATACGAAAGAATAATACCCCTTACCTTAGAAGAAAACTGGATACTGGAATAGTGAGGTAGTAGACTTCTCTTCTTCTTTCTCTCTATAATAATTGCTCTATATCTTTAGTGAATTGGTAAGAAATGAAGGAAGAATGAGCTTCTATTTATAGGAAAATATAGTTTCGATGATTGCACATTTTGGGGCTCGAAATATTACAGTATAATACTATCCTCTTTTCCTTCATTTTTAATTTAGTCCTGCAAGTATTATCAAACTTGCACCACTTCCCCTAATAGTAAATCATGTGACTCAATAGTTCTAATCATGTGAAAAAAAACAATTACAGTATAGTACCTCCATCTATACCTCCATTTTTAACTTAGTCATGCAAGTATTATCAATCTTGCACCAACTCCCCTAATAGTAAATGAATGTGATTCAATAGTACTCACATGTGAATAAATAGTTATATAAGCATGTGAATTAGTAGCAATTAATTGCTCATTTATCCGATTAATTACCCAATTTATCAATATAACCTCCAGACATCAATTATTATCGAAATAAATGTCGATATTCACTAACACTAATAATTCCAACACAATGGAACTATCAATTTCATCTTTAATCAACACGAACTTATTCATCATTAATATTATAATTCAAAATATTTAACAACCAAGTCGTTCACAGGAAAGAGGGGGCTTTCCGATAAGGATTTCTACTTATTGGCGCGTAATTAGGTGACCAAACCTCTCATTGACAGAACTTCTAGACATTGTCAATATTGCAAATAACAATATGAATAAATTTGCCGTCTCAATTATTGATTTAATAATATAACATATTATACATATGATACTGTGACAATAATTGAATCAATATTATGAGAGATATGATGCAGCAATTACTGTAGCAATAATTGAGTATAACCGAGTGACTTCTTACATAAGCATCAATAATCAATACCGGTATTACTACGCAACCACGCCAGACATTCATTACTTTACTACCGAAGTAGTTCAACAGGTTTTTAATTCAGTAACACTTTCGTAGTTATTTTTATAAAATGATAATTACGTAGTTTTCTAACTACGACAATACTTCCGCTAGGGGTCCACCAATGATTGTCTTTGCATTTAATATTCCTCTACAAAAAGAATATTCCCTGACCAATCGAATATTTTATAACCACTTGCTTACTTTTCAAAATTTATAAATATTACCCACAACTATAACATTATCTCAAATCCAAACCATAAAAATATTTCGAGAAAATTAAATCTTTATTCACAAAATTCGGGGTCTTACAAAAGTATATTCAGCTTTAGGCGTTACCATCTTACTACCCTCCTGATACAACCACAAATCTTCCCTAATGTTCATTTCTACCAAATCAAGTCTCGACTTGTTGTTGTCCTTTGTTCTACCACTGGCATCTAGGACTGTATAAAAAATGTTATCAAATACGTTCTTCTCAGTATGCATCGGATCTAAACAATGATGGATGCAGAGTGTAGCCCAATAAGGCAGGTCAAAGAACATGGATCTGTGTGTCCAGTTGTGAACCTTGCCATAACTATAAGCTCGTTCCAATCTGTGATTCTTCTGTGGAGGTGGAAACTTCAAATGACTAATCAACTTCAAACTCAACACTGCTAACCTAGAAAGATGGTTAGGTACTTGACGTTTCTCTGTTTTTCGATTGAATTGTCTACTCATCCGTCGATAACGATGTTCAATTGGCAAAAATGGTCTAGATGTTGCAAAGAAACTCATTTTTCCCCCATGTTTGAGCCGCATAGCTTTAACTGACCCCATGCACACGGGACATGACAAGCCCCCATGAGTCGACCATCCACTGGTCATTCCTAACGCTGGGAAGTCATTTATTGTCCATAGTAAAGCTGCTCTCATGTCAAATTTTTGCTTAAGAGATACATCATAAGTTTGAACCCCTTTTTCCCACAACATCTTGAACTCATCAACTAACGGCCTGAGGTATACTTTGATGTCTTTACTCGGACTCTTATCACCCGAAATCAGTAAAGGCATGAACATGTAGGGATCTTTCATGCACATCGAAGGCGGGAGGTTATACACCACAATAATCACTGGCCAAGTTGAGTAGGGCTTTGTGTAAGGCCCGTTAAACGGATTAAACCCATCCGTAGCAAGTCCAAGCCTAACATTCTGAACCTCTTCAGCAAACGAGGGGTGCTTGTTATCAAAATTTTTCACTCAAGCCCATCTGCTAGGTGCGTCAGTTGACCTTCGACTATGTCCTGTGTAGAGTGCCACCTCATATCCTCGGCGGTATGTGTTGAAATGAACAACCGCTGAAGCCTCGGGGCAATGTGAAAGTTACGTAAGATCTTTCTCGGCATGTTTTTTCCCTTTTTCTTGCGCTGTTCACAGTATCTACTTGTACCACAAATATCACATGACCTCTTATCTTTATTGACATCACTGTAATACAACATACAGTCATTCTCACAAGCATCAATCTTCTCATACCCTAGATTGAGCCTTTTGACCATTTTCTTCACATCATAGTACGACTCAGTAACTTATTGCTGCAGTAAGCACTCCTTCACAATGCTTAACAATTCATTAAAACCTCTCTCGCTTCATAAATATGCTCATTCTTGAAGTGTAAAAACTTAGTCACGACAGATAATAAGGCGGTGTGCTTTTCGTTACATCATACATGGGTGTCATTTGCTTCATGCAATAACTCATAGAAACCCTTAGCCCCATCATTTTGGCTCTTGCTCAACGCCATCGCCATCCCCATCTCAGATTCCATTGGAAGTATGAACCAACAGCTTCGACTATCATGTTAGTACAGTTAAAGATTTTGTCACCTCTAGATTCCGATTCTGATTCATGTTCATCCAACCAGGTTTCCCCATGATAGATCCATGTCGTATAACCCTACTTGAACCCATATGCAAATAAGTCGCACATGACATCACTCCTTTCCTTCCACACTTCATTCACACACCTCTTATATGGGCATCTGATCTCATCACCGCTGACTTGCTCAAACGCGAAGTTGAGAAACTGTTCAACCCCACTATGATACTCAGAGCTAAGCCCACTCCTATCAGTGGCTACCCTACGTTCCATCCAACTTCGATAAACAGACATCTCGGACAACTGTCTTCTATATATATGGAAAGTTAGAAAAACACAATCAAGTCTCCAAGTTAATGTATATGCAAGCTTATGAGTTTCCTAACTTCATCTCCCACTCTAACGGGTCCGGCTTCTATCCCATTCCCGGATGTGTCGCCTCACTGATGCTAACAACTTGAACACATCTTGAAATTTTTTAAAAATTTCGGCAGCACCTCCCCATGGTCTTCAAGTACACGAAATAGAATAACACATCGTAGTCTAAATATGCACCCGAAGAACATCAAGAGATATATACTGACCAAAAATTCAAAAAATATAAAGACGTGCTCAAGTCGTTAACACCGACCTAAGTGAGATCGAAACATACAAGAACAGTCCCAAAATGGGGACTATTTGAGATTCACTCCTACTAAGTGAATCTCAAACGGGTTTCTAAGCTTCCTAAACTATATGAAAATATGCACGTATGAAATTGAACTCTTTCCTAGAACAAAAGGAATACTATCTTGAGAATGAATTATGAACCATAATAAAAGAAATTAATTCATCGATTCTCATGAGGATACAAAATAAAAGACAACATATTAAATAATCCTCACTGAAAATACGTGCTTGAAATTAGTCATGAGGTGTATCTTTCTTGAAATTATGCATTCAGCATTGGGAGTATTCGGACTCTTGTATATAGTAGGTTTAGCGAATACAAGAAAGGAAAAATTAATTCTTTTTAAAGAATGAATTGAAGAAAAAAGACCAATGTGCAGGAGTTGTCATTAAAAATCAATAATGAATAAAGAGAAGCTTAAATAATGAAATGGCAAAACCTATAACAAGAATGTGTGCAGGCAATTTAGAATAAAAGAGTAAATATCCGTAAATAAGCAAACCTCTTTAATTCGATCTCAATAGTCAATAACACTTTAAGTGAGCAAAAACTCAAGTAACATAGTAAAAAAAATCTAATCTTTTAACGGTACATAACATGATAACATTGGTAAACACTAAAAACAATCCAAAACCTTTAAAAGGTATTATAACATTCACAGGGACATCTTAACAAATAGTTGACGCGTTATTTAGTATCACCATTACTAACATTCATACACTTCAAAATACTCACTCAATACGCACATACATAGACTACGAGAATGAGTAAAGAGACTTACCCTCTATAGCTAAACTCTTTTTATCTCTGCTATCGTGTTGAACTTACATATATGTTGTTTGACAAATATAGAAACAATTTAAAAGATAATTTAAGATACCATTAAGGTTTGCTCTCTATCATAATTATTTTGAGAAGCAGTGAGGTCTAAAGGTTTTTTTTGAATTCTAATTTCATGTGTACAACTGTTGTATTGAGTGATAAAAGGGTTCTTTCATGTTTCTATATATGAGATCTTCAGTTCTAAACCAATGCAATTCCAGTACTGAATTCTTCCTCCCACAATTTAATTATCGTACATACATAATATATCAGGTAAAACTAATCAAAACTTAAAGGAATCCAATTTTGGTTTTTCTCCTAATATGGTATCATAGTTGTTACAAAAAGATCAAAGATGCCAAACATGTTAATATCTGTGTATGCCCAAGAAGCAAATATAACAAAATGCTGTAGATGGAATATCCATTACTCACATTATTGCACTAAGATTTCAGACTTTGAAAATAACAATGAGATTAACTTCCCGAACTCTACCTAAATTGTTAGACATCTAGCCATCTAGGAATAAGATAATTGCTAGTTTGAAATACATCTTATATGAATAACATATGAATATAGAAAAATTACAGACCTCCAAAAATAGCAGAGACGCCCAAAAATATTCAAAACATATATATAGAGAGGAGATGAACTGAAAATCTTACATGGTTATGAGAGTACCAAACTAGCCCCAATCCTTATACAAGTGCAGGTACGACCTCTGGAGTTGCAATGGCGAAATGGGCGGAGGCACGGCCGGCAAAATTGCAGCGGCCAAATGGAAAATCCAGGAGCTTACAGTGAGGATGAGGGAAATGGGCGAACTGGGCAAGATGAGGGAAATGGGCGAATTCAATTGACCAGATAAGAGAATCAATATCGTAAATTTGAGAACTAAAGTGGGAAAATCAGATAGTAATGGGCGAATTTGAGAGGGAAAGAGAAATATGAGAGAGGGAAAAATGAGTCATTGTCGTCGTGAACCAAGGTTTTAATTAAAGGAACTCATTTTCGACGGCGAAGCCGTCGATAATGACCCCGTCGCGATTGAGTTATTCTCGATGGCAGTGCCGTCGCCTTTGATTTATGTGTCCGTCGCCAATGCGTTTTCCCTCCACCGCCAAATTTTCGCACCAAATTATCCCATGGGATATTACATTCTCGACGACAAACATTATCGATGACGTTCCCGTCGGCATTAATGTCATTAGCGACGAGACATTATCGACCCTTTTTCTTGTAGTGCTATTAATTTCATGGAGTTTAGAAGCCAAAACTTTAACAAAACGATTATAAAATTCAAAATCTGA
Organism: Panax quinquefolius; assembly: GCA_020205615.1. Lineage (NCBI taxonomy): Eukaryota > Viridiplantae > Streptophyta > Magnoliopsida > Apiales > Araliaceae > Panax > Panax quinquefolius. The sequence goes on from CM035168.1 coordinate 91,749,368, forward strand.
AACGAAATAATATTACTTACATACTACAGAGTATGGAAGAAAATATTATTTCAAGCGAATATTGAACAAAAATAACATTCCTTACCTTGAAAAGAAGAGTATTCCAACAGGTATAACGGGTATATTCATGAAGAAAACTTTCACTATTTTCTACGCTCAAAGATTTCTAAAACTCGAAAGAAATATGCTCAAGATAATAGAAGAAGAATTCTCTGATTCTGGTGTGATTTTCAATTCTAACTTAAGCGCCTATTTATAGGAAAATGCTAGAACGCCAAAGGAGACTAAAATAATAAAATAATATTATAATTTTTCTACGCATGCATGCTTTGAACAAAACTAAGCCCCCACAGTGGGGTCCACCGAAAATCAGCACATGTTTTCTACACCAACCAAAAGTTGGTCCCACCCAATTTTAATAAAAATTATTTTATTTTCCAAAACTTTAGTAATTCATAATAAATAGCCCTTTTATCAGAAAGATATGAATTTTATGTCCATTCCACACGAAATAGAATTCTCTACAACTTTGTAGCTTTAAGTTTTTCCAAATTCCAAACAGAAAATATCCAAAATCCACAAACGGATGATTTTCAACACCTCTTAAAATTTATAACAAATCATACGCTAATTTTAAACGGTTCAAAATTTGTGGACATATACTCAACTTATATATGTATAACATATCCAAAAATCACAATGATCCAACATTCGGATCAAAATTATCACTCACGCAATAGAGCTTTAAGAACACCGATTTGGTTTTTTTAATACCTCCAATCCGACAAAATACTGATAAAATACCTCAACATTAATTCCTTCATTTATAACCACATAAAATAAATATTTTCCTATCCATCATTTATGTCCACATAAAATAAATATTTCCTTATCATATAAATTAATAATTAATTATTCACAAATAATATTACAGAATCACAATAATGACAACCATGCCGTTCCCAGAAAAGAGGGGGATTTCCGATAAGGATTTCTCCTTACTGGTGTGCAATTAGGTGACCAAATCTCTCCTTGACAGAACTTTCTAGACATTGCCAATAATGTTATCTTATAATATTATTCAAATAATATGAATTATTGATTTGATAATGGGAAATATCGTGCAAGTGATAATTATTGAAACAACAATAATATAAAATATCAACGCAAAGAATTATTGAATCAATAAAATAAAATATTGAACAAAGAATTACCGTAACAATTATTGAGTAGTGCAATACCGTGTGCTTCTAATGCTTGTCAACAACGCCAGACATCGTATTTTAACCACCAGTATTCTAATGGTGTTAATTTGTAACTACTTCTGCCAAGTTATTTATAAAACTCAAACTTTTATTTTCTTCATTCGACAGCTTATTCTCGTTAGGGGCCCACAAATGGTTTATACTGTCGCATTTAATATTCCTCAAGACAACAAGAATATTCCACGACCAAACGAATATTCCCCAACAGAAATGAGTATTTTATAACCACTTGCGTATTTTGAAAATTTTATATATATCCCACAACTATAACATTATATCAAATTCACTCCATAATATTCAAAAATGATATTTATAGAAAATTCATCTTTATTCATAAAAGTTGGGGTCTTACAACCTCCCCTTCTTATGAAATTTTGCCCTCAAAATTAGGGTACGTACCTGGTATGTCGAAGAGGTAAGGATACCTTGATTTTATTTCAGATTCTAACTCCCAGGTCATTTTCTCAATATCGTGGTTTCTCCACAAAACTTTGACTTGAGGTATAACCTTGGAGCATAAAATATGCTCCTTCTTATCCAAGATTTTAACAGGAACCTCTTCATACGTTAAATCTTCCACTATTTTGTCCGGTTCTAACTCAATAATGTGGTTCAGGTCTTTCACATATTTACGTAACATAGATATGTGAAAAACGTTATGAACACGAGACATATTTGGCGGTAAAGCGAGTCTATAGGCCACAGTTCCTACTCGATCGAGGATTAAAAATGGGCTAATGAATCGAGGATTGAGCTTTCCTCTCTTTTCAAATCTCATAACTTCTTTCCATGGAGCAACACGTAACAACACATGATCTCCAATATCGAATTCCACGTCCTTTCGATGAAGATCAGCATAACTCTTTTGTCGCTCTTGTGAGGTTTTTATACATTGTCGGATCGTTTGAATCTTTTCCATAGTCATACGTATTAACTCCGGTCCCAACAACTTTGCTTCACCCACCTCATCCCAACATACTAGAGAATGACACTTTCTTCCATACAACGCCTCGAATGGAGCCATGTCAATACTTGTTTGATAACTGTTGTTGTAGAAAAACTCCACCAATGGTAAGAACTTGTCCCAAACCTTGAAGTTAAGGACATAGAGTCTTAATAGATCTTCAAAAGCTTGAATAGTCCTCTCTGACTGTCCGTCCGTTTGAGGATGATAAGCCGAACTAAATCGTAAATCTGTGCCCATAGCTTTTTGCAAACTAACCCAAAATCTTGAAGTGAATCTCCGGTCTCGATCAGAAACTATGGATACTGGCATACCATGCAATCTTACAATCTCGCTTTATGTACATACTGAGAAAGCAAGATGTTCAAGTGTATAAGTTTCTCGTATAGGTAAGAAATGAGCCGACTTGGTCAATCTATCAACAATGACCCAAATCGCATCTATGCCTTGAAAAACCTTGGGAAGACCGATAACGAAATCCATGGTAATGTGCTCCCACTTCCATTCTGGAATTTCAAGTGGTTGCAATGGACCTTTTGGTACTTGATGCTCCGCTTTGACTCGTTGACAAGTTAGACACCTTAAGATAAACTCCGCGATCTCTCTCTTCATATTGCTCCACCAAAATGTATGTCTAAGATCATGATACATTTTGGTACTCCCAGGATGGATTGCAAACGGTGTGTTGTACGCCTCCATCATGATTTTATACTTTAAATCAGGGTCGTTAGGAACACAAAGTCTGGAGTTGACTCGAAGTATTCTTTCTTCATCGATTCTTGCTTTCAGCATAGCACCTTCTTGCACTTTCTTCCTCATATGCATCAGCTCCAGGTTTGTGGCTTGAGCAGCTTTAACTTTATCGATTAAAGTCAGTTCTACTCGTATATTTGCTATCATCACGTGGGTCCCTGGAGTCTTTAACTCTATCTCCATCCTTTGCAAGTCATATAAAATGGGCCTTTACGTTGACAATATCGCACTCGTGCTCGCATATGATCTTCTACTCAATGCGTCAACTACTACGTTCGCTTTACCAGGATGGTATTGAATGGTATAATCATAATCTTTCAACAGTTCAAGCCAACGTCGTTGCCGCGTGTTGAGTTCCTTTTGGGTGAAGAAATATTTGAGGCTTTTATAATCCGTAAAGATCTCCACTTTCTCCCCATACAAGTAATGCCTCCAAATTTTAAGTGTGAAGACAACAGCTGCCAACTCTAGATCATGAGTAGGATAATTCCTCTCATATTCTTTGAGTTGCCGAGAGGCTTAGGCTATGACTTTCCCATGTTGCATGAGAACACATCCTAAACCTTTGCCCGAAGCATCACTATAGATGACAAATCCCTCCGAGCCAGATGGTATTGTCAGAACATGTGCTAAAATGAGTCTCCTCTTGAGTTCTTAAAAAGTCTTCTCATATTCCACGCTCCAACCGAATTTTGTATCTTTCTGAGTTAGCTGAGTTAATGGAGTAACGATTCGAGAAAATCCTTCTACGAATCTCCGATAATAACCAACTAAGCAGAGAAAGCTACGTTGTAAGACCCCAAATTTTATGAATAAAGATTTAAATTTCACAAAATATATTTTTTTAATATTATGGTGTGGATTTGATATAATTTTATAGTTGTGGGTAATATTTATAAATTTTGCACAGTATGCAAGTTGTTATAAAATATTCCTTTTGTAGGGGAATATCCGTATTTAATCGCATTTGCCTGATCATGGACCCCACAATGTAAGTATTGTCGTAGTTAGAAAACAACAAAATTATCATTTTATAAAAATAATGAAAAAAGTGTTACTGTTAAAAGCTGTTGAACTACCCTAGTAGTAAAAGTACAAAGAATACGCTATGGGTTGCATAGTAGAACACGGTATTGATTATTGATGCTTACATAAGAAGTCACTCAGTTATACTCAATTATTGCTACAGTAATTGCTGCATCATATCTCTCATATTATTGATCCGATTATTGTCATAGTATCATCTGCATAATATTTTATATATTATTAAATCAATAATTGAGACGACAAAGTTATTCATATTATTAAATTGCAATATTTACAATGTCTAGTTTACATCGAGGAGAGGTTTGGTCATCTAATTGCGGCGTCAATAAGGAGAAATCCTTAATGGAAAGCCCCCTCTTTCCTGGGGACGACCTGGTTGTTAAATATTTTTAGTTATAATATTAATGATGAATAAGTTTGTGTTGATTAAAGATGAAATTGATAGTTCCATTGTGTTGGAATTATTAGTGTTAGTGAAAATCGACATTTATTCCGATGATAATTGATGTCTGGGGATTATATTGATAAATTGGGTAATTAATCGGATAAATGAGCAATTAATTGCTACTAATTCACATGCTTATATAACTATTTGTTCGCATGTGTGTACTATTAAATCACATTCTTGTACTATTAGAGGAGTTCGTGCAAGATTTATAATACTTGCATGACTAAGTTAAAAATGGAGGTACTATACTGTAATTCGTATTTTCACATGATTATAACCATTGATTCACATGATTGAACTATTGATTCACATTATTTACTATTAGGGGAGGTGGTGCAAGTTTGATAATACTTGCAGGACTAAATTAAAAATGAAAGAAAAGTTGGAGGTATTGTACTGTAATATTTCGAGCCCCAAAATCGTAAAATTATCGAAACTATATTTTGCTATAAATAGAAGCTCATTCTTCCTTCATTTCTCACCAATTCACTAAAGCTTTAGAGCAATTATTATAGAGAGAAAGAAGAAGAGAAATCTGCTACCTCTCTACTCCAGTATCCAGTTTCTTTCTAAGGTAAAGTATATTATTTCTTTTGTATTTATGAAGAGAGCTATCGTTATTCCATTCCTTATTATTCTGTTATAATAACCTGGATACGTGGACTACTTTATACATGGTGAAATTATTCTGTTATTCCATTCTTTATTATTCTGTTAAAATATCCTATTTGTGCGGATTACGCTAGACCTGGTTCCATTCATTATTATTCTGTTAGAATAACCTGTCTGTGCGGTCTATCGCATGCCTGGTGAATTCTTCTTTTTTTCGATTATTTATTATTCTGTTAGAATATCTTGTCTGTGCGGATTACACATGACCTGGTTCCATTCTTTATTATTACATTTTGGAATATCACATGTGCATCTGGGTTCGCCATGTATGGACCGGTTCCATTCTTTATTATTACATTTGGAATATCACATACATCACGGTTTGGCATGACACAGTTCCATTCTTTATTATTACATTGAGAATAACTTTTCTTGCATGGATCTATCGCATTTATGGTGAATTCTTCATTATTCTATTCTTTATTATTACGCTGGAATAACTTTCATACATGTGGATTACCGCATGCTTGGTGAATGATCTTTTGTATTCATATGAATAGTATTTTCATTCAAAAGGGGTTTCTGCTAGGGGCAGTTTCGTAATTTTTCTGACACTCATAAATTCTAGAAAAATTTGAAATGATAATTTGATGAGTTTTCTAGATTGTGTGAAAAATGGCGATTTTTGGATGTATAGATTAAGAGTTATGGATTTTATGGGAAAAAACTATTTTAAAAGTAAACCCTTATAACTCTATGTGGTTAACTCCAAAATTAGTGAAATTTTTATTTAGAGTACATGTATATAACAGGAGTATACCCTGTAAATTTTTGAATTTTTGGACAAAAGAACAATTTATGATAAATGTCTAAATATTAATGATTTTGGCCATATGAAAAATAGTAAATGAATTTTAAAAATTAGAGAAAATATATGTTCAATATGGGACTATATTACGCTAAATCCCGAGAAAAGAAATATTTTTGGGACTGATTTGGTATTTTTCATGAAAATAAACTAGTTATGAGTAAATGAATTAAATATGTTATGTGAAGTAAGAAAATTGGAAAATAGGATTTTATGGCTTGGAAATTCTATATAGGGTATATGCTGATTTTTGATGAGGATTTGATCATTGATGATGAAATCTTATGAGTATAGCATTTTGAATGATTAAATGTATTAATTGGTAAAGTGTAAACAATTGAAATAAATTGTTTATAAGTTTAAGAAGTAATTAAAATATTGTTATAATATTAATAATATTAGATGATGAGTTTATTAAGTGATTGATAATATTTGGATAAATTTAAAGTCTTTAATATTTATCCTTGTTTTCGTTTGATTAATGCTTATATCACTGTCATCATCCTCATGCTTATATTGTGATGAAATTCATCTTTGGCTTACGTGCATAGATGGACTTGGTATGATTATGACCAGGGATTATTCGGTATAATCATGACCGTAATGTAACGAATGATGTGGTAAAAGTCCTCATTGGCCGGTAGTGCATTGATGGACAGTTTTTGGTATGATTATGACCAGGGATTATTCGGTATAGTCATGATCATTGATGATTTAATGAATATCCTTGGCCCGTAGTGCATGGATGATTCGATGATGTGGTTTATTTATTAAGCTGAGTCTCATCGATAAAAATTGATGAAAACATTTTAAATTATAGAAGATAGTAGATATCATGCTCTACTTGACTCTTCTAATGGATTGCTTATTCCGCTACAGTTAAACTTGATGTCAATTGTATTTTATCAGTTTAACATTGTTGAAGACTAATGATAATTTATTCTGCATTATCTTAGTCATAATATTTATTCTTGGGCTAGTTGAGCTCACCCTTTCTTTCACTGTTCTCTTGAGAAATGAGAATATAGGCCGGGACGAGTCGGAAACGGAGTGATTCGGTCCGATGATAGCATTAATAGTCCTCACTATTCTGTTAAATAGTGTGATAATAAATGTAATGAGGACTTCATTGAGTGTGAATATTGTCTAGATGACAATATTCTTATTAAAACTCTTAGATTATGTTTTGTCGTATTTTACACGACTGTTGTATAATTAAGTTGTATTTGAATTTTGTACCATGTATTTGGCGACTCAAGATGGGTGATGTATACCTATTTTGGGGGCATCACAGTTGGTATCAAAGCTTAGGGATATGATCCATGGCTGAGATGTGAGATAAGAACTAGGAGGGGAGGGACGGGGAATTCCTTCGCTAGTATGACCTACCTAAGTTTATTTGGTATTTAATTGGTCGGTCAGAGTATAGGGATAATATGTGATATGTTAATTAACCCTTGTTTTGTGATAGTGTTTGAAAATGGCATCTGAAAATGTTGTGATAAGCACTGAAGCAAAATAATATAACCGTATCGCAGTACGAGGCTAAGTTTGCGGAGTTATCCCGGTTTGCATCCCATTTGGTCGATAATGAGGAGCGAATGGCACAAATGTTTCTAAGAGGTTTGAAACCCGATATACGTCAATACCTTATTTCTCATAAACTTTGTTTATATTCAGATGTTGTGAATATGACTCAGTTATTGGACCGCGATAATGAGTTAGCACAACCAAAAGGTAATGACCAACAACACGATAATAATCGTACCGGTGGCAACGGCCATCGGAACAATGATGACCATCGTGGGGGAAATTATCATGGCCATGATAATAGAAGTAGAAATTTCAAGAAGAGAAGGTCATTTAGCTCGATTTTGTCATATAGTGAAGTCAAGTCCAGCTGGGACGGTGACACCAAAGGAGGATACAGACAAAATAAAGTCGGTGGTTTCAGGGTGAGCGTTTTTCGTGACTTCTCAAAAAGCGAGTAAACCGAACGAAGTTAGCACGAGTTAGTTAATTATAAATTCTTGCGAAGTCTATACATTATTAGATACCGGTTCTACCCATTATTTTATCTCTCTTGCTTACGCTCAACGTTTAAATTTAACTCTAGAGAAGTTAGACTTTGACTTATCGATTGAAACTTCGTTAGGAGAAACCTTCATTTCATGTGTTATCCAAGTCTTGGATGAGAGTCACAGTTTTTAAATGATATTTCTATCGTTAATAAATTTCCTAGCGTATTCTTGAAGACTTCTTAGCCTACACCTAGAGCGTGAAATCGAATTTTGTATTGACCCCAGTACAAAACCCATTTCTAAAACCCTTAAATATTTCTTCAACCAAAATGAACGTATAATGCGCCAAAGACGTTGGCTCAAGCTGTTGAAGATTATGACTATACCATTCAATATCATTGTGGAAGAGCGAACGTGGTAGCTGACGTGTTGAGTAGAAGATCATATACGTTTACGAGTGCGACATTGTTAACACAAAAACCCATTTCGTAGAACTTATAAATGATGAAGATAGAGTTAAAGACTCTAGGGACCCACATTAAGATAACGAATATACGAGTAGAATCGACTTTAATCGATAAAGTTAAAGCCGCTGAAGCTACACACCCGAATCTGATGAATGTGAAGAAGAAGGTTCAAGAAGGCGTTATCTCAACCCTCGATTTAATTGGACCTTTTGAAATCCTCAATCGAGTAGGAACTGTGGCCTATAGACTCGCTTTACCACCAAGTATGTCGCGTGTTCATAATATTTTTCACGTATCGATGTTACGTAAATATGTGGACGACCCGAACCATATTATTGAATTGGAACTAGACGAGATAGTAGAAGATTTAATGTATGAGGAGATACATGTTAAAATCTTGGATAAGAAGGATCATATTCGACATACTAAAGTATTGTTGTATTTGAAAACGATGTAATTATCTTTTATAAAAAATAACGGCGAAAGTTTTTACATTAAAATATTGTTGAACTACCCGTAGTAAAAGAATAATGTCTGGCGTGGTTGCGTAGTAGCACATGGTATTGATTATTGATTCTTACATAAGAAGTCACTCGGTTATACTCAATTATTGCTACGTGATAATTGTTGCATCATATCTCTCATATTATTGATTCGATTATTGTCACAAGATTATCATCGCATAATATTTTATATATTATTAAATCAATAATTGAGACGACAAAGTTATTCATATTATTAAATTGCAATATTTATAATGTCTAGAAGTTACATCAAGGAGAGGTTTGGTCATCTAATTGCTTGCGCAATAAGGAGAAATCCTTATCGAAAGCCCCTTTTCACAGGAACGACACGGTTGTTAAATATTGTGAGTTATAATATTAATGATGAATAAGTTCGTGTTGATTAAAGATAAAATTGATAGTTCCATTGTGTTGGAATTATTAGTGTTAGTGAAAATCGACATTTATTCCGATGATAATTGATGTCTGGGGATTATATTGATAAATTGGGTAATTAATCGGATAAATGAGTAATTAATTGCTACTAATTCACATGCTTATATAACTATTTATTCACATGTGTGTACTATTGAATCACATTCTTGTACTATTAGGGGAGTTGGTGCAAGATTGATAATACTTGCATGACTAAGTTAAAAATGGAGGTATAGATGGAGGTACTATACTGCAATTTTTATTTTCACATGATTATTATTATTGATTCTCATGATTGAACTATTTTCACATGATTATAATTATTGATACTTGCAGGAATAAATTAAAAATGAAAGAAAAGTTGGAGGTATTGTACTATAATATTTCGAGCCCCAAAATGTGCAATTATCAAAACTATATTTTCCTATAAATAGAAGCTCATTCTTCCTTCATTTCTCACCAATTCACTAAAGCTTTAGAGTAATTATTATAAAAAGAAATTATAGAGAGAAAGAAGAAGAGAAGTCTGCTACCTCTCTACTCCAGTATCCAGTTTCTTTCTAAGATAAGGGGTATTATTTCTTTTGTATTCATGAAGAGAGTTATTATTATTCCATTCCTTATTATTTTGTTAGAATAACCTGTATACGTGGACTACCGTATACATGGTAAAATTCTTCTATTATTCCATTCTTTATAATTCTGTTGGAATATCCTCTCTATGCAGATTACGCTAGACCTGGTTCCATTCTTTATAATTCTGTTGGAATAACCTGTCTGTGTGGTCTATCGCATGCATGGTGAATTCTTCTATTATTCCATTCTTTAATATTCTGTTGAATATCGTATGCATGCGGATTCACGCATGACCGTTCTATTCTTTATTATTTTGTTAGAATATCGTATGCATGCGGTTTCTGGCGTGACACAGTTCCATTCTTTATTATTTTGTTGGAATATCCCATCTATGCGGTTTCGACATAACTTTGATTCCATTCTTTATTATTCGCTGAGAATAACACATGTCATGTCATGCGGTCTATCGCATGCATGGTGAATTCTTCATTATTCTATTCTTTATTATTCATTGGAATAACTTTCGTCTACATGTGGATTATCGCATGCTTGGTGAATGATCTTTTGTATTCATATGAATAGTATTTTCATTCAAAAGGGTTTACGCCAGGCGATTTAAGTAATTTTCCGACCCTCAAAAATTCTGGAAAAATTTGAAATGATAATTTGATGAGTTTTCTAGATTGTGTGAAAAATGGCGATTTTTGGATGTATAGATTAAGAGTTATGGATTTTATGGGAAAAGACTATTTTAAAAGTAAACTCTTATAACTCTATGTGGTTAACTCCAAAATTAGTGAAATTTTTATTGGGAGTACATGTATATAACAGGAGTATATCCTGTAAATTTTGGAATTTTTGGACAAAAGAACAATTTATGATAAATGTCTAAATATTCGGAAGTTTTGGCCATATGAAAAATAGTAAATGAATTTTAAAAATTCAGAGAAAAATGGGACTAGATTCTACTAAATCCCAGAAAAGAAATATTTTTGGGACTGATTTGGTATTTTTCATAAAAATGAACTAGTCATGAATAAATGAATTAAATATGTTATGTGATATAACAAAATTGAAAAATAGGATTTTATGGCTTGGGAATCCTATATAGGGTATATACAAATTTTTGATGAGGAATTTGATCATTTGTGATGAAATATTATGAGTATGGCATTTTTGAATGATTAAATGCATTATTTGGTAAAGTTTAAACAATTGAAATAAATTGTTTATAAGTTTAAGAAGTGATTAAAATATTGTTATAATATTAATAATATTAGATGATGAGTTTATTAAGTGATTGATAATATTTGGATAAATTTAAAGTCTTTAATATTTATCCTTGTTTTTATTTGATTAATGCTTATATCATTGTCATCATCCTCATGCTTATATTGTGATGAAAGTTATCTTTGGCTTACGTGCATAGATGGACTTGGTATGATTATGACCAGGGATTATTCGGTATAATCATGACCGTAATGTAACGAATGATGTGGTAAAAGTCATCATTGGCCGGTAGTGCATTGATGCACAGTTTTTGGTATGATTATGACCAGGGATTATTCAGTATAGTCATGACCATTGATGATTTAATGAATATCCTTGGCCCGTAGTGCAGAGATGATTCGATGATGTGGTTTATTTATTAAGCCGAGTCTCAGTGATAAAAATTGATGAAAACATTTTAAATCATAGAAGATAGTAGATATCATGCTCTACTTGACTCTTCTAATGGATTAAAGATTCCCTACAGTTAAACTTGATGTCTCATGTATTTTATCGCTTTAACATTGTTGAAGACTAATGATAATTTATTACGCATTATCTTAGTTATAATATTTCTTCTTGGGCTAGTTGAGCTCACCCTTTCTTTCACTTTTTCTCTTGAAATGAGAATATAAATTTGGGACAAGTCGGGGAGCGGAGTGATCGGTCGTAGATGATAACATTAGTAGTCCTCACTAATCTGTTAAATAGTGTAATAATAAATGTAATGAGGACTCCACTGAGTGTGGATATTGTCTAGATGACAATATTCTTATTAAAACTCTTAGATTATGTTTTATCGTATTTTACACGACTGTTGTATAATTAAGTTGTATTTGAATTTTGTACCATGTATTTGGCGACTCGTGATGGGTGATGTATACCTATTTTGGGGGCATCACATACGTTTTTCGGTCACTGATTTAGGTTGCTCCCAGCTTTGAATAGCTTCAATCTTTGCCGGGTTAACAGATATTCCATGACTTGATACTATGTGCCCAAGGAATGCTACTTCCTCAAGCCAGAACTCGCATTTCTTCAACTTGGCATAAAGCTTGTTTTCACGAAGCTTTTGGAGTATCAGCCTCAAGTGTTGCTCATGATCTTCACGACTTTTGGAATATATGAGGATGTCATCAACAAAGACGACCACAAAGTGATCCAAATATTCCTTGAATACTCGGTTCATCATATCCATGAAGGCAACAGGAGCATTAGTCAATCCAAAAGACATGACTAGAAATTCATAATGCCTGTACCGAGTTCTGAAAGTCGTCTTTGGAATGTCATCGGTTCTAATATTTAACTTATGATATCCAAAATGAAGATCGATCTTTGAAAAGAATTTGGCGCCTTACAATTGATCAAACAGGTCATCAATACGTGGCAATGGGTACCTATTTTTTATGGTGACATGATTCAACTCCCGATAATCAATACAAAGTTGCATAATCCCATCTTTCTTCTTCACGAATAGAACAGGAGCACCCCAAGGAGACGTACTAGGACGAATGAAACCGATGTCTAACAATTCCTGTAATTGGGTCTTTAACTCCTGAAGTTCAATAGAAGCCATTCGATATGGGGGCTTTGGAAATGGGTTTTGTCTTAGGGTTCAAGGTCGATACAAAATTTAATTTCACGCTCAGGGGTAGGCCGAAGTTCTTCAGGAATAATCGTCGGAAATTTATTAACAATAGAAATATCATTCAAAACTGACGTATTTTTGTTTAAATCCGTGACATGAGCTAAGAAAGCTTGACATCCGTTTTTCAATAAATGAATAGCTTTATGGCTTGAGATGACAGTGATTGATTTGAATGGTTTGGTTGCTTGAATTCGCATAATAGGTTGGTTAGGAATATGAAAGCTAACAACCTTACGAAAACAATCAATTTTTGCATGATGAGTAGTTAACCAATCAATCCCTAAAAGTACGTCGAATGAAAGTATTTTCAATGAAATAAGATCGACAGGTAATGTGAGGGTACCGATTTGAACCAAAGAAGACTTATAAACAATGAATATAATGAAGGTTTCTCCCAACGAAGTTTCAACAGATAAGTCAAAGTTTAATTTCTCCGTAGTTAAATTTAAACGTTGAGCGCAAGTAGGAGAAATAAAAGAATGGGTAGAACCGGTATCAAATAAGGTATAGACTTCGCTAGAGTTTATGATAAGCTTACCCGTGATGACCTCGTTCGGGTTCCTTGCTTTCTGGGAGGTCACGGCAAACGCTCTCCCTTAAACTATCGGCTTTGAATTTTCTAGGACGGCCTTTGGTGCCTCCATCCCAGCTGGACTTATCTTCGGTGAATGATAAAATTGGGCTAGGTGACCTTCTCTTCCACAATTATAACACGCTTTGGACTGCATCGCACAGTTTGGACTTATGTGTCCCTCCCCTTCGCATTTGAAGCATATGATAGGTGGTCGTTCCCCTTCTTTAACAACGAGTGCTGGTGTTGACGTCTTTCCATCAATGTTGAATCTCCTCTTCTTGAAATGTCCACTCTTATTGTCTTGGCCATGATTACCACCGAAGTGGTTACCATTTCTGGCCTGTTGATTCCCTCCACACTTATTGTCACCGCTTCGATGACTGCTACCACTGGTATTATCATTTTGTCGGTTGATCTCTCTTGGTTGGGTTGACTCATTATCGCTCTCCAATAATTGAGCCCTATTCACAACATCTGAATACAAACACAGTTTATGAGAGATAATGTATTGATGTACCTCAGGTTTCAAACCTCTTAGAAACATTCGCGTCATTCTCTCCTCATTGTCAACCATATGGGACGAAAACTGGGACAACTTGGCAAACTTGGCTTCGTATTGCGACACGGTCATGTTATTTTTCTCCAGTTTAATGAACTCTACCTCTTTCATGTGACGAATACTTTCGTGAAAGTACTTATCGTTGAACAGTTCTTGGAACTTCTCCCAAGATATCTTCATCGCGGCGAGTTGAGTCGCTTCTGATTCCCACCAATGAATCGCCTCGCATGAACATGAAGGTGGCAAAGGAACCTTTTGCTCCTTGGAGTATCCTAAAAAATCAAATATCTTGTTGATCTGCTTTATCCACGTCTCCGCCTTAAGTGGTTTTGGCTCTCCACAAAACTCCGGTGGTCCCAGCTCCTTGAACTGTTTAGCAGTGACCGTCCGAGAGTTTCCAGTGTTTCCACCTGCATTTCGAACATGAGTCTCTCTTGCCTGATGTTGCATGAATTGCAGAAAGCCTCTGAACATTCCATCGTTCATCATTTGGTCAGTGTTGTTATTTGCACGAGGATTGTTGCCTTCCTGATGCACATTATCCTGATTGTTGATCCGTGGAGACTCAACGATCTCCTGTGCTCCATTGCTATTCTCAAAATTCTCAAATGTCATTTTCAAATACTGCCAGAAAACAAGGGTTAATTGACATGTCACATATTATCCCTATACTCTGACCGACCAATTAAATGCCAAATAAACTTAGGTAGGTCATACTAGCGAAGGATTTCCCCGTCTCTCCCCCTAGTTCTAGTCTCACATCTTAGTCAGGGATCATATTCCTAAGCTTTGATACCAACCGTGACGCCCCCAAAACAGGTATATCTCACCCATCTTGAGTCGCCAAATACATGGTACAAAATTAAAATACAACTTAATAATACAACTGTCATGTAAAATACGACAAAACATAAACTAAAAGTTTTAATACGAATATTATCTTCTAGACAGTATTCAACTCAAATGGAGTCCTCAATACATTTATTATCACACTATTTCATAGAATAGTGAGGACTACTAATGCTATCATCTGGACAGTCACTCTGTTTCCCGACTAGTCGCGGCTACATTCTCATTTCCTGAAGAGGACAATGAAAGCAAATGGGTGTGCTCAACTAGCCCAGTAAGAAATATTATGACTAAGATAATCCAGAATAATTTATCGTTAGCCTTCAACGATGTTAAACCGATAAAATATAACAAACATCAAGTTTAATCTGCGGTGAACAAAGCAAACCATTAGAAGAGTCAAGTAGAGCATAAAATCTACTATCTTCTATGATTTAAAAGGTTTTCATCACTTTTATCGGCGAGACTCGACAATGAATAATCCACATCATCGAATCACCCCGCACTACTGACTAAGGATATTCTTTAGTATCACGACCACAAATCATCCATGCACTACTGGACCAAGGATATTCGTGTATTCATCAATGGTCATGATCATGCCAACAACTGTCCATCAATGCACTACGGACCAATGAGAACTTTTACCACATCATTTGTAACATTACTACTCCATGATTATACCGAATAATCCACAGTCATAATCATACCAAGTCCATCTATGCACTACAGGCCACAGATGACTTTCAACATAATATAAACATGAGGATGATGACAATGATATAAGAATTCAATAAAACAAGTTCAAGGATAAATTTTTAAAGATTTATAATTTAATTTATTCAGAAATCAATAACGTCCAAAGTGTCAACATGATACTGCTTTGTGGAGTAAAATTCAAGAATAATATTGTACCAAAAATAATTTGGATCGAAAACGAATCAATTTTTATCATAAATAGTACCCCGTGAATAGTATTTCGGGAATAGTAACCACGTGAATAGTACTTCGGGAATAGTAACCCCATGAATAGTACTCCGGCATTAAAAAGTTAAAACTTATCAAGAATACTCAGAATAATATTTCTATGAAAAGATACTGGATGAAGCGCAAATATCAAGGATATTCTACTAATTTCATGGAGTTTAGAAGCTAAAACTTTAACAAAACGAGTATAAAATTCAAAATCTGAAACGAAATAATATTATTTACATACTACAGAGTATGGAAGAAAATATTATTTCAAGCGAATATTGAACAAAAATAACATCCCTTACCTTAAAAAGAAGAGTATTCTAACTGGTATAGCGGGGATATTCTTGAAGAAAACTTTCACTATTTTCTACGCTCAAAGCTTTCTAAAACTTGAAAGAAATACGCTCAAGATTATAGAAGAAGAATTCTCTGATTCTAGTGTGATTTTCAATTCTAACTTAAGCGCCTATTTATAGGAAAATACTAGAACGCCATAGGAGACTAAAATAATAAAATAATATTATAATTTTTCTACGCATGCATGTTTTGAACAAAACTCAGCCACCACAGTGGGGCCCACCCAAAATCAGCACATGTTTTCTACACCAACCAAAAGTGGGTCCCACCCAATTTTAATAAAAATCATTTTATTTTCTAAAACTTCAGTATTTCATAATAAATAGCCCTTTTATCAGAAAAATACGAATTTTATGTCAATTCCACACGAAATCGAATTCTCTACAACTTTGTAGCTTTAAGTTTTTCCAAATTCCAAACAGAAAATATCCGAAATCCACAAACGGATGATTTTCAACACCTCTTAAAATTCATAACAAATCATACGCTAATTTTTAACGGTTCAAAATTTGTGGACATATACTCAACTTATATATGTATAACATATCTAAAAATCACGACGATCCAACGGTCGGATCAAAATTATCTCTCACACAATAGAGCTTTAAGAACACTGATTTGATTTTTTAATACCTCCAATCCGACAAAATACTGATAAAACACCTCTATATTAATTCCTTCATTTATAACCACATAAAATAAATATTTTTCTATCCATTATTTATGTCCACATAAAATAAATATTTCTTTATCATATAAATTAATAATTAATTATACACAAATAATATTACAGAATCACAATAATGACAACCAGACCGTTCCCTGGAAAGAGGGGGCTTTTCGATAAGGAATTCTCCTTACTGGCGCGCAATTAGGTGACCAAACCTCTCATTGATAGAACTTTCTAGACATTGCTAATAATGCTATCTAATAATATTATTCAAATAATATGAATTATTGATTTGATAATGGAAAATACTGTGCAGTGATAATGATTGAAACAACAATAATATAAAATATCAACCCAACAATTATTGAATCAATAAAATAAAATATTGAACAGTAATTATTATAACAATTATTGAGTAGTGCCTTCTTACGTAAGAATCAATAATTCAAAATACATATCGTACCGGTAATATCGTGCCACAACGCGTATTCATCAGATTTTAACCACCACGTATTCCAACAGTGTTAGCGGTAACCACTATGTCGTTATTTATAAAACTCAAACTTGTCGTTTTCTTCATCTGACAGTTATTCTGTTAGGGGCCCATAAATGGCTTCGCCGTCGTACGAATATTCCTCAACAACAAGAATATTCCACGACCAAACGAATATTTCCCAACAGAAATAAGTATTTTATAACCACTTGCGTATTTTGAAAATTTTATATATATATCCCACAACTATAACATTATATCAAATTCACTCCATAATATTCAAAAATGATATTTATAAAAAATTCATCTTTATTCATAAAAGTTGAGGTCTTACAAAAGTGCTCTTGGTCCCAAGGGACACCCCACTTTTGTTGAAGGGAGAGGTTCTAGCCAATACTTGATTCGAACCCACACACGTGCGCCACTCGACTGGCCTGGCCCGGGCTCGTAGGTCCTTGTATATAATTTTTTAGACAAAATTTATTTAAATTTTAATTTAAAATTTATTTATTCAATTCTATTATCAAAATTGTTCGCTTTGAGAAGCAGTATTTGCTGAAATGGTATCAGTCTGAACGGACGGCCCAAAATTAAATCGTTTTATGGGTTCGAATAGATGCGCTAATTTTGTAAATGATCAAAACTACGTCGTTTTGACCAAAAGATGTCAGAAGCACCCCATGTCCTTTCAGGGGTGAAATGCCCATCTGAAGGGCCACCAACCCCTCCTATAAATAGATAGGAGGGGCCAGCCTTCATACTCACCCATTTACAAACAATTAAGCATAAATTAGTCATTTTAGTATTCTGTTTTCCATCAGTTTCATAGTTACTATAAAAAGAGAGTTAACACTTTTTTTTTTGGTTCGTTGAGTAAACTTTTTGTAGTTCTGCTAAAGTATATGGTGTCATTGTATCTTGGGAGACGAGTGTTATCAACTCTAAACAGTAGACGGATCGGACATAATTTTCTTAAGGACATAATACCAAATACTAGCCTTGACAAATCATTTTCTACAAGATAAGTTAATATATATATATATAGAGAGAGAGATAGAGAGAGAGAGAGTCTGGTTCCTATCCGGACTCCCGCATTTTCTTAAAATGCGTACTTTTTTTTAAAAAAAAAAAAACTATAAAAAAATAAAAAATTATGGAACTTGAATTTTTACACAATACAATGTTTTGGGTGTGATTTGAATACATATAACAAAATATGTCTGTACAGTCTGTGCAGACTGTACATATATTTTTTTGTATAGGTATCCAAATCACGCCTAAAATACTATATTATGTAAAAATTCAAGTTCCATAATTTTTTATTTTTTTTAGTTGTTCTACAAAAAACAAAAAAAAAAAATTATTCAAGCATTTTATCGTGTCCTAGGACTCCGGACCGATCCTTCTTATTTATATATATATATATATATATATATATATATATATATATATATATATATTCCTTTAAGGTTATTAACAATATTTAATATGGATTACATAAATTTAATAAATTTCTTTTTTTATTTTATATTTGATATTATGTAGAGTACTCTAAATCATATTAAACTTGGAAAAATATCAAAATAGTAATATTTTTTCAAATATATTAATTAATCCAATATGAAAAATAAATTCAAATTCATCTATATTTTTATATATTAATATTATGAGTCTAGATATCTTTTCAAATATCTTAATCTAATATGAAAAATCAATTCAAATCTATTTATCTTTCTATAGTTTTTATTATTCAATTTAATATTAATGAATATATATTCAATTCAACTTAAAATCTATATATAATAACTCAAATAAATTCAATATTTGAATATTCATAAATATCTATAATATTTTAAAAACAATATATTGTTCTATATTATACTAATTTTACCATCTATCTATCTATCTATCTATCTCTCTCTCTCTCTCTCTCTCTATATATATATATATATATATATATATATATATATATATATATATATATATATATATATATTATAAAAAATAAGATTATTATTATCATCAGCATCATCATGATCACTATTATTATTATTATTATTATTATTATTATTATTATTATTATTTTATTTTTGGACTTTTGAATTTATAGACATGTAATTACTTTTTTAATTTATGTTTTTATAAGAATGATATTGTAAAGTTTAAATATATTATAAAAGTGCACAATTTTAGTCATTATAATATATATTTTTACAAATAAAGTGTATATTATATACTAAAAGGTGATATTTGTCATCTATCAATTTCTTATTAAATTCTAAACAATTCTCATATACACCTCTTTAGTGAATTAAACTTTATAATTTCATAAAAATAG
Organism: Panax quinquefolius; assembly: GCA_020205615.1. Taxonomy (NCBI): domain Eukaryota; kingdom Viridiplantae; phylum Streptophyta; class Magnoliopsida; order Apiales; family Araliaceae; genus Panax; species Panax quinquefolius. Next base: position 91,769,059 of record CM035168.1, read on the forward strand.
CTTAAAACAATAAATTAAAAATTTAACCTATATCATTAGTCAGTAAAAATAAACTATTAGAATTATTCACAGTTTACGCATAAAACTATTAAGTAATCTGAAAAATTAATATCTATATATAAAAGTTGGAACAAGTTGTAATAAGTACTTATTGATAACTTTGCAGATATCTTTGATATTATACAACAAAAAATAAAACATTATACATTGATAGTTAATTATAATATATGCCAAAAAATAATCTAATTTTATGCTTGAGCTATTTGGTTAAGGCTACTTAATTAAAACGATGTAGTTTAATCTTTTAGATTTAAGTTTTTTATTTTAGAATTTCTTTTAAAAAAAAATTAAGTATAAATTTTATGTAAAACTACACCGTGTATATATATATATATATATATATATATATATATATAGTAAGAAGTATGCACAAGTAATTTAAAACTTTTATTTTTCAAAAACTTTCATAAGTTTTACAAAAAATTTAAGTAAATATTAATAATAATATATAACTATCTCATCGATGAAATATTTTATCCAAAATAGATTAAAAGTCTTACCGAACAAGTAATGTAATTTACTTAAATATTAAAGTTAAATTTACTTGTATTCTTATATAAATATTTTGTATTTTAAATCAATTTGAGGTAAAATAAAGTTGTATAAATAATGAAAACGAAAATTTATGTTGTTGTAAGATATTAATATTAATATCATTATTTTTTATATAAATATATATATAAAATTGTCTATGTCTTGCATGAGAATTAGACTAGTTATTAATAATAAAATAAGACTTTTATTTTTTTATTTTATTTTTTTATGATAATTTAATTATTTTTGTGGAATTGAGGGAGTATCTCTGATGGAAAGAATGGAAGGAGACAATGTATTAATGCTTTGTATCACCATAATAAAACTCTATACTTGCCTGATAAGGCAACTCATATACAAATTAGTCCAAGCAGTAGACAAATCAATATCAATGCACCTAACATTTTTAATTGAACTCTTCAGTCAGCATACATGAGACAACCTATATATGCTGCCATGCATTCAAACCGTCATATATAATTAAACCTAAACTTTGATCATTTATTATACATTATCCATTTCAATTTCAATTTCACCATATGCTATATATATATATATGTGTGTGTGTGTGTGTTGTGAAATTAGAACTTGCTAATTATGAATGTGAACGTTCTGCCTTCTAATCAAACATGAGGTACATAATTTAAGATATTTTCAATTTTCATATCCTTCTTATACACCGTTCACATTTTGTGGAGTCGACCTTCATTTTATCAACCTATAAATACACCATATATCCTCATTAATTCTTAACATTCCACTGAAATTTGCAGATTTCTAAATACAAAAATAATCCCAAATCATGAGTACTTCAAAATTATTTCAAGGAATTTTATGCCTGGTTCTATTCATTTCTTTAATCACCGAAATCCAGGGAGCCATTTTTGACATTGTTAGGAGTGGTGCAAGGGGTGATGGTCGTACCGATGATAGCCAGGTGAGAAATTTAAAAAAAATATGGAGTACATTTATTAAAATGTGAACTTCTATATATTATCTATTTTAGAGAGAATTAATTTTGGTTGCAGTTTTATTTTTTGAGATTAAAATTTTTGATGTAATAATTTATTTTTAAATTTGTATTATGTTAAGGCAATTATGCGTGCTTGGAAAGACGCGTGTGCATCGCCACAAGCAAGCAAGGTTTTGATCCCCAAAGGGACATATATGGTTGGAGCGGTGACATTCCAAGGTCCGTGTAAGGCTCCCATTACAGTTCAGTCTCAGGGAACCTGGATGGCACCAACTGACCCTGCCAAGCAGAAATCACAAGATGGTTGGATCATTTTCCAAAACATCAACGCCTTGACCTTCACTGGCGGAGTTTATGACGGCCAAGGAGCACTTGCTTGGACTCAAAATGATTGCGCCAAAACCGGAAAATGCAGTTCCTTACCCATGGTAATTAATTTTCCCTACGTACATTTCAACTTTCATTTTCACATGAAAAATATAAAATCGACTCTATCCTCTTTGAAGATATAGAGATGAGTCACGGTCTAAAGTTGTCATTGATCAACGGACTTCAGTCTACTAGATCTTAATTTTGTTGAATATTTTTGTAGATATGATGGTATACCATTACTCTTTTATTCTCGATTTTATTTTCGTGACATGGATACAAATAAAAGGCTAATTAATATATCGTTCTTTTGCCTGTTTGTATGTTTTTCTGGCAACGCCAAACAGAATTTTCGATTCAATGCGGTCACGAATTCAATGGTCCAAGGCATAAGCTCACTGAATAGCAAACTTTTTCACATGAACTTGATAAACTGCAAGAATGTGGCTTTTGTACATGTTACCATCAATGCACCGGAGAATAGCCTGAATACCGACGGGATCCATATCGGCCGGTCTTCCGGGATCAACATCACGGATTCCAACATTAAAACCGGAGATGATTGTGTGTCCCTCGGTGACGGAAGCCAACAAGTGTTGGTTCAAAAGGTGACATGTGGACCTGGCCATGGCGTTAGTGTTGGAAGCCTAGGGAAATACCAAAATGAACAGCCAGTTGAGGGAGTTACCATCAAGAACTGCACCTTCACCAACACAATGAACGGCGTTAGGGTTAAGACATGGCCGGCTTCTCCCAACGGCGTTGCGCGCAACATGCATTTCGAGGATCTAATCATGAACAATGTTGGTACTCCTATCTTGATTGATCAAGAATATTGTCCGTATAACCAATGCCAATTACAGGTATGTAGACTTGACTTGATATATACTGCATGTAGTCCGATTCTTATTTGACTTTTCTGATCAACAAATTTTATGCCACAGATACATCTGGTCAATTTTTTTCTTATTAAATTGTTTTATTTATAGCAAAAAACAATTAAAATTTATTTTGTACAAGTCTGTCTCAGCTGGTAACCTTAATATTTAGAAACAATTAAAATATCAAAAAAGCCAAATATGACGCTTAATTTTTAATTAAATTTCACAGTGATGATTTGTCTACTGTTTGTTTATTTTTGAAGAACCCGTCGAAAGTTAAGGTCAGCGACGTTACCTTTAAAGGGATTCGGGGCACATCTGCAACAAAACTAGCAGTGAAGCTTGTTTGTAGCAAAGGATTGCCCTGCGAGAACGTGAAGGTGAGTGACATTAATTTGGTGTACAACGGGAAGGATGGAGCTGCTATATCTCAATGTTCAAACGTCAAGCCCGCAATTTCTGGCAAATTATTCCCTCCGACTTGTCCAAAATTTGCTTAAATATATCTTCCTTAACTCATTTCTTAGATGGATGGATGGATGCTAATTAATTAAATAGAGAAAGTGTATCGATCGTAAGTGCTGTATATATTCTTATTGATCGAGCTATAAGGAAATCTCATGTATGTATGCAGGCTAGCTAGGCACCCTCTCATGCTATATAAGATGCATGCATGAAGAGTTGGTGAACATACATAGCTCTTGTGTATTACATCAAATTTAATTTTATTAATAAAAAAAGCTTAATTCTAAGTTTCTAACAGTAATGCGCAATACACAACCTGTATATTTTTTAATTACTAAATACACAATCTGTATATTAATTTATTACATAAATTTATTCTTTCATTAAAGCGTACAATAAATCATATTATTTTTAAAAAATCAAAATTAATTAAATAAGAGTGATTAGAAAGTTAAATTAAGGAAGCTAAGTACGTAGGAGAAAAGAAATAGATGGTGATTACGAATTAAGTCACACTAGAAATTAAGGAGCGTGTTGTAACTATTTAGTACAAGACAAGATGATCGCTATCGCTATAATTATTATTGAGAATTGATATTTAAATTTGATACCTTTATAAATTTTTTTTATATAAATAATAAGTGGAGTTCACCTTTGATGAGGGAGAGCATCTTGCGTTGTGAAACAAATAAATTAATTTCACTTATTATAAGACTACTGTGATGGATAACTAAATTTAAAAGGGAGGATCGCCAAAGATAAAGAGGGGTCAACCGGTCAAGAGTCAACTAGTCAAGGTCCCGTGTAGTTCTCTCTAATCAAGCCAATGAAATTATGTAATTAAGTATACCTAAAAGAGGTGAATAAGTGTAAATATTTAGAAGTGATCTACAGTGGTCAATTTTCAAAATTTACTATAACAAACTATAATCGGGCGGTCTAACCATGTCTGTATTAATTATATTCTTAGACTGTTATAAACGGACAGCTAATACCTGTCCGTATTAGTATAAAACTTTTTCAACGAAAACAAAAATTCTGCAGAATATAGAAGCTAAGAACAGAAGCAAAACAACAGTAAATCACACCGAGATTTTTACGTGGTTCAGCCCCTATCCTCTAGTCTAGTAGCCTAATCCACGTCCAATCTCAACTAGGATTGGAGACTCACTTTATTAAAATAATACTCAGCTATTACAAAGTAAATAAAAACTCCCTGTTACAACGACAATCGATTGGACATCTCTGCCCCCTTTGCACCTCTGCAACACCTCTCACCTCTGAGACTTTGATAACTTCGTTGAACAGACTGAGTATTACAAAATAAAAAACCCCCAAGCCAATCCTAGACTTGTACTACTATGGTTACAATAGATATTGAAATAAAGGATACACTACTAGAAAATCGACTATATAGCGATGGTCGTTTGCCGCATCGTCGCTATAAACTAAAAGACTGTCGCCATAGAACCCGGCTTGGTAAAGCCTATATGATGACGGTCTTTTTGGCTATATAATACTACCACCGACCCTAGCTATAGGTCATGGAAAAAATCGTGTATTTGCTCTTACTAATCTGGTCATGGAGAGTTATTGCTACGGTCATGACCGTAGCTATAGATGTCTATAGCGACGCTCGATGACCGTCGCTATAAGGATGTGTTTTATAGAACACTATAGCTACAGTCGATGACCGTCGCTATAGCCTTTTTATATTTTTAAAAAAATACTTAATAATGCACATTTATTCAACAAACACAAATACAATATAAAAAAAATTATATACATCATTTAAAATCATTCACATTACAACATTACGATATAAAAAGTTGAATAATTCATCCCCTCATTCACATTACAACATTATATACATCTAACTTGTCAAATATATGAGGAGACCGACCCAATCCCTCACACTATCCACAAATAATGTCCTACTACCCAAAATGATGCACTTTAGCACACTTCCAGGTTGTAATAACTTTCAAAATTCCAGATCTTGCCTAGTTTCTCTACACCAACAACAATTACACTCTTCGAAATAATCTTCTGAAATAACCACGTTTGTGCACTTTAGTCTTAAGATCCTTATCTGAAACAGAAAAGAATAAAATGTTAATGACCAACTTGGAAACTAGAGACAAGTAAAATAATAATGACTACGGGATATGTCTCTACATAATAAGAAATAAATATATGAATGCTAAAATAAACATTACTAGATTTGATCATCGGATCATTACATTACTCCCTCCAATCCCAATTTGAAGGCATATTTTCTAATTTCCAATTATATCCAAATAGTTGCAAATCATGTACATACCATCATGTACATCATGTACATACACACACACACACACACACACACTTCAGAAGTTGCAAATCTAAGGCGTCTGCCATGCACAATCTGCTTATGTTTCAGCTCTGATTGACTATGACATGATATATTTCCAAATCATACTATCAGAAAATATGCAAGTAGATGCCATCATTCCATTATGTTTTTTCTAGCATTGATCTACACAATTTCATTCATACAGTCATATAACAATTATACGAGCATTAAACAGAGAAAAATCATTATAATTTTTTTTTAAAAAAAACATTTTCTTCATCAACTAATCATTTTTTTCTTGATACACAATAATACCTTAAATCCTCAGTAAGATGAAAGTGGATAATTTAAATCAACTCAATTCTCAAAAATAGTTTAAGGAGCCTTTATTCACAAGAAAAGACATACTTTTACTTCGATGCTACACAAAGAAATTACATAAAAGATCCATTTTCTTAAGAAATTTATCTACAACGAAGTGTGCTGTTAAGAGTCGTCATTGATGATACTTCTTCGTTGAATTAAAATGAGTTCCTAGAAGCCAACACACCTTTTCTCCAATTCCTAGCCTCACTTGGAAACAAAAGAGCACAGAGTAAAGATTGGATCGGATCAAGAGAAACGCATAACAAAAAGCAAAATAACATTATAATTGGAGTTTAATCATGTCATAGTCAACAGAGTGAAACATAAGCGGTATGCATAGCAGACGCCTTTAGATAGAACAAAGGTTAAACCCATACCAAAGGAACCAAAAACCCACCCATAAAAAGGTTAAAGTGAAGAAAACGCAGCTCTCATTATGGAAGAAGAATACCTCCAATATTTGGTACTTATCCATCAACAAACACCACGGTCCCCCTACCTTGCAAATCAGTGCATCTAATAAAGAAAATCTCTTTTCTAGTTTGGATAATTTAATTAATCTAATAAAGAAAAATCTCTTAGGTTTGGATCAAAATAGGTATATGAATATGAGGAAGAAGCGATCATATTCCTTCCAATTTCCACTATATTCTCAACAATATCAATTAAAAAAGAAGATAAGAGAAGTTCAGGAATGAGTGAGTGAGTACTTGGGGATGCTGGGGATATTGAAATTAGTTGGAGAATGCGAGTGAAGGAGAAAAGTGGATGATTGCCCAACCGAAACACCAACAACATTATTATTATTATGATTATAAACCATTAGTATTACACTATTTCTCCTCCCTCCTCTTTATATACGCTCTTCTTCTTCTTAACCTAAATCAATCAACCATGAAACTTTTCATTAAAAACAATTACAATTGTATTACTTTTCTTTTAATAATAATGTAACCACGGAATCCCCAATGCGAGACCTACTCAAATTAGGTAATAAACTAATAATATAAAGACAAAACTATTAAACGATATCGATCTGAAACATGTATACATAAAGGTGGATTTTAGCTCAGTTTCACTTTAATGTGATTTGGTTCAATTTGGTTAAATTCCATCAGTGAATTATATAGTAACAACTAATAGCATTTGGCTCTAAATCACTTGAAATCAAAATTGTTCCAACTCCCAAAGGTTAATCCCTTCAAATTTTAGGCCTATTTTGGTTGCCTTCTTTCTGCTACTATGAATACCCCTCACCACAATGTTGCTTGACAAATTACAGGTCTCACTTTTTTTTTTCAAAAAATGTAAGTCTAAATCTATACAATCTAAAAATATTACTACTAAACTATTATGGTAAAAATTTAAATAAATCTGAAAGAAACAAATTGTCAATCGGAGAGGAAGGAGAGTAAAAGCACACCATCCGGAAGTCGTTTCCAAGCGACATAGTTTGACCGCACTCTAAGGAGAGAGAAAAAGCCGATCGTGGACCAAGCTTCATCTTCGCCTCTCGAACATCATTGCTGCTAACAAGCATCCGATAGTACTCTAAGCTTCTCTTCTCCTACCAATCTTCTCCCCTTTACTCCTCGAAACTCTAAACTCCTTCACTTCGTCAGAATAGTGCCGATGAATCAGCCTCGAAGAATACGTCACCGCCATTGCACCAAAATGACCAAAGCTCGAGTTGCTGCCATTGCAGGTCGAATCACAGTAAATAATAGCTAAAAACGAGATCTGGGGTTTCAGATCATAAACGATTTAGTAGGTATCTCATAAGCGAGATTTGAGAAAGTGTTAGAAAGGAGGGAGATGACTTGAGAGGAAGACGATAATTTGGGGGGAAAAATTGGACTGAAATATTGAAATGATTTGGGGGAAGATGAGAGGGGTTTTTCTTTAAAAGACCTCTATACCGAAGCCAGCCTCGCGTCTTAGATCGTCGCTATATATACTCTATAATGATGATTCGTCTGCGTCGATCGTCATCGCTATATATACTACTATAGCGACGGTTAAAATGCTAACCGTCATATATACTCGTCGCTATATGTCGAATTTCTAGTAATGATACAAGAACACTGTCAACAAAGATTATAAGAATGATTATCTCAGATAGCTCTCTTGAAGATTATGTTCTGCAGTCTCGTAATCCTTCATGAAGCCGAGTAAACAATATAAATACAGAAGAGAGCAACGACTATGACTTCAAGTAACGTTCCATTCAACCAGCAACGGCTATTTACTTTTGAATAGGAGATAAACAACAGCCTTAGAAGATAAGAGAAGTAGTCAAATAAAATATAAAGACTAGCTAAAAGAGTCCTTTTGACTGTTAACAAGTTTCCTTCAAAATAACAACTGTTGTTAGCAAGACTCCAATAAAAATAACTCTGTTGTTCCAACTTGAATAAGAGACCTTAAATATACCAATTCCTAAAAAGATCTTCAAGACACTTAAATTGGTATAACATATATATATTAATTCATATTTGAATTAGTCTTCAAACCAAATCAGGATTAGATGTAACTATATATATAAAACAGAAAGCATGTGACAATAACAACCAACTTACAAAGAATCTTTGAAGCACGTGACCAAATCAAGCTAAGATACTTTCATGCAATAACCCATGCATACTATTAATATGCATACAAATATTTGATTAACATGACTTATTATATAAAAACAATTTAGTCCATAAAACATTGTCATCATTAAAACCACAGAGTATAAATACTAACATTCTTCCCCTTTTTGATGATGACAATATATATATCATACTCCCCCTAAATATATGGCTCCCCCTTAATTTAGGCATAAAATCTTTCAACATGGCATGTATATCAAATATCACATGTTAATTGCATGTATATCAAATAACCCATATTAAACACATAGTACCCAAAGTATGACAAGAAGAATCATATTTCTGCTTAACCAACCAATATGAATTCAAATGTTTACCAAATTCCAACATATCCAAATTACCAAATTCCAACATATAGTTATCCTGCCAATCTAAAATCCAAATACTTATCCAAAAACAGAGTTAAAAACTTTCCAAAAAAAACCCCAAAATCTCTCCCCCTTTGACATCATCAAAAAAGGAGAAATTAATTGTCTTCTTTATCAGTCTCAAACATCTCATCTTCAATCTTCTTAGACAAATCCTTGAATTTCACATCTAAGGATTCAACCTTCTCAATTACTGTGAGTACTCTATCGGATAAGGAATGGAGTGAAGCTGAAAAAATATGCATGAATTCAAGCATTGTGTTAAACTTGGAATTCATTTCAGTAACAAGTTGAGAAAGTTCTGAATTGTGAGAAGCAGGAGGAATTGGAATAGAAGGAGAATGAGAAGAAGAAACAGGAGGAGGAGGAGCAATAGGATTCAGAATGTCTTTTGCAATGTCCCAAGATAAAATATTGTCAACCCCAATTTTGAGTTTGGAATTTTTAAAAACTAAGTCATCAATGACTTCAGTTAGTTGAAACACTTCTTCATTCTCAAAAGATATATCAAAATGAGTAAATATCTTTGTCAAAAAGTCACCATATGGAAAACATTTAGATTTTGTTTTGACACAACTTTCCATATGATTTATCATTAAAAGAGCACAATTAAATCAAGTTTTTGCGATGATGGGATGACAAAATTAAATCTTGATACGTCATCTCAGACCTACCACCAGTTCTAGGAATAAGATTTGCACGAATAAGTTTATGAATAACACTATTTAATGGTGTGGTCTCAAGAACTGTAGGTAGAGAAACAAACTCAGAAGTGGGACAATCTTTAACTATTCTCAACTGTTGCAGAACAGATAAGTTTTCAAATTCCAGTGGCCCTTTTAGAGTGAATAGGGATGGGCCAGTGCAAGGGATGTCAAACAAAACACCTAGTAAAGCAGAGTCTATTAACAGAGTTTTGTTTTTCATAAAAGTTTGAATTTGATTATGGGCAACAGACAAATTCCCATAAAATTGTTTAATTAATTTGGGATAAGCAGATGTTGGGGGAAACAACAAACTAGATAGACTAATGTGATTAAAAAGTTCAGTAACCCCAATTTTATGAAAAAGAACAGGGTCAACGGGTTTGCCATACACAATAGGTTTATTCACCATTAGTTTATGAAATTGATTTGCAAATTTGTTGGATCGAAAAACAATAGTGGAAGCCTGAGTGCTATAAATAGAGTTTGAAATGGGTATACTCACAGCAACTCGGTTTTTACCCTTAGATGTGTCCCCTGTTTTCTTCATCTTCTTTCCCAAATTAGATCCCATCTTGGAGAGGTTTTTGTCTAGGCGACGTTTATCTCGCAGTCCCTTTGTTGAAGAAGCTTCATTTTGACGATCCAATTCTAGAGAGCCCAAATCTGTCGCCTGAGAGCGTTGTATCGGTTGGCGTCCGATATTAAAGATAAACCCACTCTTTGTTTTGGCCATTTGGATGAAGATTATGTGAAAGCTTAAAGGAGATAGAGAGAAGAATAAATGAGTGTCACAAATCTGTTGCTTGAGTGAAGAGGTGCTTAGCGTTGAAGACAGACACTTCGTATGGATCAGATTTGGGTATAAGACATGGTGGGAACAAAACCTAGGTTAGTGAGAGTAGAAAAAAAATGATAAAAGAGACAAAGAAAGTAACGTGACAGAAGGAATAGAGAAGAGGAATGATTTTTGAAAAATCTGTTAAGGATATCATAAGAAAAAGAGAAAATAGAAAACAAAATACTAAAAGGTTTTAGATACCTGGTCAGTTTAGAATTTGGGCCAAGAAGAATGGGAGATGAAGAGTTTAAAAAAATAGAAACAGATAAGTACTGATAAAAAATCTATTCCCGCCCAAAATCCAACATAACAAATACCAATCATACCCCTATAAGATGAAAATATCAATTTTACCCTTATGTAATCAAAAGGATAACTCACATAAATCAAGGAATTTATATAATGTGAATTGAATCCTAATATAATTTTTATATCATATAATAAACGGAAATAACTATAAATATACATATATATATATATATATATTTATTTTTTTTATTTTTATTTTTTATTTTTATTTTTTATTTTTTTTAAAATTTTTTTATTTTTTTTAAAAAAAATGCTAACCACATACAGACATTCCAAGTTCTCTTCTCAAAGTGCAAAAACGCTCTTCACTTAAAGGTTTTGTAAAAATATATGCCAATTGATGTTCAGTAGGGACAAATACTAATTTAATTAACCCTTTAGCAACATTGTCTCGTAAAAAATGATGTCTCACTTCAATATGCTTAGTACGAGAATGAAGCATAGAATTTTTTAAACTATCAATCGCACTAGTATTGTCACACATAATAGACACATTTTCACATATCACATTAAAATCACGAAGAGCTTGAATCATCAATAAAATTTGTGAACAACAACTACCTGCTGCCAAATATTCACCTTCCGTAGTAGACAAGGAGACTGATGTTTGCTTTTTGCTGTGCCAAGCCACAAGGCTTTGTCCTAAAAATTCATAAGCACCGCTTGTGCTTTTTTCTATCAACTTGGCACCCTGCATAATCTACATTTGAATATTCAATTAGTTCAAAAATAGGAGATACAGGATAGTATAAGCCAAAATTAATTATAACAGATAAATATTTAAATATTCTTTTTACCGCTTTAAGATGAGATTCTTTCGGTTGAGCTTGAAATCTAGCACAAAGGCATACACTATACATAATATCCAGCCTTGATGCAGTTAAATAAAGTAAACAACCAATCATACCTCGATACATTATCACTTCAACATCTTTACCTATAGCATCCCCAGTAAGCTTGATGGTAGTACTCATTGGTGTTGACTTTGGTTTGGTATTTTTAAACCCTAATCTCTTTAATAACTCCTTTACATACTTGGATTGGTGAATGTGAATCCCTTCATTGGATTGTTTGATTTGAAGCCCCAAAAAATAGTTTAATTCCCCCATAAGGCCCATGTCAAACTCATTATGCATACATTGGGAAAACCACTCACACAAAGAGTTAGTAGTACCTCCAAAAATTATGTCATCCACATAAATTTGAACAATTAATAAATCTTTATTTTTGGTTTTAATAAAAAGAGTAGAGTCAATCTTACCGCGATTAAAATCATTTTCTAACAAAAAATTGATTAATCTTTTATACCAAGCTCTTGGAGCTTGTTTTAATCCATACAAAGCCTTTTTCAATTTAAACACGTGATATGGATATTTTTCATAATCAAAAACGGGTGGTTGGTTAACATATACTTCTTCATTTAAGTAACCATTTAAAAAAGCACTTTTCACATCCATTTGATATAATTTAAATTGTCTAAAGCATGCATAGGCTAATAAAATTCGTATAGCTTCCAACCTTGCAACAGGGGCAAAGGTTTCTTCATAGTCTATACCTTCCTGTTGATTATAGCCTTGAGCTACCAATCTGGCTTTGTTTCTTGTTATAACACCATTTTCATCTAATTTATTTTTGAAAATCCATTTTGTACCAATAATAGATGCATTTTTAGGAGGCTTAACAAGATCCCATACCTGACATCGTTCAAATTGATTTAACTCTTCCTGCATGGCGATTGTCCAATTTTCATCTTGAATTGCTTCCTTGGCATTTTTTGGTTCAACTTGAGAAAGAAAGGCTAAAAATGCGTAATAATTCCTTGCTTTCCTTCTTGTGTTCATCCAAGTGTCAGGATCTCCAATAATCAAGTTTGGAGGATGATTTCTCACAGTCCGAGATGATTTAGGAAGCTTGGCAGTGGTCATTTGTTCGTTGGATTCAAACTGTGGTATGTCACATTCTGCATCAGTGTGTTCGTCTGATTTTTCTTCTAAATCGACGGTCCGACTTTTTCTGCTTTCGCGTTATTCCGCATGTCTGAGTTTTCTACTAAAACGAACGAGTCAGTCATCATTTTCAAATTGTATTTCCTTGATTCTTGGACGACTTAGGGCCGCCTATTTTTCAGTATATTTCCTTCTGATTCGGACGGCTTAGGCTGTCCGGATTTAGCAGTTTGGCTTCCACAAATCAAATTATTATTTCCTGCAGAATCCTCATCTTTTGACAGATCATGATTAACTTCATTAAATATTACATGTACTGATTCTTCAACCTTTGACTTGTCAAGATTATTAACCCAATATGCCTTACTATATGCTGAATAACCAATAAAAATAGCTTCGGTTGATTTTGTATCAAATTTTCCAAGATTACTATTAGTATTTAAAACAAAACATTTAGCACCAAACACTTTAAAATAATTAATATTAGGAATCCTTTTGTTTAGTAACTCATATGGTGTTTTCAATAATATGGGTCTAATCAATACACTATTTAGAATGTAACATGCAGTACTTACAGCCTCTGCCCAAAATCTTTTAGGCAGTTTACTTTCTTGAAGTAACGTCCTTGCAGTTTCTTGGAGAGTACGATTTTTGCGTTCCACTACACCATTTTGTTGTGGAGTTCTTGAAAGTAGTATGCACACAAGCCAATCATGTTTGATGATAAAGCATATACTTTGTAACAATCTTATTCATTTATTAATAAAAGTATTAATTTATTAAAGGCTTTTAATTATCTACATGATGTTTGTTTTATAATATGTGATAAACCCATAGTTTTAAGCAATGCTTTTAGAATAATGATGATGATCATTCTAATGAGATCTAAATTCTTAGAAAGCTTAAAACTAAAATAGTTCCCAATCATTGGATTACTAAATTGGGGATTAGTGAATCCGGATAGATTGGTACATACGTTGTTGCTCATCGATGAGGATGATTGATCTCATGATCATTTGTGTGGAGACACTAAAGCAAGTATGTAGGTGCTTATTAGAGAATAAGTTCACTTTGAACGTGGCTCGCTAAGGAATACCTAATGGAGTTTTATTTGCTGTCAATAGGAATTCCTCAGTAGTGATAGTAAGACAAGTAATCCTTGGACTTGAGATCATCATAGTATCTTGTGTATGATAAGTTATACTTTGACTTATTCCTTAAGACCCTTAGGGTATATCAAAGGGTATGCTTGGGTATAATAAGTTATACATGGAGATAATGTATGATCAATAAAGAATCTACCACTTCTAATAAAAGAAGAGAAATGTCCTATGTGATTCGATAAATGACAACCCAAAGAGTCCTTGGCAGTTAAGCGTAATGAAATTAGAAAGGAGTTTCTAATTTACATTATTTGGAGTTGTGCATTTAAGGATCAAAATACATATAATTAAATAAAATAAGACTTGACAAGAATTCCATGCCTTATATTTAATTGGGACATCAGATGGTGGAAGGATTGAATTGTCATTTGAACTATTTACTCAAAGGTTCTTTAATGATTAATGTTGAAATCTATATTATCTCGGAAAGTCGTTGATCGCTTGGGAGGCTTATCCCTATTGTAGAATAAATATTATTTATTTAAATAAATTAATTATTTAATTTATTTATTTAAATAAGATTAGAATTGTTCTAATTGATTTATTCACAACCGGTTAATATGGAGAACCTAAAGGGTCACACCATAAAAGGAAGAATAATTATTTAAGAAGTTAATGGCATAATCGTAATAATATAGTTAAGTATATTTAATTTAATCTATGGTGATAGAATAAATTAAATAGCTTAATATTTATTATTTAATATTTTAGAAATATTAAATATAAATTAATAAGAGGAGTCTTATTAATATTATTACAATTATTATTATTTTAATTTCTAAAAGAGTTTAGGAATTAATTTAATATAAGTACTCTCATTTATTCCTAATTGGATTAGGAAGGAAAATTAGTTAAAGGAGTTTAATTAATTATCCCTAATAAGATTAGGGAGCTTAATTAATTAAAAAGAATTTAATTAATTAAATAAAACCCAATTCCTTAATTGTTAAGGTGGGTTGCCCACATCTATAAATAAGAAGAGTCTTATTATAGGTGATGGGGGGTGGTTGAATTTTCAACATACGTAATAATTCCAATTTGTTGGGAGAGTACACCTTTTCTATAGAGATAGAAAACTAGGGTTTGAGCCAATACCCTTCTTCTTGAATTCTACTCTTCCTTGGTGGATCACCTCTGAGGCCAAACACACGGGGTGGCTAACGTTGATCAAAGGAAGGAACCAAACCCCGTGGATTCAAGTTGAACGCGAAAAGGATTGGAGGTGAACTTGTACTGAGGAAGCTTCGATCTTCAAGGGTATGATTTTATTCTTTATCTTTTTTCGTTTAATTAATAATTATTGCGTAAAGGATGATCCGGTATATGGTTTGTAAATAATTTTAAACTCTAATTTTTACACGCTTAGCACTTTTATGCAATTTGATTGCAAGCATACGAATATTATTACAACCTAAATGATGGCATCGAGCCAAACCTTTATGCTAATTATTAATTGTTTTAATTTGATATTATATTGATATGTGTTTAGAACAATTTAATTGGTCATAATTTTATTGTATAAAATTAAAAAAAAAAAAAAAAACGTCACTATTTTTTTTTTGAAAACCGTTAATTTTTTTTTCGGTAATCAAGGGATTTTTTTTTTTTGAATGCTCAAGGTTACATTTGGTGGCCCACGTGAATTAAAAAAAAAAAAAAGAGTTAGCAGATCATGTTTCAAGGAGTTGGTTTCCTGCATAATGAAGTCACGGTTTATAAAAAAAAAAAAAAACAAAGGAAACAAGAACGGTTATATATATATATATATATATATACGAATATATATATACATATATATATTCTTAATTATTATATAATTAAAATAAAAAGTTTATTTTAATTTTAAAATAAAAGGTTTATTTTAATATTAAAATATAAAGTTTTATTTTAATTTTAAATAATTTTACAATTAAAATAAAAGGTTTATTTTAATCTTAAAATAAAAGGTTTATTTTAATATTAAAATAAAAGTTTATTTTAATTTTAAAATTAAATTTCATGCTAACTAATTTAGAGTAGGAATTGGATTCCATAATAACTAATTGGAGTTGAAATTGGATTTTATTTTTCCTAAAATAAAGGAGTTTATTTGTGAATAGGGAAGTAAATCCATCTTTCCTTAAATAAAGGAGTTTGTTTAGATATGAAATAAGATTTCATATTATTCAAAATAAAAAGAGTTTATTTGTGAATAGGAAAGAGAATCCATGCTTCCTTAAATAAAGGAGTTTATTTAAATATGAAATAAGATTTCATATTATTCAAAATAAAGGAGTTTATTTGTGAATGGGAAAGAATATCCGTGTTTCCTTTAATATTTTTTTTTACATGAAATTGATTCCATAATTAATTAAAATAAAAGAGTTTATTTTAATTAAAGATTTTTTTTATATATATATATGGAATTGGATTCCATAATTAATTAAAATAAAGGAGTTTATTTTGATTAAAATTTTGATTAAAATAAAATAGTTTATTTTATTCAAAATTGGATAAATTAAAATAAAATAATTTTATTTTGATTTAAATTTGGATTAAAATAAAGGAGTTTATTTTGATTCAAAAATTAGATTTTATACTAACTAAATTTGCCCATTAAATGATATCAATATATATATTAAATGTTTATTATTAATAAGATGAATATTATTTATTGATGCATATATTGATGTGTATGATAATAAATAGGATTGATTATGGACTATTGACCAATGTGATTGGATTTTATTTTAGTTGGATGCATGAATGTATGGGTTTTATTAAATGGGGTCTGCGTACCTCGTCTTCTCTAATTTTTCTTAATGTAAATTCTATCTCTCTCCTATGTACTTCCCCTTGACTGCTGATCAAGGTTTCTATTTATTTTAAAATAGTTATGTAATAGGAATTTTTAGAATTATTTTGAAGAATTGGAGATCAAGGGGCAAGGAGCGCTTGAAGACCCGTTTGTAATGGAGCCCGGTTTAAATGTAATAGTTATATTTAAATATATTTCTTGCACCCTTAGGTTTTGACCTTTTGGTTCACTTGGTGGCTCTAGTGAACCAAACTAGAATAAAAGTCCATAATCAATCCGGGTAGAATATAGTATTCTATATGTGCATGCTTATACTATATATATTATATATTATGAAAACATGCTTCGTGCATGTTTATTAATATAACGCGTATTTTATATATATATGTGCATGCTGCTAAAAAACAAGATGAGACAAATTAATAACAAACCCTCAATTTTTATATTAAGTCCTAAGCGTTCAAAGATATTTGGAATATCGAACGTCGCCTTCTAGCATGATAAAATTAATAGAGTATTAAATATTTAATATGAGTTTGTTGTGTCACCACAAGGCAAGTATTAAGTATTTAAGATGTTAATTTATCACATTTGATGCTTATAAAGAAAATTGAACAATATTGTTTTGTTGTGTCACCACAAGGATGATATTTTTCTTTTTGAATATATGGAGTGCTAGGTCGGACTTAACTTGGATAATTTTGATTCTGGATGTGCCACCACTTGATCAAAATAATCGAGAGGCAAAATACAAGGAGTTGCATAGTTGATGCAATTGACAAAAGTTGTCTACCTATTTATTTATATATAGTTTGTTGTGTCACCACAAGGCTATATACATTTGAAATGGGATCCTTATTCTCACTAAAGAAATCTTTAATTAGATTTTGCCGAACTATATAAGTGAGGGTAATATAGTTTGAAGAAAATAGTGGGAGATACCAATTTAAAACAAGACCTAATTTATTTTGGTAATTAATAATAGAATGTATGTTAAAATGTTGTTAATTACAAATTCATTTACGAAATTTTACAATGTCTAAAATTACTATCATCACGTAAACATATTAGATGCTAAATTAATCGGGGCAATTAAAACGGATTGGTTAAGGAATTTGAGAATAGTTCTCATAGTTTGAAAAGCTATCTTATGTCCTTAATACGCCTATCCCTCGCAATGGTTGCGCATAATGCCTCGAGGAATAGATTGCTACTTTTAGAAAGTGGCAAGATGATGCACATTTGGCTCAATGCATCATGCTCAAGATCTATGAGTAACAAAGCTTCAAATACAAGATGAAACTATGGATGCTTCTACTATATTCCCGCACATCAAGTAGTTGATGGTGAGGAAAGTGACCGATAGATATCGGATATCTAAGGAGCTCTTCCGATCCGGAATGACCGATGACACCGCAAAGATGATAAAAGTCCTTAACATTATCAATTTGATTGATCAATTAGACAACGAGTTTTGTCATGGATGGAGAGTTGAGCCAAGATTTGATCTTGCACTCACTCCCTGACTCCTTTCACAAATGATGTGAATTTTTCATATGAACGAGCTAGATATCGCCTTTGCACGATTTGCTTAACATGTTGAAAAATGTTGAGAGTCACTTTCCAACCAAGAAAGACCATGTCTTCTTGGTAGGGGCCAAAGGATCTTCTAAAAAGAAGAACGATTCAAAGAAGGTAAATGTAAAGGCGTAAACAAAGGATAATAAGAACAAAATCGATACGGATAGCAAAGGAGTTTGCTTCCACCGCAATAAGCCCGGACCTTTGAAAAGAATCATGAGAAGCATCTTGCGCAGAGGCTAACCAAAGAAGCTTAGTGAAGTTTTGGTTATAAATACAAATTTTTTTCATTATTTAAAATATTTTTTTCTTTAAGTCAAGGTTCTACTTGGGTATTGGATACTGACTTTGGTTATCATAAATATAGATTTATGAAGAGACCAAGCGTAAGTAGAAAGTTAAACAAAGATAAGTAATCCTATGTGTGGAAAATGAAGCAAAGGTTCTTTGCGTTAGCCATAGAAACTTATAGTTTAACAATGCCTACGGGCAAATCTATTAAGTCAATAAGTTGTTATTGTATTCCAGTTCTCGTTAAAAATATTATTTCCATTTTATTGTTGGACAATGAAATCTTTGGTATTATAATTAAGAACAATTGTTGTTCTATTTATAATAATAATGTTTTGTATAGAACTGGAATATTACTTAATGGATTTTGTATACTTGACTTACGTGAAAAATTATTTTGTAAATTGAACAAATTAGTACAAGAAAAAGGAGATGATCATTCAAAGAGTTGAATGTGTGTATTTGCTGAAATATAAGTATGAATTATTTGAAAGGTTCAAACAATTCAGAAGTGAAACAAATTGACAATGTATTAAGATTCTTTGATTAGATCAAGGAATAAATACTTGTGTAATAAATTTCTAGATCATCTCAAATGGTTTTCTCATAATGGACACATCCTGATATGCAATAATTGATTGATGTATCTAAAAGGAAAAATCATACCTTGTTGAACATGGTACGGTCCAAAATGATTTTACCGACATTCCAGTATCTTTCTAGGGTGATGTCCTAGAAATGGCTGCATATCTACGGAAAAGGTAACCTCAAAATCAGCCCCAAGACTCCATAAAAGTTATGGACAGGGAGGATTCCTAATCTTAAGTTTGTTAAGATAAGGGGTTGTCCAACTTATGTGAAACGGTTTCAAAGGATAAGCTTGGGACAAGATTTGACAAGTACAATTTGTGGGACATCCTAAAGTAAGTTTAGGGTATATGTTCTATAATCCTACTTAGCAAAAGGTGTTTGTTACGAAACATGCTGCCTTCTAAGATAAAGGTGTTTATCATTAAAAGGGGCTAGTGGGAGGATAATAGATCTTGAAGAATTCAAGAACCGCAAAACACTATAAGTCAAATAAGAGAAACCTATAGATAGACCCATTATAACACAACTGAATCGTAAATCTGGAATAGTACCGAAGATACCTAGGAGGTATGGATTTATCATGGATGATGATGATGAGGTACACATCATAGAAGATGATGATCCAGTTACATACGATGAGGTAAGAGTTCTAGTGTGTACAAAAGGGACAGTGGGAGCGCCGTGACATTCCTAATATTATATGTTGATATACTACGGATGAGGAATAACATACCAATGCTACAATCGGTAAAGATAAATTTGTCTAAACAATCCTCCATGAATGATTTGGAAGAGTATCTTAATTGGGGATATAAATCTATATAGATAGATTTAAAAGGATGCTCAACTTAACCCAAGGAACGTATATTCATTTGATGCTAAAGTCGTTTAGCATGACAAACTCCAAGAGATGTCTCATGTCGATGAGCTATGGAGTGTATCTCTCTTAATAGTCCCCACAGACTCCTGAAAAGAGAGGTCACATGAGTGACTATCATGTATGCAATGAAATATACGAGACCTGATATTGATCGGTCATATATTCGGAGAAGTTCACTATGAGTCGCTGAAAAACATCTTAAAGTTCTTAACCTAAGACTAAAGATGTGAGCATACATGGTGGGTCCGAATTAAAACTAGAGGGCTTAACAGACTCAAGTTTTTCGACATGCACTAAGATGACGTAAAATCCACTTTAAGGTAAAGCGTTATCTTGAGCGTGGTGCGTTGAATTGGAAAGGTTCTAAACAAAGAAAAAGAGTTCTTTGGTTTAGTGATAAAGACAAAGTATATAGCTATAAATGAAGTCTGCCAAGTTAATTGTTTGGATTAAAAGTTCATTACGAGAACTAGGAATAGTTCCCAAGTCTCATCTTGGATCTAAACATGTGTTGTGGCACTTTCATTTGATTATTAAAATCATTGAAAGATGGGAAATCACTATAGAGATAGTGGACTCTCAAGAACAACATTACATATCCATTAACTAAAGCTTATCCAACAAAGCGGGATAATCGCCACTTAGAGAAGAAGAGTATGAGATACCATGACGATTGGCTTTAGTGCAGTGGGAGATTGAAAGTAGTATGCACACAAGCCAATCATGTTTGATGATAAAGCATATACTTTGTAACAATCTTATTCATTTATTAATAAAAAGTATTAATTTATTAAAGGCTTTTAATTATCTACATGATGTCGTTTTATAATATGTGATAAACCCATAGTTTTAAGCAATGCTTTTAGAATAATGATGATGATCATTCTAATGAGATCTAAATTCTTAGAAAGCTTAAAACTAAAATAGTTCCCAATCATTGGATTACTAAATTGGGGATTAGTGAATCCAGGATAGATTGGTACATACGTTGCTTGCTTCATTGGATGAGGATGATTGATCTCATGATCATTTTGTGGAGACACTAAAGCAAGTATGTAGGTGCTTATTAGAGAATAAGTTCAATTGAACGTGGCTCGCTAAGGAATACCTAATGGAGTTTTATTTGCTGTGTCAATAGGAATTCACGTAGTGATAGTAGTCTGAAGTAATCCTTGGACTTGAGATCATCATAGTATCTTGTGTATGATAAGTTATACTTTGACTTATTCCTTAAGACCCTTAGGGTATATCAAAGGGTATGCTTGGGTATAATAAGTTGTACATGGAGATAATGTATGATCAATAAAGAATCTACCACTTAAATAAAAGAAGAGAAATGTCCTATGTGATTCGATAAATGACAACCCAAGAGTCCTTGGCAGCGAGGCGTAATGAAATTAGAAAGGAGTTTCTAATTTGCATTATTTGAGTTGTGCATTTAAGGATCAAAATACATATAATTAAATAAAATAAGACTTGACGATGAATTCCATGTCTTATATTTAATTGGGACATTGTATGATGGAAGGATTGAATTGTGCGGTAAACTATTTACTCAAAGGTTCTTTAATGATTAATGTTGAAATCTATATTATCCGGAAAGTCGTTAATCGCTAGGAGGCTTATCCCTATTGTAGAATAAATATTATTTATTTAAATAAATTAATTATTTAATTTATTTATTTAAATAAGATTAAATTGTTCTAATTGATTTATTCACAACCTAGGTTTAATATGGAGAACCTAAAGGGTCACACCATAAAAGGAAGAATAATTATTTAAGAAGTTAATGGCATAATCGTAATAATATGTTAAGTATATTTAATTTAATCTATGGTGATAGAATAAATTAAATAGCTTAATATTATTATTTAATATTTTAGAAATATTAAATATAAATTAATAAGAGGAGTCTTATTAATATTATTACAATTATTATTATTTTAATTTCTAAAAGAGTTTAGGAATTAATTTAATATAAGCACTCTCATTTATTCCTAATTGGATTAGGAAGGAAAATTAATTAAAGGAGTTTAATTAATTATCCCTAATAAGATTAGGGAGCTTAATTAATTAAAAGAATTTAATTAATTAAATAAAACCCAATTCCTTAATTGTTAAGGTGGGTTGCCCACATCTATAAATAAGAGGAGTCTTATTATGGGTGGGGGGGTGGTTGATTTTTCAACATACGTAATAATTCCAATTTGTTGGGAGAGTACACCCTTTCTATAGAGATAGAAAAACTAGGGTTTGAGCCAATACCCCTTCTTCTTGAATTCCTACTCTTCCTTGGTGGATCACCTCTAGAGGCCAAACACATGGGTGGCTAACATTGATCAAAGGAAGGAACCAAACCCGGTGGATTCAAGTTGAACGCGAAAAGGATTGGAGGTGAACTTGTACCTGAGGAAGCTCGATCTTCAAGGGTATGATTTTATTCTTTATCTTTTCGTTTAATTAATAATTGCGCATAAAGGATGATTCGGGTATATGGTTTGTAAATAATTTTAAATTCTGATTTTTACACGCTTCCGCACTTTTATGCAATTTGATTGCGCAAATGAATATTACAAACCTAACAGTTCTTGGTGCAGAAAATTCATGTGTAACACCTCTCTCACTGTAATATGGTATAAAGTCTTTTCCAAATTCCCCACCATGGTCACTTCGAATACCAATTAGCTTGAGGTTGTGTTTTGTTTCAACATTCTTTATAAGCTTTTCAAATTCTACAAAAGCTTGATCTTTAGTTTTCAAAAATAAAACCCACGTAAATCTTGAAAAATCATCAACAATAACAAAAGTATAATGATTATTTCCTAAGCTAGCATATCTTTCGGGTCCAAACAAATCAAGATGCAATAATTGAAGAGGTAAAGAAGTTGATACCTTATTTTTGCTGATAAAGGAATTTCTTGCTTGCTTACCTAACTGACATGCATT
Source organism: Panax quinquefolius (assembly GCA_020205615.1). NCBI lineage: Eukaryota > Viridiplantae > Streptophyta > Magnoliopsida > Apiales > Araliaceae > Panax > Panax quinquefolius. The sequence goes on from CM035168.1 coordinate 91,792,113, forward strand.
AATTTTCCTGTCTTTTCATATTTAAGCTTTGGCAATCCTTTGACAAGGTTCCTGGTAGCTAGTTGGTTAATCAATTCCATATGCACATGTCCTAACCTTCTATGCCAAAGAATAGTTTGATCTTGAATAGCAGTTAGGCAAATATCTTCATTTTGATTTTCAAAATTAATTGTATAAATATTACCTTCCCTTTGAGCAATTAGAGGAACATTGTGAGAAGCATGAATAATAGCACATTTATCTTTTTCAAAAATTACTTTATGTCTACTATCCATTAGTTGACTTACACTAATTAAATTATATTTTAATCCTTCAACATAATGAACATTATCAATGAAAACCTTACCATTTCTAATTTTACCTTTACCGACGATTTGGCATGTGGTGTCATCTCCAAAGATAACAGTTCCTCCCTTCTTAGTAGTTAGTGATATGAATTTAGCACTATCACCTGTCATGTGTCTAGAACATCCACTGTCTAGTACCTATTTATGTGATGGTACTTTAGCTTTAAAACACATCTACAAAACAAAGAAGTAACTCATCGTTTTGGTACCCAAATCTGTTTGGTCCGGTATTGTTAGTAGCAATTAAATCTCTTTTCTTTACCCAAACTTGTTTTATTTTAATTTTATTACAGTTTGTATCAAAATGTCCTTTTAAACCACAATTTTTGCAAGTAATAAAAGGGGAGAAATAAAGAGGTTTGTTCCTTGGTTTATTAATTATTACTCTAATTTTATTAGTAGTGCTTGTGATGTTCTTAACAGGATTATATCTAATTCCTTGTTTATCTAAACTTGACCTTTGAGCACCTAACATAATATTTAAATTCTCTTCCCCTTGAACAAATTTTGCAAGATCCTTTTTCAATGAAATTATTTCTTCATCATTATTATTTTGCATGTTTAATATTTTTCAATCATTAAAAGCATCAATACAAGTATCTCTCATTTTTAAACTTTCTTTTAAAACATCATTTTCCTTTTTAAGATCATTGAATTCTTCATTTAATTTGTTTGCACGATTATATAGAATTTTATTATAGTTATCAAGATAATCAATTTTAGCATTTAACTTAGATATTTCACTTGATGAGCAATCTTTAACTATTTCTTATTTTTCTTCAATTAATGTTTCTACCTCTTTCATTAAATCATTTATCTAATTTTTTAAATGAGCATTTTTCTCTTTAATACGAATATTTTCATTTTTAAAAACTGGATAATCAGAAATAGTAATATCACCAAGTTCAGAGTTTACCTCAGATGATTCTTGATTGCATAATCCAGTGAAACACAGTTGAGCAGTTTCATCTTCTTCCTCGTCATGATTGGACTCATCATCGCTCCATGTCATTAACGCCTTTCCTTTTGAATTGCTTGTTTTGTTCTTCCTTTTTAATTGGAAGCAGTCTCTCTTGAAATGCTCGGGCCTTCCACATTCAAAACAGGTATCTTCTTATGGCTTTTGCTTGGCGTCTTTCTTGTTGTTGAATGTCTTGCCTTGAAACTTTGATTTATTCTTCTTTCTAATCACTTTCTCAATTTTCGGGACATCATAGCTATTTCTTCATCTGAGTCTTCATCATCACCTTCATGTAGCTTTCAACTTGAAGAGCTAAGGTCTTCCTTTTAGGTCCTTCATCTTCTTCATCATACCTCTTTAGTTGATTTTTGAATTAAATCAAGTTCTCCAAACAAAGTTAGAGTTTCCATCGTACTGATTGTAGTTGAGTCTTTAAGAGTTGTAACTTTTGGTGCGAACCGTTTGGGCATGACTCTAAGTATCTTTCTATTTATCTCCCTTTGATCAATTTTTCGGCCGAGCATGCTTAGAGAGTTCATAAGAGTGGGGAATCTTGCTTGAGCTTCTTTGATGGATTCATTCTTCTCTAACCTGAAAAGTTCATATTCTTGCATTAGTAAACTTAATTTGACTTCTTTTACCTTTGTAGTTCCCTCATGGCTCATGATGAGTGTATCCCATATTTCTTTAGCAGTGGTGCATGCAGAAACTTTGTCAATTTTAGCTTGAATCCTTCCACTTAGCAGCGTGTTCATGGCTTTGGAGTCGTAGGATACCATGAATGATTCATTTGAATCCATTTCCATGAGAGTCTTCGGTTTTCCATCATCATGTCTTGGAATGACAGGGCCATTCTCAACAACCCACCATTCTCATAGGTCTCGTTTGAGATAAATCATCATTCTAAACTTCCAAAAGTTGAAGTTTTCACTTCCGATCAACAAAGGTGGTCGGCTTGTGGATTGACCTTCTTGAAAACTGAGGTGTTTCATATAATCTTTTCCTACGACCTGCAAAGATCAATATTAGTAGAGCCTTGCTCTGGTACCAAATGAAATTCTGTAATTAAGCACACCTAGAGGGGGGGGGGGGTGAATAGGTGTAAATACTTAGAAGTGATCTACAGTGGTCAATTTTCAAAATTTACTATAGCAAGCTATAATCGGACAGTCTAACCCTGTCCGTATTAGTTATATTCTTAGACTATTATAAACGGACAACTAATACCTGTCCGTATTAGTGTAAAACTTTTTCGACGCAAACAAAAATTCTGCAGAATATAGAAGCTAAGAACAGAAGCAAAACAATAGGAAATCACACCGAGATTTTTACGTGGTTCAGCCCCTATCCTCTAGTCTAGTAGCCTAATTCACGTCCAATCCCAACTAGGATTGGAGACTCACTTTATTAAAATAATACTCAGCTATTACAAAGTAAATAAAAACTCCCTGTTACAACGACAATCGATTGGACACTTCTGCCCCCTTTGCACCTCTGCAACACCTCTCACCTCTGAGACCTTGATAACTTCGTTGAACAGACTGAGTATTACAAAATAAAAAACCCCCATGCCAATCCTAGACTTGTACTACTATGGTTACAATAGATATTGAAATAAAGGATACAAGAACACTGTCAACCAAGATTATAAGAATGATTATCTCAGATAGCTCTTTTGAAGATTATGTTCTGCAGTCTCGTAATCCTTCATGAAGCCGAGTAAACAATATAAATACAGAAGAGAGCAACAACTATGACTTCAAGTAACGTTCCATTCAACCAGCAACGGCTATTTACTTTTGAATAGGAGATAAACAACAGCCTTAGAAGATAAGAGAAGTAGTCAAATAAAATATAAAGACTAGCTAAAAGAGTCCTTTTGACTGTTAACAAGTTTCATTCAAAATAACAACTGTTGTTAACAAGACTCCAATAAAAATAACTCTGTTGTTCTAACTTGAATAAGAGACCTTAAATATACCAATTCCTAAAAAGATCTTCAAGACACGTAAATTGGTATAACATATATATATACTAATTCATATTTGAATTAGTCTTCAAACCAAATCAGGATTAGATGTAACTATATATATAAAACAGAAAACATGTGACAATAACAACCAACTTACAGTAACTTTGAAGCACGTGACCAAACTGCAGTATACTTTCATGCAATAATCCATGCATACTATTAATATGCATACAAATATTTAATTAACATGATTTATTATATAAAAACAATTTAATCCATAAAACATTGTCATCGTTAAAATCACATAGTATAAATACTAACGGTCAATACATATATAGCTATCGAGAAAGCGTCTAAAACGTATATAATTTAATTATGCAACAATTATATATACTAATATTCCCAGCTAGCACTGTAGTTAAAAATTTGACTTATTTCTATTTTGAAACAAATAGTAATGATAAAAGAAAAGAAATTACTTAGAGTTAGCATATAATATAGTGACAGCTTGATAGAGAAATAGGTTGCCGCATGAAATAAAAAATAATGGTTATTATATTATTTCTACAGGCACTTTTAAATTATACTGACTAAAAAATTTCATTGAACTATTATCAAGCTACAAAAAAAACTATTATTTTTGGTGCATGAAAATCATTGAACTTTTAAAAATGACCAAATTAAAATTTGATTATATATATATATATATATATATATATATATATATAATTGACGTATACATATGATCTAGTCTTCATATAACTAATTTATTTTTAATATATGAAATTATTGTATTTTTAGTACTGGGCATGACCGTACTCAATATCTATCTAAGTAATGAATTAAAAACTTTCATATAACTAATTTATACCACTGGGCATGACAATGCTCAATCTATCTTGAATATAAGTAACGAATTAAAGAAATTTTATATAATTAATTTATAGCCTAAAATTAGAAATATATCTCTGAATTTTTTTATGTATATTTGATTTTGGAATGAGGGAGTAACATATTATAAATGCACGAATATATATTTTTAATTTTTTTCTAACATCTTCAAAACAAACTTATTAAAACTTGTGGTATTTCCAAATAATTAGATTGTCACTACTCTAATAAAAAAATTCCAACTGCACAATATATCAATCGAGGATTCAATTAATTATTGACTACAAACAATGGAAGCCCTAGCGTTAATGTACGTAGCAAACTGAAAATAAGTTGGTTCAATAAAAATTTGTGGCATCGAAATGTTTTACATATTTGCCGATTCCCACAAAGTACCATTTAAGCGTCAATATTAATTATTATTATTACTACTATAATTAAGTCAAAAATAGAAAGGAAGTTGAACCGTTTCATTACAACCTAAAAAATAACTGAAAATTTGGTGGGAAATGTTAGTGGTGTGTAGCTAGTTTCCCTTCAGCAATGAACACGTACTATAAATTCCTTGAACACCCATATATCGATCATTTCATAAAAACGTCTAAATATATATAATATAATTGAAAGAAGAAGAAAGAAGAATAAGATGGCTATAAAATTTGCTATTATTTCCGCCTTCTTGTTGGTTTTGTTAGCCCATATAGAAGGGCAGGGAGGTACTATTGATGTGACCAAATTCGGTGCCAAGCCCGATACAGATATCAGTAAGGTGAGAATTATAACTGCTGATCATTTTTTAATTTGTCAGGAACTGCTAAATTTTGGTTATTAGTTGGTTTGTTCGTTTGTGATATATAGGCAGTATTGGATGCTTGGAAAGAGGCATGTGCAGCGACAACCCCAAGTTCAGTTGTGATTCCGAAAGGCAATTATTTGTTGAACCCGATTGCGATTGTCGGGCCTTGCAAGGCTCCCGTCGGCTTTCAGCTTCAAGGCACAGTAAAAGCTCCGGCCGATCCAGCCTCGTTCCCCAAGGACGCCGAATGGGTCACTTTCAGATACATTAACTCTCTCACCGTATCCGGTGGAGGAACTTTTGATGGCAATGGACAAAACGCTTGGTCCAAAAATGATTGCCAAAAGACCGGAAAATGCGGTGGCCTTCCCAATGTAAGCTTTCCAATTAAGTACTAATTTCCATCTTAATTACATTTTGAAATTGGAACTGGACGTACGCCAAATTTTAGTTTTATGAAATTTATGTTATCCGTTCCAATTTTAAAGTTTGGAATTGAGTTGAATTCCATTTTCTTACTATTATTTTTTTGTGACTTGTAAAAAATAGAACTTGAGCTTCAACTTCCTTAACGATACAGTAGTCCAAGACGTGACTTCTCTAAATAGCAAATTGTTCCATGTCAATGTGTTGGGGTGTCACAACTTAACCTTCCAACGCTTCACCATCACCGCACCCCCCGAGAGCCTAAACACCGACGGGATCCACATTGCCAAAGCCACCAATGTCAACGTTCTAGATTCAAAAATAGGAACCGGTGACGATTGTGTCTCCATCGGCGATGGTACCTCAGAAATCCATGTTGAGAAAGTGACATGCGGACCGGGCCATGGCATCAGCGTTGGCAGCCTGGGCAAAACCCCTGGCGAAGAACCTGTCAAAGGAATTTATGTCAAGAATTGCACGTTTATCAACACTGATAATGGTGTCAGGGTTAAAACATGGCCTGATTCACATCCTGGCGATGTTTCTGATGTACACTACGACGATATTATCATGCAAAATGTCTCCAATCCTGTCATCATTGATCAAGCATATTGTCCTAGTGGAAAGTGCTCAGCAGCGGTACTTAATATATATATTTTCACGCCAATTTTTGATATTTCTGATCCCACATCAAATTAACTGTCTGATATAAATATTTTCTCAACTGTTTGATAAATTTTGTTTTGTGTGTGTGTGTGTGTGTAATATTGTCAGGCTCCATCGAAAGTGAAGCTGAGCAAGTTGAGTTTTACAAAAATTAGGGGGACATCAGCAACTCAGGTTGCAGTGAAGATTGCTTGTAGCAGCGGCGTACCATGCACTGATGTGACAGTTGGCGACATTGAACTTACATATTCTGGAAAAGAAGGGCCGGCCACCAGCGTCTGCGAAAATGTGAAGCCAATTTTATCTGGCAAACAAAATCCGGCTGCATGTACCGGCGGCCCTAAACCTGCTTAATTATTTTATTAAGAATTGGAGGAAGACTTGATTCCTTTTTGTTTTGTAAAATAAAGTGAGTTTAATTTGTAAATGCAGAGAGTGAATATGATGAATAATCACCCTGCAACACCCGGCACTAATGAATAGCCTGAGGTCAAGTAATATACACGTATGCGAAAAATAATTGTAAATATATCAGCAACATCATATATATTATATATAGCAAATTATTATAAATGAAATTAATCAATCTTAATTATTATATAATTCCATTGGATCTCATTTCTATTCTACCTCTGTTTGTTTTGGGATTAATGCTAATTTGATGCCGCCTTTTGAAATTGCTGTGAAAGTTTACAGCTCAAGACAAGGTAGAAAATTAGATATAAGATCGTTATTGACATTTTATAGTCAATTTGAAATATTTTTAAATTTAAAATTTTTATTAATTCATTTCATTTTAGTAGTTCATGCAATATATTGTCAATTATCTATTAAGTACTAATAATTATAAAATCTATCAAATTTTTAAGTTTGAAAATATTTCAATTCAACTTTCAAGAGAAAATAGTAATATTATAATTTAGAAAAGGGAGTTTAAAAGATAGTACTGAATAAAAAATAGAGAGGATATTTATAGACTAAAAATTTATATTACATTTTATTATCCATAATTTTGTCCTTTTATTATATTAGTTTAACTAACTAATATGTTTTGATTTGTTTTATTTTATAGAATTTAATATTTTGTGATAATAAAGTTAAAATCAGCTTGGTGATCAAGCAATATTTAATGCTTCAATTCATGGAATGAAATATTCAAATAGATTTGTACAAGGAAAGGGAAGGAGTGCTTCAATTCATGGAATGAAATATTCAAAAGATTTGTACAAGGAAAGGGAAGGAGGTGGGAAAAGAAAGGAAGTAGAATAATCTTGGTCTGCAAGTCAAATCTAATAAAAAAAAAAAAATTTAAAAAATTGATTGCTATTAAAAGTTGAAACTTACTTAAAAATTAAGTAATGTCTATAAATACAGGAGTACCAAGATGGATTATATGTTAGATTATTAGGTATTTTTTATGTATTAGTTTAGGAGTAGGAGTAGGAGTAGGAGTAGATTAAATTACATATTCATTGTAAACTCGTTGGAAAAATCGTTAATATTCTTATTATATTTTTAATCTTCTTCTTCTTAATTTTAGTTGTTTTATTTATTTTAATGTCCCGCTAATTTCTTTAATCTATCTAGGATGAAGATGAAATTAAATAATTATTCATGACAATATTTTCTATGTCTTCTATTAATTTATACTTTTATATTTAATTGATTTTGTCTTCATGTTTAGTTATTGAAATACATTCATTTTATATTTCTTATGTGATTTTAAATTAATTAATAGGTTTTGAGATTATTGTTAAGATATGAGTTTTTTATAAAGGGAGTACTTATTGGAACCAACTTCGTAGCTATCTTCTACTACCTCCGTTCCTAAAAGATTGTCGTTTAAAGTTTTTGCACATGGATTAAGAAAGTATCATTTACCAAGTAAAATTTGTTTGAAATTTCATTACTATCCCTTTATGGGAAGTTGAAAACTATTAATACAAGGAAGAGAATTTTTTAGGACAATGAGAGAAGGTAGGGGTATAAGAAAATAAATAATTTATTCTCCTCGAGAGTTGTAAACGATAAACTTTTTAAAACAAATTTTTATTCTAAAACGATAATTATTTAAGAACGGATGGAGTATTTAATTTCTAGGAACTTGAAATCCCAATCCTACAAGAAATCTAAAATCCTAATCCATGTAGCAACAACCAAAATTTAAATTTTACTATAGAACCAAAAGGCAAGAATTTCACAGTCAACAAATCCCTTGCGCATAGCGTTGCAATTACTTCTTCTCCCTTGTTACCACTATTGATCATCACATTCATAATTTGAATACCCCGCGGCTGAAAATTTGAAGACCAAAGCGATGAGGGGAGCTTTATAACATACTCTTTAGTCCATGACTTCTGAACTCCATAACATTTCATAACCCATATGTCAAGCAAAGTCTCACCAACAACGTAATATTAGAAGTAATATTAGATATTTAAAGTTGTCCCTTTAATACCCCTAGGCAAATCTTGGTGACGCCGTGATCATATCTAGAGTAAGGCCATCTAACAAATATTTTAGGAGCCCAAGTATTCCGATCCGGATAAATTGTTCAATTTTAAGGTCAAAACAATGTATATATGACAAGAACATGACCATCAACTGATTCATCTCTACAATCAATCCAATGAAGTGCACCATTCAAATAAACACCTACACTCGAACTCAAAACCCAGTGGTTCGGGATTCCTCCCAAGTGTCGGTGCCATGCGTGTGTATTTCTACCTTAGGAAATTCCCCTCCGGCAACGCGATTATCAACTATAAGTACTTGAACAACTTTATATTCCTGAGTACGTCGACTAAAACTGAATCCACAAAAATATGTGCTACTATTTCTTGGTTTTCTTGGAAGTTTTATCACGTTTTTATCCGTAATAATCGGATTACATACACAATATATAATTGATGGGTTGATCTTTTTCATCAGCTAAAAGAACGTACTAGGCCATTACAAGATGCATGCAAGTGGTTGAAATCTAAAGCCGAAGGGATATAATTTAATTGAAGAAGAAGCAAGATCAAAGGCGGCGGCAGATGTGGAGCTATTAGTATTGGCAAGAACAAAATCAGTGGATGGTTTTTGATGCAATATATTGTTTGATAAAACAAAGGTCTTTAATAATATTGCACCATGATTTAGGAGGAAGTTTTAATAGAATATCCATGAGTATTGGCAAGGGGTGTTCTGAATTTCTCTGGCTAGCCTTTTCGATCAACATGCACTTTTTTCTCTTCCTCTTCTTCGATCATCTTCATGATGATGTTTAGATAAGAAATTATCTCTTCTTCTTCTTCGATCATCTTCATGATGTTTATATAAGAAATTATCATTTCCTCTTCGATTATCTTCATGAAGTTTAGATAAGAAATTATGTGTATATATATATGAACGGAGAGTGAAGTTGGGTGTAAGAAAGCATGACAATTTATATGCAAGTGGCTAGCTAATATATAAATATATGGATTATACGCAAATTGGATTCCGAGTATAAAATGGAACACACTTTCGTACGGACAGAATTCTATACCAAGTCAAATAACGTCTTTAGACGAGTCCTGGGCCTGGCATATAATTAATTAGAAAACAAATCTCGTTATCTCCTTGCTTTAATATTATTTTAAATAAATAAATGAGTCAATCTTAAAAGACAATTTGCACACCAAATTTTACAATATTGTTGACTTTTGCAACCCAAATCGAAAAAGGTGTCTAAGTACACCCTAAACTTTATTATACATAATAAAACGCACACTTTCTTCACTTAACTGGTCAAAAGTGGCCAAAATTTGAAAATTTATAACATGATTTGGGGTGCAAATTAATTGCTTTTAGACTTAAAAATTGGCAAAAATAATTAATTTTAAATAAAATAAATAATTTTAAAATAATTAATTTTAAATAAAATAATTAGTTTTAAAATAAAAATAAAATAATTAATTTAAAATAATAAAATTAAAATAAATATTTGGAATTAATGATTAATAATTAATCATTAACTTGTAAAATCATTATTTTATTTTTATTTTTAAAATTAATTATTAATCATCCCGTTAAAAAAATCATTAACTTGTAAAAAATCATTTTAGCCACATAAAAAATTTATGTTTTTGTTTTTAAAACAAAATTTTGTAAAAACAACATTTTAAAATAGAATTTTTTTAAAACAGAATTTTGAAAAAAACAGAATTTTATTTAACTTGTAAAAAAATCTATTTTTACAAAATTATGTTTTTAAAATTTTGTAAAAAAACAGAATTTTTTTTAAAACAAAATAAAAATCTGTTTCTAAAAATTTTGTTTTAAAAAAAATCTGTTTTACAAAATTCTGTTTTTTGAAAAATTCTATTTTAAAATTTTTTTTACTCGTAATAATTTCTAATTTTATTTCTCACATTAAAGTCATCAACTTAATTAATATAGTTTAGCTTTACTTTATTTTTATCTTTATTTCTCGTTTAGCGGTTTTTTTGAATTGATAGACTTTACACATAATTGTATTTATTTTAAAATAATTAATTATAAGTTTTAGTCTTGATATTTAATTTTAAAGAAAAATGTCATTATCATTCACAAATAATAACATGAAAAAAATAAAGAGTCTTAATACATATGTCTGAGAAATATATGTGAATAGTAAATACATTATGCATACATGAAATATTTGAGAATTAAAATGATTCACTCTACTGATTTTATCTTATCATTTTCCACGTTAATCGTAATTTAAAATTCTCATTATATTAATTTGTGGACAAATAAACAAAATTTTTGTTTTTGTTTTTTAAAACAGAGTCTTTCAAAAACAAAATTTTGTTTTTAACTTGTAAAAAAATTCTGTTTTAAAAATTCTGTTTTTGTTTTTAAAAACAGAATTTTTTTTAAACAAAATAAAATTCTATTTTAAAAAAAAAATTATGTGGCAAAAATGATTTTTTTAACTTGAATGATTAATAATTAATTTTAAAATAAAATAAAATAATCATGTTACAAGTTAATGATTAATTATTAATCATTAATTCTAAATATTTATTTTAATTTTATTATTTTAATTATTTTATTTTAAATTAATTATTTTATTTTTATTTTTAAAACTAATTTTTTTTTTAAATTAATTATTTTATTTTATTAAAATTAATTATTTTTGCCAATTTTTAAGACTAAAAGACAATTTGCACCCCAACTTGTGTTACAGCCTTAGCCCGGTCACTTTTGACCGGTTAAGTAGAGAAAGTGTGCTTTTTGTTACGTATAATGAAGTTTAGGGTGTACTTAGACATTTTTTTCGGTTTGAAGTGCAAAAGTCAACAATAATATAAAATTTGAGATGCAAATTATTTTTTAGTCATCTTCTGATGTAGAAAGGTTTAAGTACTCCCCTTTGTTTACAAAATAAATTTGAGTAAATCTTAACTTCTGTAAAATAAAATCGCTCCTATACCTTAATTATTTTGTACTATCTATTAGTATTTTCTAGATGCCATATATCTATTTTTTGGGTATTTTACGTACGGTGAATTACGGTTGTATGTTGTTAGGCTTAAATACACTTTAAATATTAAAGTTTTTTATACTTTAAATCTCAATATTTTAATTCTGAGACATTAAACCTTAATGTCTCTATATTTTTATAAATAAAACATTTAGACTATTGAATTAACCATTATTTCTTGCCGGAACAAGTCATAACTCAAAATAAAGGGTAATTAAGTCTTTTAAGGGTATATCATTTATATTAGCTTTAATTTTTCTTCTTCATCACACACTAATCACGTGACTACAATTTTCTGTGCTTTTAAAAATATTCAAGTTCTTCTATCAATCCACAAAATTAAGCCTTTTAATGATATATATCTTTTATATTGGATTAATTTTTTTTATCGTTTATGCGCATATTAACCACGTACCTACATTTTTTGTGTTTTCAAAATATTTTGGAATAAAATTACCCAAAATATACTCTCATTTGGATCAATTATTACTCGTTAATGGTCACAAGGTTTAATTTAAAACATTAATTAAGATTAAATATCTTAAAGTTGAAATATCATGTTAAACATTGTAAAAGTTGAAAATGTATTTAAGCCATATTGTTATACGCAAGGAGGGGTGTTGCATTTTTTTTTTTTATGTTATATAGAGCAACCGTAATTTTATACTCACAGTAATTTCGCATGCAATACTGTTATGAATATAGGTAATAGATATATAAATAAATGAAAGGTTAGGATTAGACTAAGAATATACAGTTGAGATTAATTTTATGTATTAGTATACTTATATAAGATTGAGATTTTGTATTAAGAAGGGTATCAAATGTTATGAATATAGCTAGGTAATAGATATATATAAATAAATGAAAGACTAGGGATTAGACTAAGAATAAACAGTGTAGATTAACTTAATGTATTAGTATGCCTATATAAGACTGAGATTTTATATTGAGGAGGGTATCAAATGAAATGAATTAAAATTTCTTCCCCAATTTATCTTCTTTCTCTCTCTATTTCTCCCTGCAAATTCTATCAAAATCTATCCGAGATTATAAATCAGTATCAAATACATGTAGCACCATGTGCTAGACAAATAGAATGGAAATTAATATCGTTTCATGGTACATATATACTATATTTTAGAAAATCAAATAAATCAAAGAAGTTAGATAATCAAGGATTTGGAGAAAAGATCATTTAATTGGCATCATGTTCTAACAACTTGGAAGTTAATCAAGAACAATATAATGATCCTCATTCATTGGAATGTTACAAATTAGAAATATATATATACCATGTTATTTGCCAAGTTAATATATATATATATATATATATATATATATATATATATATATACACACACACACACAAATGATCAAGTAAGGGATCCCTTTCTTAAAATGAGGGACTTTTTTTTTTGTTTTTTTTTTTTTTAAAACAACTAAAAAAAAAGTTTAATATTTTATGGGCTGAAATTTTTCTATAATCTGATGTTTTGGGCGTGTTTTGAATCACCTATACCAAAGGTGGTGAGTACAGTCTGCCAGGGGGCTGTATATACATGTTTTGTTATCGTCGCACTCAAATCACACCCAAAAACATGTATATGAAAAATTTCGATTCATAAAATATTAAAAAAAAAAAATTAGTTGTTTTAAAAAAAAGCAAAAAAAAAAATCCTCATTTTAAGAAAGTAAGGATCCTTACCTGATCGTGACCCTATATATATATATATATATATATACACACACACACATCTAGCTAGCATGTGAAGTTTGGTAGCTTGAGATCTAGTAGTCCCATGGAATAAATAGGGACGGGGTGATTTGCAAGACACGCCCATCAACCTGCCTTATACTTCAAGTGCTTTTTCTATTCATCCATCCCGGCCCCTATATATATATATATATATATATATATATATATATATATATATATATATATATATATATCTCTCTCAACCCCTAACCTCTTAATTCTATTACCCAAGCTACATAAAAATGAGGCCTATTGGAGTACCTTTTTCTGTTCTAATTGCCCTATTTGCAGCTCTTGCATCCACTCAATATTTTATGAATTCTAATCCAATTTTACTAATGAAATATTTCTATGATTCTACAGTACTAACCCCATACAAAATTCATGTCTCGAGTCGCGACCATCACCACCACGACGAGAAGAAAGATAATAAAACTATATGCGATGATTTTTCAACCAATTTTCTGCCTCCAGATACTAATACAACATCTACCTTTTGTGTTGATCGTAGAGGTTGTTGTAATTTTACCACAGGTGCAGTCCGCATTAGATGCAGTTGGGAATTTTAGCCAGAAAAGAAACATAATATGGATCAACACTGGTATTTATTAGTAAGTTATTTAATTATATTGGTACCTTTAATTTCACATGCATATACTATATACGTTTCCAATTTCATGCACGTATATAAATATATACTTACGTACTTAATTACTTGGAGTTTAATCAAATTAATTTGGATGTTATTATTAATTACTACTCCTATATATATATATATATATATATATATATATATATATATATATCAATCTTCAGTGAGAAAATCATTGTTCCAAAAACAAAACCAAATGTGACTTTTCAAGGGCAAGGATTTACTTTGACCGCAATTGTGTGGAATGACACGGCCAATTCTTCGCGAGGCACATTTAACAGTGGCTCCGTTCAAGTTTTGCTGCCAACTTTGTTGCTAAGAACATAAGTTTCATGGTAATTTATATATATATATACACTACAAATGTCATATATATATATATATATATATATATATATATATACTATTTTAAGTAATTAATATGACTTTCTATAAAAAAGTATGATTATTGATCACTCCATGTATTCCAACAACAAAAAACTAGGGATACGATTTTAAAACGAGACTTTTATGTGTAATTTTATATTTTTCTGTTTTAAAATTAGAAATATATTTATAAAAGCGATGACTTTTACTAATAATTTTATATTCTCAAATATAACTTTAATTAGTATTAGTTAGAATTTAACTATGATCGTTTGATATTCAAAATGACAGTAAAAAATAATGACAAATTAATCATGAACAATATTATGTCAGTTTATAGCTAGTCCTAAAATAAAAATGTATATCTAATTAATTTTGAAACAGATTAAAAATGTATATCTAAATTTAGAATAGACAAAGTATAATTTTCAAATGCACCCTTAATATAGGTCATGCCAAAATAATAATTATGCATGTTACTAGATTTATAAGTGTCGCTCTGAAAGTTCGAAATATCATTAAACTTTCGCTCAAAGTTCAAAATATTGTTAAATCAAGTGTAAAAGTGTTGTTAAATATATATTTATCTTGTCAGTGTATAAATATTAATTTGACATTATCGACCATCCACCTAAATATAAGCTAGTTAGGAATTTAGCAGTGGTTTGTAAAAATGATATTAAAAATGGAATGACAAATTAATTAAAATGATCGATGTGATATAATATATACTAGAATGTAGCACCAATTCCACATCCGGGAGATGTTGGAGCACAAGCAGTAGCCATTAGAGTAGGAGGAGATCAAGCTGCCTTCTGGGGTTGTGGATTCTTTGGAGCTCAAGATACCCTTCACGATGATAGGGGTCGTCATTATTTCAAGGACTGCTACATCCAAGGCTCCATAGATTTCATCTTCGGTAATGGAAAGTCGTTTTATGAGGTAATCTCTTAATTAATTTCATTACAAGAATTAATCCATTCCCGAATGAGCTAGCTAGTCTTACTAATTCTTTTATTGACACATTGTTTTTTTGACTAATTATTAAACATATATACTCTCTCGGTCCGTTTCAAAATATAAAATCATTATTGACTCTTTAAAGTTAATTTAAGACATTTTAAAACTTAAAATTGACATAATTTTCTTTAATTTTAATCGATACAATGATAAATATTATAATTAAAATATCTAAAAAGTACTACTAGCTATTGATGCATAATTTTCAATGAATTATTTTAATTTTAAGTTTGGAAGTATTTCAAAAACCAATAATAATCTTAGATTGAAAAGAATAGCAAAATTTAAAGTCTAAACTATATTATTAGAATAAAAACAAAATTCGGAGAATAAATTATTTAGTGACCGTCTATACTATGTATAAATTATGAATTAATTTACAGCATTCTATTATAACTTGTCAACTCAGATTAATTATAGAAAACCAAACCAAACCAACTCATGAATATTATATATATCAACAGAACTGCCAGCTGAACTCCATGGCAAACCCCGTACCGCTAGGACAAAAGAGCATAAACGGAGCTGTCACGGCACAAGGCCGCGCTTCCATGGATGAAGACAGCGGCTTTGCATTCTTCAATTGCAGCGTAGGCGGGAATGGAAGAATTTGGCTAGGCCGTGCATGGCGCCCTTCTCTAAAGTTGTCTTTGCTTACTCATCCATCTCTGACATTGTCGCCCCTGAGGGTTGGAACGACTTTAACGACCCCACCAGAGACCAGTAAATCTATCTATCATGAATCATCTGTCTATAGATTAACTACTTTACGATTTGATAAAATTGAGCAATTAAAATTTGAATGGTTAATATATTCTAATAAATTAAATTATCAAAGTAAAATAATATCTTAATTACAAAAGCTGTTTGGTAAATGATTTTTAACTTTAAAATTATTGATTTTAAATTTAAAAATATCTCAAATTAATTTTTCAAAACTCAATAATAATCTTAAAATTAAATTTGGAATGGAGAGAGTATAATATTTATAGAAGCTCCATAGATTTAAATTTTTATTAACATGCCGTTCTTAATGATTTAGATTTATATATTTCTCTTATCGATTAAAAGATGATAAAAGAAATAAAATTTTACTCAAATAACTTTGTTATCTTACTGAACGTGAAAGTTGTTAAAATGTATTAAAAAGTAAACAAACACTACATAAGTATTTTCTTTTATTTCATAAGGGTATTTATGTCATTTTATAATGAAATTACATAAATAGTTTTAATAAAATGAAAGGAATTGAAAAAAGAAAAAGAAAAAAAAAAGTGAGCATGTGTGTAGATAGTCGCTGCACATGTAGTTTTATTTTGGAACGGAACCGAGGTACTATCAAGTATGTGAAAGTTAAACATTAGATTAAAGGGTTGTTTGTTTATAAATGAATGATTGAATAGTTGAATCGATCAGTTATTCAGTGTGTTTGTTTTGGAGAAAAAAATTATAAAATCTTGAATCGAATTGGTAATTCGAATAATATAGATTGAATGGTTTAGTAAAAAAAATTTGACTGAAATGAGGACTGAATGAAATTTTTTTTTTACAATATTAACTACTATTATATTAAGTTATATTAAATAAATTTATAACAATGTTGAATTTTTTTAGAGGGATAAAATAATAAAAATATGTTATTCAGATGTTTCAGACATATCGATTATCAAATTAATTTTTTTTATTCAGATTTAAATTCAAATTTAACTTATTCAGATTCACATTTATTCAATTTCTATAAATGTATGGTTTAATTTGTGTATATTTGGAATGCAGGAATATCTTCTATGGAGAGTATATGTGCTCGGGTGGAGGGGCAAATATGACAATGAGGGTGCCCTATGCCCAGAGACTTAACGAGGCTCAAGCTTCTCCATATCTTAATGTGTCCTTTATTGATGCTGATCAGTGGCTGCAATCATACTCTTTATAGGCCTCTCTCCCTCCATCTACTTATTATATAATAAAAATTAATTAATATATTATCTGAATTCAACTCAACTATGTCAATTTGTTCTATTTCTTTTTCAATTTTTTCTTTTGTTGTTGATAATTATAAAATTAATTTCAATATAACAACACCCTCAAATTTATCTATCTAGATAAATAAATTGCTTTTTGTGAGACAAAATCAAAAGAGGACTTGGCTGTTAGCAATAAAATGAACTGAAAAAGGGAGACTATAATTGTGTTGAATTTAAATTTATTTGTATTTTGGGTTTTTTATTATTTGACTAAACAGTTTGATTGCATCTTAATACATCTTAACAGTTCACCTCTTAATGCATCTTAACAACCCACATCTTTGTATTAAAAGGTCCTCTGAATAATTAAGATACAAATATGAGTCTAAACTATTCAGAAGATCTCTTAATACAAATATGAGAGCTCTTAAGATGCATTAAAATGTAATTAAACATCACAGATCAATATATTATTAATTTATATATGGAGTAATTAATAATTAATATATTATTTGTGCTCATGAAATGGCTATGGCTGTTCAAAGGTTCTGTGTCTAGTAGTGGTGGGAGTGGGGTTGTTTTTCTTTTTCATCCCTTTCAAAATTACAAGTATATTTTTATTTTTATAATATAAAGTGACATGAATTTCATAACATGTCATTATTTTTATTATTTATTCGCTAATACTATATGTTTGACTAATGTTAAGGATAAATCTAAAAAAGAAAAAATTATCCTTTTAAAAATGTAGCTCTAATTTTAAAACCAAAGAAATATATAATTGCCAATGTTGCTTACTTTCCTTTTAATTGGGTTATGAAACTTGTTCCTTCTTAGAGCAAATCCAATGTGGGTACTATAATTGGTTTTATAGTCAAATTATAGTACCAAATGGCAAAAACACACATTCAACCCAGTTCTATAATTAGTTTTAAAATAGCAAAATGCTATACTTGGTTCTAAATATAGTCATCCTTTGACATCTCAAACCCCAACTGAAATTAACAGAAAATCAAGAATCGGACATACCTAAAACTGAACGGAAAGTGGCCAGAAAACATGGAACCCGCCGAAAAGTGTCCAGTACGCTGCCGGAAAACATAGAACCCGCGCGGAATTTGGGACCCTGGTAGCTAGCTTTGATCGATTGCATGTACCTTCTCTCTCATACAAAATGAATGATCTGATGACAAAATCCTTCACCAGCTATGTAGATCTAAAGAAAGAAGCTATGAAAGACCTTGAAGCCGATCTGAGATGAGAGGTAGAGAGATAGAGATGCCGATTACAACTTAGCAATGAATGAGGATGTCGATCTGAGATGAGAGGTAGAGAGATAGAGATTGAGGAAGAAGTCGATCCCCTTTCCCCTCACCGATCTGCCGCGACTAATGGGCTAAGGAAGAAGTTCAAGGAGCTGATGATGGACAGAGGTAGAGAGATAGAGATTGAGAGAGATAGAGATCGGTAGAGAGATAGAGCTGCCGTGACTAATGGGTCGGTCCCTTTTCTCTTTTTTTCCAAATTTTTTTCCTTTCCCCAACGGTTACATCAACGGGCAGATTATGTGCAACGGTCCCAAATTTTTTTCCTTTCCCCAACGATTACATCAACGGGCATTACTATTATTATTTTTATTTTTATAATATAAAGTGACATGAATTTCATAACATGTCATTACTTTTATTATTTATTTGCTAATACTATATGTTTGGCTAATGTTAAGGATAAATTTAAAAAAGAAAAAATTGTCTTTTTAAAAATGTAGCTCTAATTTTAAAACCTAAAAATATATAATTGTCAATGTTGCTTACTTTCCTTTTCATTGGGTTATGAAACTTGTTCCTTCTTAAATTATAGAAATTTACCACCTCTAATTAGAGAAGTGGTTTCCAAAGATGATGCTCTGATAAAAGGCAGCAAGATTTTGGAAGGTTTCAAGGAGGATCTCAGGCTATCACAATCGAGAGTAGATTCTTTATCTCAAATTTCTCGAATCAGGATTCTCTGTGAAGATTTTTCTGTGAGGATCTTGTGAAGATTTTGTTATAGGGTTGACAACACATTAAAAAGGAGATACAACGGCTCACAAATTTTATCAAGAAATTTAAAAAAATTATATGTAAAAATAAACGCGTTTGGTGGCTTCTAATTTTCTGTCAACTTGTAAAAAAAAATTCTTAGCAAAACATTGTGAGCCGTTGGATCTCTTTTTTAATGTGTTGTCAACTCCACAACAAAATACTCACAACATCTTCACAAAGAAATCCTCACAGAGGATCCTGATTCCAATTTTCCTGTCTTTTTGTGTCCCTTCACTTAAATTTTGACACTTAGTCTCTTACTTAACACTAATTAATTTTAAAATTAAATAAAAAGACACGTGACAAAATTTGATTGAGAACACAAAAAAGATAGAAATTTAAAACAGAGAATCTGCTGTCATCACAATCTATCTAGCTGTACGTCTCATTGGTAAGATTTGTTCCTCCACTCTTTTTAATTTTATTCTTTTTGGGTATGTGCAACTGCAATTTGTTAGTGCGGTTGAGTGTGTAAAATGTCTTATCAATATTTTTAATTTTCAGATGGGCATCCACAAGAAATATTAGCAGGGAAGAAGCTGTTGAGCTAGAATTTTGTTGCTGGTGCTTATTGGAAAGCAGACAAAAATGAGAAATATAAAAAATGCTCCAAAGGATTTATGGCACAGCCTGGGAGAATGAAAAGTAACTCAAACAACACCAATGACTTGAAAGACGAGGCTAAACTACGCCAAAATCTTGATCTCTTCTCTTTGTTCCACAAACAGAGTCTTGTTTCGTTTCTTTCTTTCGATTGTACTATAAAATAATATGTCGTCGTACTTGTATTGTCAAACCACCGCTATTAAACTAAATACTCAACAAACAGAGTCTCGTTCAAATTTGTAAAATTTTCGAATGGTACTGGTTGGTTTTGAAATCTGAGTGCAAATTCTGCAGGATGAAGCTGGTGGGGGTTAATATTCTGGCATACTAAAGGTTCTTCACGGATGATTGGAAAAAAAAAAAAATATTCACATTAGACAAGGGTATTATCTGCTTTATACTCCACAAGTGGCCTGCGAGATTGAGATTGAGAATCAGATCCGGCCAATGAACTGCCCTCACCATATTATGGTTTGGCAACATCTGCACTTAAAGGGTGGAGGTATCAAATTGATGAAGATGCTCTCTTGGAAGGAAATGGCAGGGTGTTTGCTGAGAAGCCGGAAAGACTTCATTTTACTCCCTCCCTCTGCTTTTTGGTTCCAAGCCTGATCTTATTAGTATTAGTAGTCATGATTTTATTAGTTTCTGGTTTTTGGATGCTGATTATGCATACCAACTAGTCGGACTACATAATTTTCTTGTTTCCTCCTCATCGGAGACCTATAGTATTTTTTAAAAAAAATTAATATTATTAATACATTAGTATAGTACTTTAATTATGTTAAGAATGTTTTTTTTTTTAATATCATATTCACCTTTCCTATCATTACTCCCTGAATCATTAAACTATAATTTTTCTTCCTTTTTATCCTTAATTTCCAAATAATCAAGTTGTGTAAGATATAATTTGACATATTTTTGTGATAATAAATTTTTGTTCATAAATTTAATATTAAAAATACATTACAAGATAAATTAAATCGATTGACCAAATATAGTCTTGTGGCATCGCAAAAGATCACCTCCCAATTCACGAATTGACACTCTATTTATTAATACCAAAGTTAACTTACGTATAAATCCTCTCTGATTTCAAGTATACAGCCAACCTAAAAGCAGAATAATATGGAGGCAACCAACCTGTAACCTTTAATTAGGAAATCTATAGGGTGTGTGCATAATATAACCTAACTCCACTATGCTGCTTTTTCTAATCAGAAGAAGATGGAAAAAGAGAGAATTTTCGACAAAGATTCTAATTTCCACCAAGAAATTAATTCAAAATTGGACTACATCAAGGAATTAAGCTACAAATCATCCATGCCTCCACTAGCTTATTAGCACAGATATAAAATAACTAAAAAAATTAAATAAATGCTTCTTCCTTTTGGCACGTAAACAAGAGTATAATATGCAGCCTGCAGGTATGGTATTTCCAGATCTCCAACTTAGAATGCAATCATTGTAATATCTACATCTCAAAATTGATGTACAAGGATTATTATGGGACTACTTGACATCATTTTCTTAAGAACAACTTATTAGCATTTGCTGGCTGGCTGGCGGGCTGGCTGGCGGGCTGGCTGTTATCCATTCATGGGTACAGAAGAAATGTTGGAGGAAGGGCATATCTCAAATTGAATTGGCTAATCTCAAACACTTGTCCTATTATTATAATCTTGGTTCCTACTGTAAGATGCATTCACAAATATAATATCATTCAATAATCCAGTGGTGCACGCCTGATTCTAGTGTCTTCCTATGTGCTTTATGTGTGTTAGAGATAATATAGAAAAATCTGAAGGGGGATAAACAAAGAGAATTCACAACAATTACCATTTAATTATGGTATTTATTTTATAAGTTTCGCTAAGCTTTTACAAGGATTATTGGCTTCTAACAGGGTTTTGCAGGTAATTTAACCTTGTTTCATAAAACCACATTATCTTACATTTTTTAACAACTCAATGAAGGATTGAAAACAACTGGCTCTCGACGAGGAGACAATAACTGGCAACAGGCTGATTATTTCTATTTTGATCAAGATTACCCGCAATCGCTACCCTTGTGTGCACCGGATAAATCACCAGTTCACGCAATTCCCACCAACCACGCACACCAAAATGCAGATTATCTTTTCATTATCAATCAAAATAAATATCGCTTTTTATTTCAATTTAGGCTTCATTCCAGTATATCTACATCTTTTGGGTTTAAGTACCTTCAAGTGTACTTGCAAGTATATACAAGTATATATATATATATATATATATATATATATATATATATATATATATATATTAACGTACTGCAGGCAGATTGAACAATGGTAGACCCTATTTGTCGAAGAATATTTTAATTTGTGGTACCAACATACATTGGTCTTCTATCATATTTATAGCACAGGTATTGATTCCACTAGCAATTACTGATAATCTAGATTCTTGATCTCAAATCAGAAACTTCTTAAACCATGTCACTAATATAGTTTATCTATTTGTCATAGATTATGAAACCTGTTTAAGAAAATATCTATCAAATGGTTTGGATTGCAAAATCAAGCTAGCTTATCTAACCAATAATTGTATTACTCCTAGCAAGATCTCCAGCTGAACTTTTTGCCAGCAATATCTTATTTAGGACCCTCTAACATGTATTCAAATGTGCTGCAATAGTACTATAATGTTATTTTTGTATTTTGAATTTGATAACTCAAATAGACCTAAACAATTAGCTTTAATTTTGTGTAAGATTAGGCAGCTTTGTCGGCAAGTTGGCTTTAAAAAAGACCCCACAAAAATACAAAACAAAAGAAGTGAATGTCCTTAAAACACCCAATAAACCTTTGTGATAAGCACAAGCACTAACTGCACCACCACAACCTAACATTATCACAAGGCATATAGAAAGGTTGGCCTTCTAACTCTTGCTCATCACTTCAAAGTTCAAACCAAGTCTTGGTCCATCACCAAATTCTCAAAACAATTTTCCATTGAATTGAGGTCTGAATAGATGAGAGGTATATTGGTTGCGATGAGACAAAACCTCCAGAACATGAGGAAGAGTCCACGAGTAGCAGACGAGAATATGTTTGGTGATCATGGGGATGGAGCTGGATTACCAGTCTTTGCACGAAACACGGGAAGAACACGGTGGAATGGAATTTCGGTTATATGTAGCATTGTAAGAGCTCCTCTCTCACTTCTCTCTTGCCTATCTCACCCTCAGAACAATGGTGCCGATGGAGTCTGGATGTCTGGCGAGATGGCACGGATATCAGAGATGAATCATCTTATGGTTAGTGACAGCATGCGTTATGCCATCTTGATGTGAAAATGTAAGTAGGCTGAGTTTGCATGTTTCTAATATTGTGTTCTTGTAGAATCCAGGAAGGAAGAGTCCAAATTCTGGACTGGCCTTAAATTTTGTATCCCATAATTGTGCTGTTGATCATTTTTGTAGAAAATACAGATATCAATACATGAAAAATAATAGTCTACATGTTGAGTAGGACAATTACTTGCAAGTAATGGAGAGTATAAATCGATTGCAATCATCAAAATATTAGTCTTGTGGAAATTAAAATTTTCAAGTTAATATGTAATGGTATGATCGTGCCATTTTCACATCTTTAATGGCACTTTAGTAATCACGAATCTTGGATTTTGCCTAGTAAAGATCGTAGTAGTTTCATTTATAACAAATCATGTAATCTATGCAGACTAGTAGTACTGCTGAGCAAATCATAAGAAAGATACAAGCAGTTGAAAACAAAAAAATTCAATTTGTGATTCACAAAATATGGACTTGAGAATTCATTCTTTATAGAAGTCAGAACCAAACATGAAACATGTAATATAATTCAATAAGGAAAATTCAAGCAAAATTTGAGATCATAAAAAAAGTATATATAAAGCATACTCATTGAAAATGCAGAAAAAGCACTAACCTTGCTCTGAAATACAAACCCCACACCTGAGATACCCAGAATTACTCGTTCAATCGGCCTTTGAGTGGACTCTCTTGTGTGGTTCAGCCATATGAGTTGACCCAAACATGTGATTCATGACTACGCAGTACCCAGAATTACTTGGTGGCTGATTCCTCAAGATTCAAACTGTACGTCCTGCACAAATTTACAGACTTTGAGTGGTTCCCCCCCTCCCACTTCCCTTCTTCTGCTACATTTCTTTCAAGTATATAAAACAAGAATTTCATTTCTCTCTTTACCTTTTTTCCATTTCTTTCTTTTTTTGGTATTCAGTTGGATATATTTAAGAGGTTTATAACTTTGAGAAGGTCACTAATCTCTTTCCCATGGACTCGTGCAAAATAGTTTTAGGCGATCCATTTCTTCTAGTGAGTGTTCTTATTCTAAAAGGAGAGCCTACAAAAGTGTAATCAAGTTGTTGGATTTTTGTCCATAATCCATATCAAGTGGAACACGAGAGACAGAGTCAACTATTCAAACTCTGTGTTGTGCTTATCTTAAAATGGAAAATACTTGTATGCAAGGGTGCTCGGACACCAAAGAAAGCAGACGGTTGTTGTGGAGAAGATGGGTGGAGAGGATAGAGGCCGGCTTCACATTTTCCTCGATGCAGTGTTCTCCCCGTGGTCTCGACCTTAACACAAAAATAAGATGCATGAAACTCAACAAAAACATTATTGTCACGAGTAAATTTGCTAATAGATAAAAGATTTTTGCAAATATGTGGAACTCGTAAGACATTACTCAATTGAAAAGCATGAGTAGGAGTGTGGATGATACCGTTACCACTGTGAGTGATTTTTAACCCAGCACCATCTCCGATTTGAAGTTGATCGGTTCCATTATAAGGGTCAGCAGTGAGATTGAGATTGTTTAGATCAGCTGTGATATGATGGGTAGCTCCAGAGTCGTGAAACCAGGAGTCGACAGGCGTATATGGAGCGTGACTTGCAGCATAAGCGGCTGACTGCGAGTTGGGACCATGAAAATTTTGATCAAATCGAAGCGCACATTTGGCAGCCGTGTGTCCATCTCCTTTGCAAATTTGGCATCGTGGAGTATACGAGCTAGAGTTGGTATAGCGGTTGCGTCCCCTGCCTCCCCAGGTTCCACGGTAAGGAAGACGACTACCACGCCCACTGTCCGTGCAGAATGAATAATGTTGACTGGGAGGATTCCGAACAGCAGAGTGGGCAGATGGGTTCTCAGTGGGAAGTTGTAAAGCACGGTTACGATCCTCTTGGCGTCGTAGAAGTTCATAGACAGCAGGAAGAGATGGTGGATTAATCATCGTATGGATAGAGGTGATGACTGCATCGAAAGATGAGTCGAGCCCAGCAAGAAGATATGACAAGTGATCAGAGTGGCGAAGTGGTTCGCCAATTGCAGCCAAGGTAGTGGCGATGGACATGATACGGTCATAGTACGTATCGATAGAGTCATGTCCTTTCCGGATAGAAGACAGTTGATATTTAAGTTGAGTGGAACGGGCTCGGGAGGTTGAGCAGAAGAGTTGGGCAAGAATATCCCATACTTGGTGTGAAGTAAAGTCTCCCACTACATGCGGTAGCAATTCCTCGGAGATGGAGGAGATAATGGCGCTCAAGATCATTTGATCCTGCTGAACCCAAGCTGAATATGCAGGATTAAGGTGGCTGCCAGGAGGAGATGTAGAAATAGAGACCTCGATGGTGGGAGACGGACAAGATATAGTACCGTCTACATAGCCAAAAAGATTTTTGCCTTTCAAATATGGGACAAGTTGTGTCTTCCATAAGAGATAATTATCCCTTGTAAGTTTTAGAGTAACATTGTGGTGGAGCTTAGTAGGAGTTTGGGAAATAGGAGAGTCGGTTGTGGTGATATTTCCCGACAGTGGTGGTGGAGAGTTATTGCTAGTGGAGTCTGCCATTTGATAGAAAAAAAAATAAGGGAATGCAGATGGGATATGTAGGAAGGAAAAAAAAAACGTTTGTTTTATTTGGCTCTGATACCATGTAAGATATAATGTTTGGCTCACTTACAGAATGTTTGTGGTCACTTGTATTTATAGTGTGGCAAGTACAAGATAATGATAAAATACAAAGAAGTTTAAATTACAGAGTTGTTGTAACTAATGTTATCATCTAAGCCTTCAGATTTGAATGTTATCATCTTATCTCCATCTCTTTTGACAAAGTTTGGGGATGATAAGGCTTATCATTAACACTACTGGACTCTAAAGGTGGTGTGACCCATGCATTAGAAGGCAATTCAATGGTGTTCTCATATTTTCCAAACTTCTCCGATATAATTGACAACAATCTCTCACAAATAGTAAAAACTACGATCCTACAGTTAAGTGCACTACGTTTGAATAAAATGTTCAACACATATCAGAAAGCTAATTATGCATGGTGGGTGATAGGCCAGTCTGTAAAAGTTATTAAGATCTTTTGATAAGCAATCACTTAATGACTATGCAATGTTTACCACAACAGTACTTAAGTCATCATGTTCATCCAAGATCTTCACTAAACTTATCTTCGTCTGTGTCATAGCATTTAAAATTTAAAATTGCTTCCCGTTCTACAAACTACTGTATGTATATAGTTTATAGTGTAAGAGGACAAAACAATTCTCATAAGGATGATCGAAAATACTTCTAAAGAGTGTATTTTATTTATTTCTTCTTGGCTGGTCATATTTGTTGAACATGGAAAAGTTTATTTATGAATTCATTGGCTTGTTATGCTCCGGGCATGCTGCTATGAGATGCCTAAAAAATCCGATCTATTTGTATTCGTAACAATCATATGAATATGTGGAAACAAAATTAGAAATGGTAATAATGATGAAAGTAAATGGAAAGGCAAGAACCATTAATTATCACAAAAAAAAAACCACATGAAACTAAAGTACCATTTCAAGTCCTATCATTATCGTTCCCTAATAAAATAGACCGTTCAAGTGCTAAACTCTGATTCCTCCAAAATTCTTTATGTTTTCTTGAAAGCTGAAAATGACAAGGGAATAAAGTAGATTATCAACGAGTGAGGGAAATAATTGAGTCACTGATATTGACTAACCACAGTTTCTAAAGAAAACCATCAAACAAAAGGCTTAAAATATTTAGTTACCACCAACATTTCTGTCAGATTTTTTTTTCAATTCATCTTTTTCATTTATATGTATACTTAGAAAAGTAATTCCAAATGTAATATATTTTAGGGGACATGTCAGTTTTCAAAGAAAATCACGACAACAATTCATAAATCTGGAAGAGTTTACATTTCTGTCATTTTCTCTTTCTTTATTTTTTTAGGCTTATTTCTTTCACTTACCATTCCTTTTCTATTATATGATTATATCCATCTTCATAACTAGGCAAGCAACATATATTAGCATAAAAGACAAATCTTCTTATGAGAAACACCTTTATCCTTATAATTGAAACTAAATCTGATTATGATTGAGTGGCAGATCCAACAGATCATATCTGTTAATGTTCTGAATTTCAAAGATATTTATCTCAAGGAATGAGACTTGACATCCAAAGTTTTGCAAACCAAGAATCACTAAAAAGGATTGTGAAGCAGAAAAACTCATGCCCATTCTATAAGTAAAACTAATCACCGTCCCTGATATGTGAAAACACCAAAAGATGATCAACTAATCACCTTGGTTCAAGATAAACAAAATAAAAGTAACTAAAACAAGAGAGCTTCAGCTAAAGAAAAACAAGAAAAAGCAAATCCCATAAATTGACAAGGGTGATGTTCGATAAAGAAAAACAAGAGAGCTTCAGCTACCTGAGAGTGAGAATGAGGAGGGACCATGAAATGCTGCAAATTCCATAAATTGAGGGCTGGCCCTTTAAGGCCATTGCTAGCTGATACATATATTTCATCCACATCATATCGTCGTTGGCTTTGAGGCCTTGCTGAGCTCATCATGCTCACTGCTCTTCAGTATCTCTCCTCTTCTTTCCTTATTTCTGGAAAACACATTTTTTTCATGACTAATCTTTACATCTGCAAATTATTTTATAAATATTTAATAAATTCTTTGCGATGCCAATCTCCACCTCAAAGTATTGATTTACAAATTATTTTAATGTAGTCTCCGATCCCACACAATATGCTGATGTGGAGTATGCCACATCAGCAGTTTGTAAAATGTTTGTAGAATAGTAATTAATAATTATCGTCTTATAATTTTTAATTAAATAGGAAATAGTGATTGAATTTATATTATATTCCTACTCAAATATATAAACTCAATCACTATTTTCTATTTATAATTAAAATCATAAGGCGATAATCGATAATTATTCTTATGCATACTTATTTTGTTAATAAGTATAAGGATAAGTATAAAGATAATTCTTGATTATCCTTATAATTTTTATTATTTTATTTTCTTGATTAATAAGTAATATGTATAAAGATAATTTGTTAATAAGTATAAGGATAAGTATAAAGATAATTCTTGATAATCCTTATAATTATCCTTATAATTTTATTATTTTTATTTTACTTGATTAATAAGTAGTATGTATGAGAATAATTAGGATAATCAAGATTGTTAAGCCAAATTTTTTTATTGGTATTATCTACTCCTCTACCAATTAGTCAAAAACACGATCGTTTTGATTGGTATTTGAGAGGGAGTAACAACCAACAAAAAAATTTGTCAGCCAGAGGAGTGCATTTGGGCCTCATCTCGACCCATTCACTCTAATTTTGAGACTTTTGGATGAGCGTTAATTGAAGCGTATTCTATGAATCATTTCCTATATATATATATATATATATATATATATATATATATATATTGTATTTTATAAAATATTACAAAGTTAATATGAAAATTTGTAATCATTAAGTATAAATTAATTACTTAATTATTGGAATATTAATTTTATATTACCGTTGCATTAATATACTACCGTTGCTACATATTAAAGAGATATTATCGTTCACGTAATGTTACCGTTGGAATTTCTTTCTATAAAATGGCTGAGCTTAGTCTACTCACTTTACTGGAACATATTTGTCTATAAATATATATAGGGTTTGGTTCCTATAAGGGAGCCCTTACTTTCTTAAAATGCGCACCTTTTTGAGTCTGTACTGACCTGTATTGTTATATGTATCCAAATCACACCCAAAACACTGTATTATGAAAAAATTTCAGTTCCATAAAATATTAAACTTTTTTTAGTTGTTTTAAAAAAAAGCAAAAAAAAATAATTAAAAAATCCCGAATTTTAAGAAAGTAAGGGCTCCCTTACCTGATCCTCTCTCTCTCTCTCTTTATATATATATATATGTATGTATAAAGTGCTATTGTCAATCTCATTCTATAAAAGTTGTTGCCTTCTACATACTAAAAAGGAGTCCTTATATTTATATATATTATATTCTTCCATTATTAATTTTTTATGCTGATGTTTTCCACTTATATATATATATATATATATATATATATGTGTGTGTGTGTGTGTGTGTGTGTGTGAGGTACTATTTTTTGAGTTTGAGTAAGAGAAATTAGAAGTTCTTCCTGGGTCATTCAACTATTTCAAGTGCTGGTTAGTTTGATGAAGAGCCGTTGAATTAGGATTTCGTCAGTGACCTTAGCACCGAGAAAAATTCTCTGAGGAAGAAATTTTTTCTTAAGGACAGTGCACTGCACGCCTCTGCTCAACATAATTCACTTTAAATCGATAAGTCAAATTTCTGCCCTTCTTTTATTTGATAGTTGAATCCTATATTTTATTTGTATTTGTTCAACATATATATATATATATATATATAAATATATATATATATACACACACACACACACACACAATTTGAGCATATTGTTATATTTCCAGCAACCATGTAAGAGAGAGGTAGTCCTTTTTTCTATATAAAAATAAATTAAACGAAATTAAAAGTTTTAATATGCTTCGTAGCGTAATTTTTTCCGCCTCTAGATTGATATTAATTATGAGAAGCAACAAGTATATCATCTTAAACTTCAAAGAAGACGTACACGTAAAATAGTTTCGCGAAAATACAAATCAGGATCCAGGATTTTTCTGTGAGGATCTTGTGAGGGTTTTGTTGTAAAGTTGACAACACATTAAAAAAGAGATCCAATGGCTCACAACGTTTTGATAAGAATTTTTTTTACAAGTTGACAGAAAATTAGAAGCCACCAAACGCGTTTATTTTTACATATAATTTTTAAAATTTTTGATAAAATTTGTGCTTGTTGGATCTCCTTTTAATGTGTTGTCAACCCTACAACAAAACTCTCACAAGATCCTGATAGAGAAATCCTCATAGAGAATCTGATTTTGAAAATACATCGAATCTGAGAGTTTTTTGTCGAATTACTGATAGTGGAATCAAGATCCTCTATGAGGATTTCTCGGTGAGGATCTTGTGAGGTTTTTTGTGGGGTTGACAACACATTAAAAAGTAGATCCAATAGCTCACAACGTTTTGATAAGATTTTTTTTTACAAGTTGACAGAAAATTAGAAGCCACCAAACGCGTTTATTTTTACATATAATTTTTTTTAAATTTTTTAATAAAATTTATGAGATGTTGGATCTCCTTTTTAATCTGTTGTCAACCTCACAACAAAACCCTCACAAGATCCTTTCAGAGAAATCCTCATATAGGATCCTGATTCACGACCGTGACATATTTTAATATATATATATATAAGATTGAGTAGAATTATATTATTGACCCACTATATTAGATACGTAGTTAAATATTACCAACTATAATTATTCACGTAACTCAATTAAAATATCAACATATAAATCGTAAAATATATCATTATCCGTTGTGGATATGGCGTAATAAGAGTATGAAGATTTATGTAGGATTGATTAAGAATATCGGTGTTTAGCATTCATTGGAAATTATATACTTCTTATTAAGGCATGCTCTCGATATAGTGCATCAATTGGCCCTTGTTTATTTTTTACATGATTTTTAGTCTAGATATTTTCACATGAAAATGGTACATTATAAATGTATAGGTGTAAGACCCCAACTTATTATAAATACAATTAAATTTCCTCTATTCATTATGTTGAAATAATAAGGAGTTAATTTGATATAATATTTTGGTTATGGGTGAAATGTGCAATTTTTGCAAAATAAGCAAATGGTTATAAAATATTCATTTTGTTTGGGAATATTAGTTTGGTGCGTGGAATATTCTTCATTGTCGGGAATATTAAATGCGGACAGCCTTGACCCATTTATTGGTTCCATAATGAAAAATGGTCGGATGAAGAAAATGACAAGTTTAAGTTTTTATAAATAACGGTGTAATTGTTACCGTTAACACTATTGGATTACCTGGTGGTTAAAATACGATGTCTGCATTGGTTGCCTGAAGATGGCGTGGTATTGCATACGATATTTTGAATTATTGATTCTTACGTGAAGAAGACACTTTCGATAATTGTTATAATAATTACTATTCAATATTTTATTTTATTGATTCAATAATTGTCATGCGTTGATATTTTATATTATTGTTGTTTCAATAATTGTCAACGCACCGATATTTTCCATTATCGGATCAATAAATCATATTATTTGAATAATATTATTAGATAGCATTATTGACATGTCTAAGGAAGTTCGTCTAGAAAAGGGATGGTCACCTAATTGCGCACCATAATAATGAGAAATCCTTATCGGAAAGCCCCTTTCCTAGGAACGACTCAGTTGTCATAATTGTGATTCATAGAATATTATTTATGAATAATTAATTATTGATTTATATGATAATGAAATATTTATTTTATGTGGAAATATTTATTTTATGTGGATGGATAGGAAATATTTATTTTATGTGGATATAAATGAAGGAATTAATCTTTGAGGTGTTTTATCGATTATTTTGTCGGAATGGAGGTATTAAAAATTGTCCAGTATGTGGATTTTGGACATTTTTACGTTTGGAATTTTGAAAACTTAAATCTACAAAGTTGTTGAGAATTTGATTTCTATGGAATTGACATAAAATTTGTATTTTTTCGATAAAAGGGCTATTTATTATGAATTATTAAAATTTTAAAAATAAATGTTTTATTTAAAAATTTGGTGGGCCCCACTTTTAATTGGTGTATAAAATCGATCTTGGTGGGCCCCAATAGAGGTGTCTTTGAGTTTTGGGCAAAGATGGTGGGCGAGAAAATTTTAATAAATTAATATTTTATTAATTTAGTCTCGCTTTGACGTTCTAGCATTTTCCTATAAATATGGTGTTTAGTTAGAAATGAAAATCACACCGAAATAAGTTTTCTCCTCTCTATATATTATCGGCGTATTTTGTGAGTATTTAGATAATTTGAGAGTTGCTATTCAATCTGAGTTTTCTTTAGCATCATATCCGATATTCCATTCAGAAATACCATTCTTTTGAAGTAAGGGATGTTATTTTCTTTGTAAATGATATTAGTTCTTTCAATATCATTATGCTAAAATATTGGTATGAATTTTATTGTGAATTTTTTATCTTTTTGTGTAAGGGTTACTATTCACGTATACGACACTATTCACAAATACAGTACTATTCACCGAAAAATGAAATTTTCTCTTTTATTTCGCAGATGTCTATTATGGTTACTATCTTTGATTGTATCCATGTTTTGATCTTCATTCTTGAATTTTACTCCACTATGGTTTATTATGGAGTATTTTTAAACTTGGATTATCTAAAGTCTGAATCTCTAATCTTTGTCCTTTTATCTCAATTGGATTCGTTCTTTAAAATATTTTCATCATTCTCGATCCTTAATGATACTTGATGAATATCTTTGGCTTTAGTAGTGCAAAGATGAATGATTACTGATGAATATCTTTGGCCCAGTAGTGCAAAAATGAGCAGTGTTGAGATGAACATGACGATAATAATCAATATCATTATGCTAAAATATTGATATGAATTTTATTGTGGAATTTCTGTAAAGCCCCCCAAATCCGGGTACTTGAACCCAAACTCGGTGCTTCACGATACCATTTCTATGAGCGGAATAATACTAATAATAATAACAACAACATAATTATCAAACTTAATTTACATAATTATCAGAGTCTAGCTCCCAAGTACGTAACCTTTAATCATTCATTACAATACATGATAAATAATATATATCATCCTTATCTAATAAAGTCAGACTATTACATATGATAACATAGAATTTATTCTGAAACCTTCCCTTTCCCTTTATTCTTAGCCGAGCCTTCTGCTTGTTCACACTTAGCTGAAAATATTTAAATTAAGCAAGGATGAGCATTTGATTGCCCAACAAGTAATAACAATTATAAATATTAGCTGAAAGGAATAAATATTTTCTTTGTACTACCCTTCTACAACAAATCAATAGTTGTGAAGTAATCTGAACCGATAATAACAACATAGCAACTCTCTATCAAATTTTTGAAACTACGTACTGACTATAAATAGGGTTATGGTGACATACTATGAGTATTATTTTCAATTTTCGAATAGGTTTAGCAGAACTTCATCCGCAAACCGTCATAACTTACGGGCACGGGGGTGATCAGCTCATTGTACCCTGTATTGATCAATACTACATGCAAGAACGATGTTATCGTTCACTCTATCCACCTTGGGTGCATAAAAAGTTTTCCCGTGTAAGTGATGAGTGAGTTTTATACCCATTAATTGAGTGCATTTGAGCTTAATCTTTTGAAAGTTTTTAGGTATTTGTGTCTATTCATGCATGTTTTACGTTTTTTTGTAGGAATTGGGACAAAAGTTACTTGGATCGACGTTTGGGGTTGCTAGATTCGCGTTTTCGACTTGCCATTTACATAGCAGTCACTTCAAGGCCAATTTCAACATTTCTCTGGACCTTATTTTGAAAAACTTAAAGAATGAAAGTTGTATATCTACGTCTCCTCTTTCCGGAATATCTTGAATCATCAAAATCGGAGTTCGGACGAAGAAGTTATGGTCATTTTCCAAAGAGAACGTCGAGCGCGAAAATTCTCAAAAAAGGTCGGCAGCGGGGGGCGCCATTTATAGTTCATTTTCAGCGCCAAGGCGCTAGAGAGCAACTTTACAGCGTTGGTGCCCAATGGCCAAAGGCTGAGGAAAGGGTCCTGTCGAGCTTGGGCCGCGTTTTAGGGTGAATTTTGACAATTTTTTGACTCCAAATTGGATTGGGTTTGTTCCTAAGCTAAAAATTGGACTTGTAACCTATAAATACATGAGGTAAGGCATAAAATAAAGGGAGATAACATAGATTAGCTTAGATAAAATACTCCATTAGATTAGAACATAAAACCCTAGTTTATATTGGATTGTTGGAGATTGAAGCAACTTGAGGATCATTGAAGATTCAAAGCAGGAGCGGAAGAGGAGTCTCAAGACTACTGATAACAGATTCTATTATCTTCTCTTCTCTTACTTTTATCTTTTAATATTTATTCAGTTGTGGATTCTTGATTTTAATTCAATGACAATGAACTAAATTTCTTTTATTAAGACTACAAATTGAACCTTTTATGTCTATGAATTAATTATTTAATTTAGTCCAATTATTTATGCCAAGGTGAATTGTTTATCATGTCTTGTGCGTATTGATTAATTATTTAGCCAATAATTACCTTGTTACTCTAGAAGGATTCGGAAGATGAAATTTAGGGTTAGAATTGGACATAATAACATGTATGCTTAATTATTTGCATGAGATGAATAATTAGGGTTAAGTGAATTGAATAGAAATATCTCATTCCTTTGCATGTATGCAGATTGGGAATTAGAACTTAATGGGTTTAATTTAATTATTTTTTACGTAGGAATATCACAAGATTAATTGAATTGAATAAAAGTTAACGATCACTTGGGAAAGGGCTTTTAACAATTAGAATTCCTATTAACAATTCAAGAGGCATAATAATTGGATTAGTTGAATAATTAGTTTGTAGTACATAAATTGGGGATATTGTAGTCTTAACCTTTATTTATCTGAAGTCATTCATTTAGTCTTTACCTTTATTTAGTTGAATTAATTTTAGAGTAATATAGTTTTAATTGATTAATTTAGTTTTCTTAATTAGAAAAATCACAATTTGCATTTGTTTAAATAAAATTAGGTTGGTTAAGAACTAGTACTTGGTAATTTTTATTAAATAATTCCTCGTGGGAATGATACTTCCTTATCACTTTATTACTTGTTGACCGTGTATACTTGCACGAATGTTTTGATTACGAAATTGATCAACAGTAAGGGATGTTCATACTTGTCGGGGTCCAAACCAAAGCAATTCGGTTGGATAATAGTAAGGTTTTATCTTATTCAACAATAATCTATAATTCAACATATATATATATATATATATATATATATATGGGTAATTAACAAAGGTGTATCAACATGTGATTAAATACAATGACTATCCAAGTGGGGACACTTGTATAACCATATATAGAAATTAACGAACAGAATATATATCTGAATTACCATATACTAACATGTTGATAATCAATGATCGGATATATATATATATATATATATATATATATATATATATATATATATATATATATATATATACAATAGGGTTAATAATCTAGCATAATAATAATATAGTTCTGAAACATTCTTACTCATGTCCATTGCATAAAGAAAATACAAAGGTAAGATACTTGCCTGGTACGTTGCTTACAATTCACAACTTAGTTTTATCTTTTATGTAATCACCTATCAGTAATAAAATTATTTTACTGATTAGAATAACATATCGTAACACATGATACTGCCTATTGCAGTCTGCACATAACCTAATCACCTTGTCACACATATCCAACAGTCATTTAATCACAAACAAACACATATCGAATCAAAATATCTAAGTCCAGATCAATTTCTGAAATATGTCGGTGTACCGACAGCTTTATCGGGTAATTATCGAGTCTAATACTCTAATACGAAGTTCAATATCTGTAAGTATCAGTTATATGACTTAATAATAATTTTTAAACAGTTATTATAATTTCTCATGAATTTTCAAACAACGAAATCATTATTAAATGATTTAAATGTCAAACAATTCTATTATCATTAATATTTAATTAATATTAAACTATTAATGAAACCATTATAAAATATTAAAGTTATTTATAATAACTCAAAATATTTTAAAACATTTATATTACCCTTAAATGATTTTTAAAACATTTAAAATCATTTTAAACATTTACCATTAATATTAAAATATTAATGTACTATTTACCAAAATATTAAAAGTCATTAAGTATAACTTAAAATATTTTTACTTCATGTATATCCTTTTAAATGATTTTTAAGTTAATAAAACCATTTTAAAATACTTATTTAATATATTTATTAAATAAGTTTAATATCATTAATAATAAATTAATAATTATTAATCCTAAATTATTAATGAAATTATCCTTTAAATATTAAAAGTTATATTTTATAACTTAAAATATCTTTAAAAACTTTATTTTTATTTGAAATGATTTTTATAATATTAAAATCATTTTTAAGTTAATTACTTAATATAATTATTAAATAACCTTAATATCATTAATAATAATTAATTAAAGAAATTTACCTTTAAATATTGGAAGTTATATTTTATAACTTAAAATATTTTTAAATACCTTATTATTATTTAAAATGATTTTTAATATAATAAAATCATTTTAATTTATTTATTTAATTCCTTTATTAAATAACTTAATTATCATTAATATTAATTTATTAATGAATTTCATCATAAAATATTAAAAGTCATTAAAATAACTTAAAATATTTTCTTATATCATTACATAATTTTAAATAATTTTTCCAATATTAAAATCATTTTTAAATAATTTATTTAATATAATAATTAAATAAAATAAATACTTTTAATATTTCAAAAATAATAAATATTTATGAAATATATTAAAATAATTAAAACTAATTTTAGACTTTAAAATAATTTTAATAATTTATTTTGTATTTTTATAATTAAAATTAATTTTCTATAATTATTTAATAAAAATATAATTTTTATAAATAAAGCTGTCATGAAAGACCACCACTATAGCGACAAAAAGCGTCGCTATAGGTAAATTCTTTCATGTTCATCTTCAAAACCCGAACACCGTATGGGTTTAGGAGATCTTTAGGTTTGACCATACTTAATTATATGATCCAATCGATTGATGGGCTTGAAATGATGTTAGAGTTGTATTACGGATGTAGCACTACAACCACAAACAAAGAGTATAGCTATAACATGCCACAACAATGAAGATATGATTAATCAAAAGCTTGTCAGACATGTTCTTCATTTACGGGTTACCCGAAATGAAGAAACGAAAATGCCACTTTCCACCTCCACTACATCTTGGAAGCTTGTAATGTTTTTATGATATAATGATTCCATGTTATAACCAGCATGCAAAGGAGTAGATCTATCACATAAAATCACAACAACAACAAATCAAGCAGATAAGATCCGGTCAAACCATGTCAGGCAACACATTCAAATGTTTTCTGGGTTACCCAGAAAACAGAAAATGTGTTCGACCTGGCTAGTTTGACTGGCTACTAAATCCCATCTATTTATCATTTAGGTGATATCAAGGCATGAGATTGAAGTCTAAGCAACATACTACAACCTAGATGCAACAACAAACATAAATCAACAATACACTGAAAGATCTAATGGGTTTAAAAGCGTTGTCGGTAGGTTACAGGCGCGTTTCGGGTTACCCAGAACGCGCCCGATCGTTCAATAACCAACGGCTTTTGACCACGATTATCTTGCCATCTGTTTATCATATGAACTTGATTCAAGTTCCAGCTTAAAGAGCTCATAACAAACTACATATTAAAAAGATAAAACAACCAAAAACATAAACCAAGAAAGATCTACAGCCTCTGACATTCATTGTCAGAACATAAAATAAAATTTTTCCAGATTTGCAAAAACACTAGATCTGAGCTTATAGATGTTATGGATCTAACATCTATCAACCCAGATCATCACTATATACTATAAACAACACATTTTAACACTTAATCATAACATCTAACATGCAGATCAAGATCAGATTATAGCTAGGGTTTTTATACCTTTCCAAGAACAATTTTGATTCTAGCTCTCTGATTTGTTAAAGGTGTTCATGGGGCTGGTCTTAGGGACTGATCAAACAAAAAATTTCAGAGGTATGGAGCTTGGGAGAGTTAGGTTGAGTGTTGTGCACAAAATGAGCTAGCAAGTGCCATTTTCTCTCTCTCAATCTTATTTATAGAAGTCTAAGATTCATGTATGGTTGATCTAGAGCTGATTGCTGTCAATTTTAGTGCACATGGTGTGACGCCACCAAAATAGGTATAAATCACCCATCTTGAGTCGCCAAATACATGGTACAAAATTCAAATACAACTTAATAATACAACTTTCGTGTAAAATACGACAAAACATAAACTGAGAGTTTTAATACGAATATTGTCTACTAGACAGTATTCAACTCAAATGGAGTCCTCGATATTTATTATCACACTATTTCATAGAATAGTGAGGACTACTAATGCTATCATCTGGACCGTCACTCCGTTCCCCGACTAGTCCCGACTACGTTCTCATTTCCTGAAGAGGACAATGAAAGCAAAAGGTGAGCTCAACTAGCCCAATAAGAAATATTATGACTAAGACAAATGCAGAATAATTTATCGTTAGCCTTCAACGGTGTTAAGCGATAAAATATAACAAACATCAAGTTTAAGCTGCGGTGGAACAAGCAATCCATTAGAAGAGTCGAGTAAAGCATAAAATCTACTATCTTTTATGATTTAAAAGTTTTTCATCACTTTTATCATTTGAGACTCGACAATATATAATCCACATCATCGAATCACCCATGCACTCTGGCCAGGATATTCTTTAGTATCGAGGCCACAAATTATCCATGCACCACAGGCCAAGGATATTCGTGTATTCATCAATGGTCATGATCATGTCAACCACTGTCGATCAATGCACTACGGGCCAATGAGGACTTTTACCGCATTATTTGTAACATTACGGTCATGATTATACTGAATAATCCCTGGTCATAATCATACCAACTCCATCTATGCACTACAGGCCTCAGATGACTTTTAACAGAATATAAACATGAGGATGATGACAATGATATACACTATAAAAAACTAGGTCATTAGCGACGGCAGGAGTCCTGTTGAGAATAAGGTCATTATCGACGGCCTAGCCGTCATTAATATGTCTCGTCGTGAATGATCATTCCCGATCCAATTTTGGTGGGAAATTTTTCGCGGGCGTGGGAAAAGTAATGGGCGACGGCCTCACCATCGCTATGGCCGTCAAGAAAGAGTCATAGGTGACGGGGGTAAGAACGACGGCTATGCCGTCAAGAATGAGTCTTTTAAAAAAAACCCTAGGCTCGACGGGAACGACTACTTTCTTCTCCCTCCCTACTGTTCTTAGCTCATTCGATTTTCCCTCAATTTCGTTCCCCCAATCGATCTGGGGCGATTGAATTTCTCCGTGACTAAATTTAAGTTCCCTCAATTTCTCTGGCGACTCTCTCCCCCACGTC